>JAMXBB010000008.1:49794232-50230020 GCA_024138015.1 Lumnitzera littorea
TAGTTAGTCATAACAATCGGTCTTTGAGACACATTAATTATCAAAGCATGCTAATAGATGAGCTCATACTGTATCAAAGCGTGTCTCATTGTTTATTATCGTTAAGTAAAGCTTGTACCGTTAAGGTGTCTACTAGTCGAAATAAAAATTTTCAAGTGCATTAAAATCCAAACGCAAAAAGAAGACATATGTAAGTGATAAGAAAATTCAATATTATGTGTGAGAGAGAGACAAAGAGAGAGAGAGAGAGTTTACTGGAGTGAGCAATGTACAAATGAAAATGAAAAAAATAAGAAGAGAATGTTTACTGGAATGAAAAAGGTTGAAATGAAAATGAAAGGTAGCGTTCTATTATGTTTTACTTTATAGAGGTGAAAAGGGTCTTGTTTTTGAAAGAGGGTATTAAACAACTTGAGAGTCGATACAAATGCAATTTTTTTTTTTAATTATAAATTTAGGATTCAATCTTTTACATATTTTTTTTTTAACCCTAAACATTTCAAAAATTCTATTTAAGTTTTCAATGTTTGCAAAAGTTTTTAAATAAGTCATTCATTAATTTGTCATTAGCTTTTCTATTAACATGACATATGGCCTTTTCTAATAGGTCAATGGGAAATATACAAAAGGTTGAGTTGTAAATGTTTCAAAAATTCTATTTAAATTCTCAATATTTACAAAATTTTTTAAACGCATACCTTATTAGTTTGTTGTTAACTTTTTACTTAACTATAGTACGTGATATTTTCTAATTAGTTCACATATATTTATTTAATAATTATTGTAATAAAATAATTAAAAAATTAACAAAATAATATAGATAATAATAAAAAATTAGGAAAATTTAAATAAAAAAAGAAAAAAATAAAGACATGCAAAATCAAATAACAAAGATATATATTCATATATAATATAATAAATGTATATACATGTGTATTTATCATAATTTCAATAAAACAAAAATTTTAAAATATTAGAACATTTAAAAAAAAAAGTAAAAACCTAGAAAAATAAAAAATATTCTCTCTAGCTACCCCACAACTAGAAAATGGCTTGAATGATTGGGAGGAAGTAGAGGGTTACGACTTACATACTAAAGTGGTGGTCACCTACCCCAACAAATTTAATTATAAAAAAAGAAAGGAAAATAAGAGTAAAACCTGATTGAGTTTTAAATGAAGTGCTTAGCTTCGGATAATGCATATCTTGATTGGAAACCTAATGAAGTTTCACTTCTTTTTTTTTTTCTTTTGCCTTTTTATAAACACACAATTATTGGTGGATAAATTGGAACCACCTTAGCATGTGCATCATGACCTTTCATTTCCTTTTGGCTATTTTGGCTGCCAAGGCAAGAGTATGGCTAGAGTGAATTTCATTTTTTATTTTTCTAGTTTTTTTCTTTTTTTAAAATAAATTTCTAATTTTGAAAAAAACATTGTTTTCTTAAATTTATAATAAATATACATGTATATGCATTTATTACTTCATATATGTTTATATATATATATCCTTATTGTTTGAATTTGCATTTTTTTTGTGAATTTTCCAAAATTATTATTATTGTCTTTATTATTTTGTTAAATTTAAATTATTTTATCAAAGTAATTATTAATAAAAATGTGTGAACCAACCAAAAAGTAGCACATATCATAGTTAACTGAAAAGTTAATAACAAACTAGTGCAAGATTTGTTTGAAAACTTTTATTATAATGAGAACTCAAATAGAAATTTTGAAATATTTAGAACTTAACAAAAAAATGTATAAAAGGTTGAGTCTTAAATTTGTACTTCTTTTTTTTTTTTCTTAGATAGAAATGATAAATTACCAATGATAATTATAATTTTTCCACTAAACAAACTCAATTGAAAAATCCCATGAAACTAATCCCACCATGTTATAAATCTACAATATTAAGTTTTACCCTAACTCATTTGATGTATATTGACTAATCAATAATTTTGTTGGTGTATAGATATTATCTATGAACAAAACAATTTTGTCAGTACAAATATTGGTGACAAGATATTGTGCAAAAATTTATTTGTGAGCATTTTTTCTTTTAAATATTATCTCAAAGCCAATTTAATAATGATGGGATGATGAAAAATTTAAGCATATAAAATGTCGAAAGCAAGAACATACATATTTATATATATTAGATTGCTCACATGTTAGGTAAATATGGCATAATTTTGTACCTCTAAGTTATTTCTAAAACACATGAATAAACTTCTTATGATGTGATTGGTTAAAAATAAATAAATAATCTCACTAAGATGTTGCTAAGCTTGTTATAGTCTAATAGTATGAATAATAATTTCTCAAAAGGATGGGTTAAGTTAGATTTTCCCTTTTCATAAGTTGTAATATAATTGGTCAAAAGAGGGAAAAAAAATATCCTAAGATGTTTTCTATAATATATTAGGACACAATTTGTGTCCTACAAAGTTAAAAATTAGCTCTATTATACGGATCCATGTAATTGTAGTATCTATACAGATAGAGACACCTTATAACATACATTTTTACTAGCCTAATAGATTTTCCTTTTTTCATTTTCAAAGCCGAAATGGATCTTGTTAAATTTGTCTTTTAGCTATCCTAAACTATAATATTTGAGCTTTTCTAGGCTATTATGTTTCCTTTATGTGTTTAAAGCAAAAGTATCAAATGAAAACATCCTAACCTTTAGGAAAAGGAAAAATAAATGAAAAATAAAATTACAAAATTACTATTCTTATGAAAATATTTCCAAAAATACGGCAATTAAAATTGCCTTTGTCACCTCTTCTTATTTAAAATGAAGATACCTCTCGAAGAGGCAATTTCAACTTAAGTTTTCTATGGGGATAAATTCATCCTCAACCCTCTTCCCCTACCACCACTCCCGTCCCCAACACTCCCCCTCCCCCCAATTCTGCATGTAACTTCTCTCTTACATCTTTCTCTCTCTTAAACCATCTCGAAACTTTCTCAACCAAATCCGTCATTTAAATCCATTTTTTTGCAAATAAATCATAGAATTGGAGTAGTAGCGTGATGTAGATCTCTATTGCAGGAAGTTTTTTTGGAACGGCGAGATAATTCACACAATATTATCATTTTCTCTCTCTAGACATCTATATAGAAAAGGGTATCATTTTTTTTTTTTTCATTTTGATCCATTTTAAACACATATTCTTCAAAGAAATAGTGTGTTTTTACTTAAAACATGATGGTACATTGTTATCTACTAGCATTTTTTAGATAGGTAAAAATGTTCGTCTTTTCTCTAACATATATGTGAATTGAATATTTTTCTATACTACAATGTATATAAACTTAGCTATTTTTTGTATAAATTTTTGTTCATTAGTCAATTATATATATATGTGAATTTTTTTATTTACGCTGTGTTTTTAAATTTTTATTTTTTACCCAAAACGCTATGCTCGTTATTTAGTACAATTTATATATACGTATATGTAGTTTTTCATTACTTAAATTTGTCTTTGTTATTGTATTGTATGTACACATGAGTATTAGGTAATACATGTACATTTAATTATTGTTGAGGGGTATGAAGGATGAACTGGTTGTGAGGTAGTGTAACTTCTTTATTTGTTTCAATTGGAGTAAATACTGATTGTAGTTTTGTTAAGGGATTTTGATAGTGAAATCAAATTAGATGATGTGTTCATGAACTCGAGTAGAGTATATCTGTCAATATAAGGTAGTATTTTTATATTTGGATGTTGAAGTTGATGAAGTTGATGCAGAGGTTAGTTTATTATGTTGGTGAAAGTATTATGGAAGGAGAAGATAGAGTATGGTGTGATAGGTACCCGAGAACAGTAGTTGGAGTTTCATTTGGGGCTACGTATGACCAGTTAGTTTGATTGATACATAATTAGCCTCAAGTTGACATGATGACATACTAAGTTGAGTTGATTTACAAGTACCCCCTCCTAGGTGAGATTGGTGACATGTTCTGTGACATCCCCATCTATGATGATTATAATGTCCAACAACTAATGGCTGCCTATATAAGATGTAGTGGAGTCAACGATTCAGTAGAGTTATATATTAGAATTCATGAGGTGAACCCACTATCGATAGCCCCTCCTACAGCTGTGTATGATGTTGGAGGGTATAGTGAGGATGTTGGAATGAAAGTTGAAATTGGGGTGTTTGAATCCTAACTGATCCCACCGAGTTATGTACTAAGCAGGAGTCACATGTCTAGTGAATCTAATGTATTGATGACCAATAATTCTAATAGAGATACTGATGTGGAGAATGAGTTGGCATGCGAGGATATTGATGAAGATTCTGATGATACAGATTGTAATGTTAACATTGGTTCAAGTGAATGTTGGTTGCAAGAAGTGGAAGAAGCACATGGGTCACATGGACGGAACGATTAGAGGCATGGGTTAGCTACATGTGTAGACGTGATTAGGATGTCAAAACTCATGCCTTTCTATAAAGGAAAATGTTAGGGATGGATTGGTGTTGTTTGAGGATAGTATAAATGATGGTGAATTGAGCTTTAGCGATGAATTGAAGGTGGGCATACAGTTCAAAAATAAAAAAAAAATCTATAGATAGCTGTGAGGTTACATCATGTTATGAACCACCACGACTTCATCATGAAGGAGTCTGAACCTACATTATGGTCTATCAGATGCGTTGATTGGGAGAATGGATGTAGGTAGAGACTTAAAGCTTATAAGAAGCGGCATGCTGGATGCTTTGTGATAACTAGGTTTATGGGTCTACACACATACCTCAATCCTACTATATGCGAGGACCACTCGAAATCAGATTCAAACACCCTATCATACTTTCTAATAAAGGATGTTCAAGAGTTACCGAGTATTAAGGTAAGACACTTATGGGCAACTATTTGCAAACAATATGGTTATATTGTGCACATAAAGAGAATTAGGAAAGCAAAGTGTAAAGCGATTGAGTAGGTTTATGATAGGTAGGAGGAATCATATGCGGTGTTCCTACATCTATTAAATGTGATTCGAGAGGCTAATCTCCATACTGTAGTAAAGTGGAAATGGTGAGATAGTGATACAATCGGGCATGTGTTCTTCAATAGAGTCTTCTAGGCATTCGAATCATACATTGAGGCTTTTATACATTGTAGGCCTATCATTACAATCAATGGAATATTCCTTTATGGAAAGTACAAACATAAACTGCTTATTGCGACTGGAGTTGACGGTTAAAATCACATAATCCCATTAGGATTCACCTTAGTTGAAAAGGAATGTCGCAATAGCTAGAGTTGGTTCTTAACGTATGTACTCATGCACGTTATAAGAGATTGTACTGATATATATTTGATTTCGGACCATCATGCTGGGATTCAATCTATAGTAGAAGGTAAGAATGCAGTATATCTAAGTAATTAGCCTTAGCGGTGGTGTATCCGGCATGTCGCTAGTAACTTTAACACTTGGTATCACAACCCAACAATATCATTGTCGTGGTAAGTTGCCGTATACTATATAAAGATTTACTATCAACCTCCTTACTAATTGCAAGACTTTCATACAATACACAAATCTCCCTTCACTATACGTTACCACCAGGCTCATAGATAAGTAATATAGAGCAATTTAACAAGATTATTTCTATGGTATAAATTCACTAATCGTATGGACTCGTAAGACCCACACTAAAAGAATATTACAAACCAATGCAGTTGATAAGGGAACTACATTAGAAAATTTAATCTATGTTATAAACAAAAATATAAAAGTAACTGGTTATCTACAAATCTATTACAAATTTTCCTTTTCGCTCCCTGATCACTCCAACCCGTCCTTACACGAGACTTACCACAGGCATGCCTTGGCCCGGATTAGCAAAGAGACTTTCCTACAACAAAAGGAATCTATCGGGGTGTAAGCTTAAGATTAGTAAGATAAATACCCTCGTCAGTACCATACGACAAAAATTTATTAGATGTATAATCATATGAATACATAAACAATTAGTATGCCAAACAACGCATGCAATGGCCTAGGAATTGTATACGACTCAAAATTACGCTCCCTATAGTCGAGGACTGGAGATAATTAACCGACCCAAACCAAAATTCGGTTCTAGACCTTGGGTTTTATTTCATTTGCACTATTGTGCTTAAGCCAAAACAAAACTATATATATATTTATATATGTATATACTTTTTTTTATCAAATAACAAATTATATTTTTAAAACCCCAAATCTAGCAGTGTGGTGACCTCTGCAATCCACAAACATACGCCCTAAGCAAAAGCCACAAGATACGGCCCTTCACCAACGGTTGGCGTCTCCCAGTGCCTAGTAAGCCCATTAACTTAGGATAGAGACGTAATAAAAATGATGACATAGCTAGTGCCCAATCCTGTGCGAGGCCCGTCCTCCTGTAGGAGGCCCGTCCTCCTGTAGGAGGCCCATCCTCCTGTAAGTCCCTTCCCATCTTCTACATGAAGCGGCAGCCCGGTGTTATTCGAATGCAATTATGGGGAATGCATGATTCGTCATATTTCTAAATCATATAGATAGTTAATTTGATTTTTCAAGGTGATCAGACAATTTCATTCCATACACTTGCAAGTATAAATTATCACAACAATTCCCATTATTATATAATTAACAAGTCATAACACTCATTCACAAATTCATACACATACATTTCCCATATCCCATAAGCATCCAAATTCATATATATATAAGTTTAGGTGCATCTATTCTATAAGCAAAATCAAGTAAAGAGTCATTGGGAATTTACTCACTCCGCCATGCGGTCAGTTAAAGTAGTCTGGAGGCAAGTCGTCTCTGTACACAGTGTCCCTTGGTCATCAAAATCATAATATTATAAGGGATTGAAATGAACATAGAAACTACACTAAAATCTCTTAAGTTATACTCTCGACTAGTTTTCGTATCTTTTCTTAATTTTACTTAAAAGTTCAATCGCATATAACTTTTTCATTTTAAATCCGATTTTTATGATCTTATAGTCAATCTTCATTGTTTTCGAGTGTAATTTAATGTGGTGAGATTAGATTTTCGAAATAAGGTATGAAAATCTGTCCATAGGTCAGAACAATAGCGGTCCTCATGATTTGGAGTGATTTTGAGCTTTGTTTGGTTAATGGGTTTTTTGGTAACTTGGGAAATCTTTTGGGCTTGGTCTTAAGATTTCCTTCTAAGCTCAAAATATTCCTTAAGGTTAGATTTGCAACTTTGATTTATACTCCTAAGGCTATCAACCACTTCTTGGGCTCTTAAGTGGGCTTAAGTTATCAAATGAGCTTGTCTTTTATTCAGCTCAAATTTAACCACTTTGTTGGGCTTAGGGAGTGTCTTATAGGTTTCTTGAGAGTCTTAAAACAAATCTTATTGATGTGTTAAGTTGCTAGTCAGAAATTTAAGGGTGGTTTAACTTGGTGTATGAGGTCTATTTTGGAAGTTTTAAGCTCGATTTTAAGTTTTAAGCTTAATATACTTATCATACTTGCTTTGGTTAGTCTTTTAACTTTGTTTACTTACTTTTATCATATTTTTTTAAGTATCTTTTAAGGATGTTTCAGATCTGGTTGGTTTGGATATGAGGGCTTCCGACATGGTTTTCCAACTTATTTCATCATTTTCTTAAGTTTAGGTGTTAGATTATGAACCTAGGTTATTTGTATTCAAATCTTATCTTGACTTCTTTTCCATGAGAGGGTTATTTGACTCATACTTTTCATGAAAATAGTAGATTTCTTATTAAAATTTCCACATCATAGCTGATGTCTTACAAAGTTGGTTTCCTCATGAAACTTTATGTAATGAATTTTCCTTAACCTAAGTCTAGATTTGAGCACGTTTAACTTAATAGAATTGAAATCAACATCCAAATGACTCTTGAATCCTTACATCCAGCATGATCCTCTTTCATTCAAGTTATTGTTTCAAGATTTTCCCATTTTAAAATCTTCCATTTAAAATGCTAAATAAGTATCCCTATAAAACACTAACTTTACATGCTCATTTTGCAACTTCATGTAAGGGTTTCATGAGTTTGTTTCTTATGGTAGTCTTTGATGTTATAACCACTTATGATTATACTCGTATCTTTAAGAAATCATAATCTCCTAGCATGCATACTAACTTACTAACTCAAAGATACACTTACTTGTCTACAAAGCAAAAGTATGGTGATTATGCACAAAGGTTCCACTTATGCTCTTTATCTTACTTTCTCCTTTTACACCTTTTTGAAACCCGAGTTATTGGATCCTTTGAAGTGGAGTTTATGGAATGTTCTAAGGGTCCTAAAGAAGCTTGAATGTAGGAAAAGAAGAACATAAGAAAAAAAATTGAATGTACTGTGAGTGTGAGTGTGACTGTACTTGAAAGTGGCAGTAAAGTGAAGGATTTGTGAAGTATTGTTGTTTCCACTTTTGCATTAGTTTTCAAGCGAGAGAAAAAGGAAGTGAAAATGAGAGGAATGTAAGAAAAAGTGGCCGGCTGGGGAATGGAGTGATGGTGTGTTTAAGAAGCTTGAAATTGTTGTCTTATAACATATACAAAAGTTAACAATTGCAACTATTGATGATGTAAGCATTAAGGAGTGAATAGTGGTGTGTCAGATAAAGTAATTGATGGGTGAAAGACAAGAGTATGACCTCCTTTTCTTGCTTGTTCCAATCGGCCATTGGGTGTCCTTTGGGGCATAGAATTGTCTTGTCTCATTTATTAAAGTTAAGCATATGAAATCTTGTGACAATTTGTCTATATGTAGTATAAGTGAAGGAGTGATAAAGAAAGTGTCTTATCACTAAATTTTGATAAGTTATTGTAGACACCTAATTTTTGCCCTCTTTTATTTGTCAAATTAGTTTATAGGGTCCTAAATTAGAAAAATTTCAAAAAAAGTAGAAAATTAAAGAAAGCCCTAAAAAAATGAAGAAATTTAAAAAAAAATAGGAATCTTAGAATAACATAGGAAAGTAGGAAAAAGGCACAAAAAATAAGAAATTTAGAAAATACAAAAAAATAAGAAATTATGAAAAAATCACAAAAAAATAAAATAAATAAAATAAATAAATAATAATAGATTTTGGAAAATAACATTTTGTTAGATTATATTTAGGTTTAGAAATTAGGCCATTAAACTTGGGCTTAGATTTAAATATGGCCTATGCTGATCGAGTCCATATGTGCAATTTAATTATACATATAGATAAAGTATAGGTCAACGGCCTGACAGTTAAGCATATGGACATAACACTAACATTAAGCATGAGGTCTTGGGTTTGAAACTCAGCAAAGGCAGGGAGACCTTTTTCTTACTTTTTGTTTTTCTTACAACAAAGACTGCCATGTATCAAGATCTGATTGTGCCATATGTGAGCCACGTAGCATGCTACATCAACCACCACGTATCAAGTGTGACACGTGGCAGGTCGGGGTTTGTTGAGTCGGCTGACGTGGCGCCATGTTAGCACCACATCAACACTTTCCCTTAGTTTTCCTCCATTTTCTCCCGATTTTTCTCAACTTTCCTTCTCAAGAACAGCTCACTCCCTCCACTTTAGCTTCAATTTCTGCATAAATTCCACACACAGGCTGATGGTTTCTTGCATCAATCTCGTATTAGACATAGCCTACTATGAATCAGTACAGAAAACGCATCCAAGTTTGTTCAATTATAGATTCAAATCAAGCTTCAAAGATTAGAAAAAAACTGAGAATTCGACCATTTCCATTAACTTCAATCCGAGCTTTCCTTCGTTGTTGGGTTAAAATTCAAGTATAAATAGGGACGTCAATGAGCAAAAGAAGCATCCCCGAGCTTCAGAATCAACTCTCAAGCCCCCTTTCTCTCCGACGATTCTCTTTCTCTCTCTAGCTCACTCTCTCTCTTCGATTCCCTCTCTTCGCTCTGACCCAAGTCGAGCCACCACTTAAGGAAGACTCCTCGCGACTTAGGCTCCTTAACCCAGCTGCCTTCAACCTTCGTCGCAACCCCTAGCCGCTTAATCGAATCGCCACCCTTAAACCTTAAACCATTGAAGCTCACCTCCCTTGAACCACCATCGTCAGTCACCCTTAGCCCAAACTATTACTACGGCCGAGCTCCCCATACTTTAAAAACCCTACTCTAATCAACCGTTCATAACCAGTAACCCCCTCTAAAGCCACCCAAGCTCTGACGCCAACCACTACCTACGACGACCCCCTTAACCGCCACCAAACGTTAAGGCATCAAACCCCCCCTCCTCCCTAAACCCAATTAGAAAATCACAAGAATCTCATTTCTCAGTCAAATTGGAGCTCCAATCGTTGGAATCACATCTGCAACACTGTTGCTGTGGAAGACCGACCCGGATCCAGTAGAGCCAATCCAACCTGATCCGAGCAGTCTGGTCTACCTAGGTCTGACCCGTGCATCTGAATCTGTTTAGAGTTTTATTCTTTTATTTTTTTATTTTTATTTTATTTATTTTACTTCATTTATTTGTTTTATTTAAATGTAACAGAAAATAATAATAGAAAGAAAAGAAGAAAAAAAAAAGAGAAAATAAAAAAAGAAAAAAAAAAGAAAAAAAGAAAGAAAAAGAAGGTTATTTTATTTTATTTTATTAAATAAGTGATAAGTGATGAATAAATTAAGAAAAAATATGAAATAAATAAAATGAAAAAAATAAATAGGTAAATAAAATGATTATAATTTTTTTTATCACTTAGAAAAATTAATCTTTCTAAAAATAAGTGAAAATAAATAAACCTTTTTCTAAATTAGGACTATTTTAGAGTTTACAAAAATAAAACATCAAGTAGGTCCCTTTAAAAAAATTTCTTTGAATAAATTGAACTGGGTAAATAGAACCCTTTTTAAAAAATTAAAATCAAACCACCCACTAAAGATTTTTGTAAACGAACTACAGAAGTTTGATCCCAAATAGCGGGTACGTAGACACCTGTACGTAAGTATAAGACACCTGTACGTAAGTATAAGGCAACTTAAAGTATGGAAAGTTTTACTTTTTTTATTTTAGATATTTATGTAAATTAATCAATTTAATTGCATGTATCATAATTAGATGTTTTTTAGAAATTAAAAAGGGTATATTTGAAAAGCAAAGTTAAATTCGGAAAGTTAAAAGTGGTACCCATTTAGGGTTTAATAAATTAGCCCCCGGATCCAGACCTTTAGTTTTTAAAAAACCATATTTATAACTTGGTTTTTTTTTTAATCGATAGCTAAGTTATAATCAATCCACCCAACTGGTTATAACTTAATCTCTTTTCCCGACTTTAGTCTGGTGGCGACTCCAAATCTTTTCAAGTTCGAAAAAATGGTTTTCTTTAAACACTAGTCGAGGGTCAATATTAAACGGGTAGGGTTTAGTATTGATTGGTTTAGAGAAGACTTAATTTTATAAAAAGAAACAGGAGGGTGAAAAACCAGGCTCAAAGCTTGGCGACTCCTTTGGGGAGCATCAAGAGGGCTAACTACTTAAAAACATTTCGAAATTAAAATCGCTTTTCAAATTACTCGCATTGTTTAGTTATTTATTTATTCTTTTATATATTGATTTGTTTATTTGATTGCTTTGTGTACATATTTGTTTTAATAAGCATATTTATTTTTATAAGCATGAGATTTATTTTACTGCATCTTGAATGCATGGTAGATGCGGTCGAACCCAGGCTGTCATAGGACCTTAAGATGGGGAGCCATTGTGTAACGTCTCGAATGTAGTAGGGCAACCACCGTTTGAGGTAGATTAGGCTACCCCACTTAAACTTCGATGTGACCAGAGAATCATTTCTTTATAAACGTGTGAGGTCACAGAGTTTAAGGTCCGTTAGAATCCATCTGTCTTGCATTACACTTCATAGGGTCAACAAATAATTAGCAAAATGGCAATGTTACATAGAAAAAAAAGAAAGAAAGAAAAAATGACAAAGATTCCGGAGTTTTTAGTTTTCCTGTATTCTTCCTAGAATTGATGTACATAGGAGATCTTGTATATTAGTATTTTCCATGTAATTTATGCTTTCTTTGTAATGTTCTAGAAATGGCTAGCTCATCTAGTGCTAGGGTTCTCACCAAAGAGATCCATATCCACAAACCTGCAAACCCAAAGCCTATACTCAACCAGTGATTTCAAACCTTTAATCTAAGAGAGCAACAGTTCATTACCAACAAAATTAGACCCATACTCTCACTAGCCAAAGTGAAAGTTAACATCATGCTAGTAAGGGCCTTAGTCCATTTTTAGGAGCCTAAAGAAGTGGCTTTCCAATTTAGACCATATCTAATTCGCCTAACTCTAGAGGAGTACACTCAACTGCTCCAAGCTCCTCCTTTGGATGAAATATACGTCCCGAAACTTAGCTTCGGCCTAACATATATCTTCTTAAGATTCTTAGGGATCCGTAAGACTAAGATAAATGAGGCCCTAAACGATTGCAACAAATATGCCATCAAGATATGAGATCTAGTCCATTGGTTCCAAAATGAGCCCAGCTCTAACAATTAAGTGCTGTTTTTTGGGAATTGGAGAGAAAACCGAATCAAGGCCTATGTATTAGCTGTGTTCACCACTATCTTGTTCCCAAGTCGATCTTTTCTTATATACTTTAGGGTAACAGAGTTAGTGGCTCAGTTCTGGGAAGGTAAATCTTACATTCTTGCCCTACTTGCTAAACAGATAAGGAATCTTAACTTCCTTAAAGAAAGGGGCTACGGAGATCTCAGGTCAAGTATGGCATTATTAATGGTTTGGTTCATCAGTCGCATTAAGTGCTTTGGGTTGGATTTAATAAGGGGTGCATTCGCGAATAAGGCTGACCTTATTGATTCTTTTGTCGATAAGATCAAATTACCAGAAGATATCCCTACCCTTCTCTAGATAGAGGTTCTACAAGATTTTCGAGTATAAGACATACTGTGGATTGCCAAGTGGAGCAATTACACTAAGGTCATACTGATTTGCAAGAATACCATGCTGTACTACTGATCGGGATGAGCTGGTATACAAGCTACTATCCAAGCAACATGGTAAGACAATTTGGAGGGATTCAGGACATAGTTCACAAACCTTTACTGGCACCATTCACTCTTAATCTCGAAGAGCCTCACTCCACAAAAAAGGTATCCAAACTTCATAAGATCAAAGCTTGGTGGGACACCCGGACCATAAGCCCAAACATCGATTTGAGTGAGTTCATAGGAGAAGTAGATAAATACCAAGTTACTAAAGAGTATTTATACAATCAACTTCACAAGGTAGGCGCAATGCGATATCAGGCACCAGAAGTCCTTCAAACCTCCCCTATGTGCCCTAACTCTAAAATGGTGACCTGTATGAACCAAATGAAAGCACGTATGGAGATCCTCCATGATGAGAAAGATGAATGGGCAAACCTATGCTGAGAATCTAAACAAAGGTCATACGCACTGGAACACCAGCTAAAGATGTCTCAGTAGAAACTTCAAGAGTTTAAATAAGTAGCTAAGCATGACCAAAAGAAGAAGAAAATGTCATCTGGCCTACAGAAAAGAAGGAAATTAGCATAAATGAATTTGTACTTTTTTCTTTCTTTCATGTAATAAGACTCCGGGAATTCAAAAATAATGAATAACTTGCCGTTCTGTTAATCATTTTATTGATCCTCTCCTTTTCATCCATATGATTCACTTGCATTTCATTCATTTGCATTCTTTTTTCAAACCTCCCTTGAGAAGTGGTTTTTGACTATGTTGCCAAGATATCTCCCAAACATCAAACCTCCTAGAGAAGCCCCATCAAAACTCGTTCTCAAGCCAGAATGGTCAACCAAGGAAACAACAACAATAATGGCAACAACAACCCCGAGGTTATTGACTCCATAGAGTTGGGATTCCAATCTTTGGAACGAACAATGGGAAAGATGGTAGATCAACTGAGCTTCCTTGCTGATAGCATCTCTCTACTCAGGTCTACGGCCCCATCAAATGAAGAGCACTCCAAAGCCTAATATAGAAAGAATGCTGAGGCCCCACCCATTGAAATAGAAGAAGCTTACCGTAAAGGCAATTAAGGCTTTAAATCCTTTGAAACTGAAGGGGTATTTCCAAAGGCCAACCCAACCTTTGAGTCGAATACTTACTCATTCCCAATCAACTTGAAGCCTGAAGTTGACCAAGATAGATTGAAGGAGCTCAAAGAGCGGTTAACTCGATAGATCACTGAAAAAATGAAAACGCTCAAGGGGTATGATGGATTTGAGTACGCTAGAATAACAGACTTCTCTGGCTATGATTATGGAAGCTTCTTAGAAAAATTCAAAGTACTTGACTTTAAAAAATACAATAAGACTGGATGCCCCAAGCTACATACTCGGTTGTATGTACATAGGATGGGCAAGTATATACAGTATGATCAACTTATGGTCCAAACCTTTCAGGACAACCTGACAAGCCCTGCTTTAACCTGGTATGCCCAGTTGAACTTAAATCAGGTAAATACATGGGAGAAGCTGGCTAAAGCATTCTATGAGCAATATAGATTTAATGTCAAAGTGGCACCAACAATGATGGATTTGGTTGCCTTAAGGAAAAGGCACAATGAGTCCTTCAAAGAATATGCTCAAAGGTAGAGGTCCTTAGTTGCAAGGGTATCTAGTATCTACCCCTGTGATTGAAAAAGAGCTGATGCCAACTTTCATTAACACTCTTAAGAGGCCTTACTTTGCTCACCTGATTAGACAAGCCTCTTCTAACTTTGCAGAAATAATGGCAGCAGGGTGTCGAATTGAGAATGCCATTTTCTCTAGCAAGCTGCAAGAAACAGTAAATAGACAACCACCCCCTGCTAAACCCACCACTAGCAAGCCTAGAGAAGCTACTGTCAACATGGTTAACTCAAATGCAAGACCTAATTCCCAAGTTTCTTTTAGGATGAATCCCCCACCAACTCAACCACAGTACAGAAACTAACTATAGGTTAACAAGGCCTCGAGACTATTCACTAGAATACCTGTTCCACTTAGTTAGGTGCTCGAGAAGTTAAGAAGAGATAATTGCTACATTCTAAGGCTCCTAGTGAAAAGTACAGGCCGAAGTTCTTTGATCCCAATGCAAGATGTCAATATCATCTAGGGCAAGTAAGCCATTCAATCAATTCATGTTGGAGGTTGAAAAACAAAATCCAAGATTTGATCGATGAAGGTACAGTACAACTGGATTTTGTGGAGGCTCCTACCCCAAACGTCAACAATAACCCACTGTCAAGCCATGGACCTGTCATCAATATGATATTTAACTACCTAGAATTCACCATCAACATGATCAGTCGAAACCAAGAACCAAAGGTTTATAAGTTCTATAAAAAAGAAGTCCCACAAACTAGAAGGTATATATTCCACGTATCTGTGGCCCTCGAAAATTATAAAGTTGCCCCCTTCAATTACTAGGCAATAAACCAGGGGCAATCAAGCACGCTTGTAGGGGGGATCACTTGCTCCGACAGAATCTACAATCCAAAGGAAGACTTAAAGAAGGGTGTACAAGAAATGCTAAACATCGAACAAGCTGAACATGAAGAAGGATTAACTGCCTTCACTAAAATGATCAAGTCTAGTAAGTACAAAATAATGGACCAGCTTGCTAAGACTCTAGCATAAATATCCCTTATGATTCTATTGATGGCATCAGACCTATATCGAGAGGCCTTATTCAGAACACTAAGGGATGTCAATGTCCCTCGTGAAATCTCAACTGAAAGGATTGGCTCTATCACCAATTCCATCCTCACCATAAATCAAATTTCCTTCTCTACCGAGGAACTGGGCGAAGAAGGTACTCAACATGCGGAGCCTTTATTCATAATAGTAAGGATAAATAACATCATTGTGATAAGAGTCCTCATCGACAATGGGTCATCTCTAAATGTTTGTCCTTTAGCTACCCTGAATCTATTGGGTGTTGATACAACTGCTATCAAACCTAGTTCAACAATGGTAAGAGCTTTTGATGGGTCTAGGAGAGAAATAATAAGGGAGGTGGACTTATCAGTTGATATCGGCCCGCAGACATTCAGCATCCCATTCCAGGTTTTGGACATTCTAAGGACCATCAATCTGTTATTGGGAAGGCTTTGGATACATTCAACAAAGGCCATACTGTTAACTCTTCACTAGAAAGTTAAGTTCATCTCCAATGGCCAAGTCATCACAATTCTAAGTGACCAAGATTATGAAATCTATAAAGAGACAGCCATACCTTATATTGGTACAGAAGAACAAGAGAACTTTAGACTCCAGATGTTTAATGAGACGTGCATGATCATTAATCAGCAGAAAGAAGAGAAGCGAAAATACAAAGAAGGCCAGTTTGGGTCCTATGGGTTAGGGTACATTCCAACCCCAACAGAAGAATTGCAAAGGATGCAAACCAAGGGCAGAAAGGGTGACAAGTTGTATCACGCTCCAATGAACTTCCCACCATTATTAGATTCTTTCATCAAGACTGAAACCCAAAACTCAAAGCCTGCTAAAGAAGGCACTTCCAACAAGAATGAAGGGGCTAGCCTAATCAATAAAGCCCATCACTTGAATAATTGGTTCTCCATCCCTATGAATAACAATAAGTCTTCCCTAGGGTAAAAGATGAATCATGATCCAATATTTTATAGAATTTTGTAATAAATTGCCTCTGTTCTCTAAATGCTTGTACTCAACAGAGAGTTCCCTAAAATAAAATCAACTTCTTTTTTCTTTGTTCCTACCTTACTTACACTCTTCCTTTTGTACACTTTCTTTTTCTTTCCAGATCCAACGACTCAAATAAAGGCCATGGATACCTCGTGCAGATAGGCAATGAGAATATTAATATCACTTTCAGCTCTACTGGGTTAGTCATCAAGGGTGATGTTAATGACCATAATGATGTACAAGAAAGCTAGCAAAAACACGAAATGAGTAAAATTTCCATTGATGAGCCAATAGAGATGATTAACGTTGGTACCAACAAAAACCCTAAGGTATTGAAGGTTGGGGGAAATTTGGAAGAAAATCAAAAGATAAAGATGACCACATTGCTATCCAAATACCAAGACGTGTTTGCATGGTCTTATGACGATATGCCCGAATTAGACCCATCGATTGTGGTCCATTACTTACCCACTCAAGAGAATATCAAGCCTAAAAAACAAAGGTTGAGAAGGTTCTGACCAGATATCTTGTTAAAAATCAAGGAAGAAGTCAAAAAATTATTGGAAGTCAGCTTCATTGAGATTTTTGATTATCCTGAGTGGGTAGCCAACATAGTACCAGTTATGAAGAAGAATGGGAAAATCAGGGTATGCGTGGATTTTTGAGACCTCAATTAAGCAACCCTAAAGATAATTTCCCTTTGTCCCATATCGATGTATTGGTCGATAACAAAGCTGGAAACCATATTTTCTCTTTCATGGATGGATTTTCCGAGTATAACCAAATCCGAATGGCTGAAGAAGATAAAGCCAAGACCATGTTCATCACAACTTAGGGTACGTTTTGCTATAAAGTGATGCCTTTCGGACTCAAAAATGTCGGGGCAACTTACCAAAGGGCCATGGTAGCAATTTTTCATGACATGATGCATAAATAAGTCGAGGTATATGTCGATGATATGATTGCCAAGTCTAAAGAAGGAGAAAATCATATCGAAAATCAAAGGAGATTGTTTGATAGGTTGAGAAAATTCCAACTGAAACTCAACCCAGAGAAGTGTACTTTCGGGGCAACATCAAGGAAGTTGTTAGGTTTCATAGTCAGCTAAAGGGGTATTGAAGTGGACCTTGATAAAGTTAAAGCGATAGTTGACCTGCCCCCACCACACACACTCAAAGAAATCAAAAGTCTGTTGGGTCGTTTAAACTATATAGCTCAGTTCATATCCCAACTTATAGATAAGTGTTGTCCTCTATTTAAGTTGTTGAAAAAGAATGCTAAGATCAACTTGGACGATGAGTGTGAGTAGGCCTTTACAACAATCAAAGAATACCTTATGAACCCTCTAATTTTGGTAGCTCCAAAACCTAAGAAGCCTTTATTCCTATACTTGACAATATTACTAAAGTCAATAGGGTGCATGCTTGGCTAGAAAGATGAGGAAGGAAAGGAACAGGCGGTATACTACTTGAGCAAAAAATTCACCGAAGGGGAGTAGAGATATTCAGAAATTGAAAGAACTTATTATGCGTTGGTCTAAGTAATGCATCTGCTCGGACAATACACACTTTACTACCAAGTGGAACTATTGACTCAACACGTTCCCCTGAAGTACTTAGCAGACAAACCGGCCTTAATTTGGTAGAATCTCAAAGTGGCAAATGTTGCTATCAGAGTTCGACATTACATATATGAACCGAAGTTCAGTCAAAGGGTAAGCTTTGGCAAATCAATTAGCAGAAAACCCCTTTGATAGTACTCCTCAAGAAGTATAAATCAATTTTCCCGATGAGGGTATCTTAGTGGTTGAAGGAAACTTTGATAAAGGAGAGGATGACGAGCCACCAAAATGGAAAATGTTCTTCGATAGTGCAGCCAATGTGTTTGAATTTAGAATTAGGGCAATATTAATATCCCCTGAAGGTACTTAGTATCTTATGGCCATAAGGCTCATTTTCCCATACACTAATAATATTGCTTAATATGAAGCATGCATCATGGGACTCGAGATGGCCCTAGAGAAAGACATTCAAGAATTAGTAGTGTATGGAGACTCCTTGCTCATTAATGGCCAAGCACGGGGAGAGTACAAAACTAAAGATCCTAAGCTGGTGCCTTATCACCAGCATTTGACAGAGTTAATGGAAAGTTTTATAGAATTCACCTTCAATCACATACCAAGGACTCATAATCAATTTGTTGATGCTTTAACTATACTAGCATCTATGATCCAGATATCTGGTAGAGTTGAGATTTAGCCCCTTACTATTGAAATTGAGGATAAGCCTGCCTTCTGCCTAATGATTGAGGGTATAAACGACCAAAAGCCGTGGTATCATGATATTAAGGTATTCTTACAACAAGGTGCATACCGTGAAAAGGTTGATAAAAAAGACAGAAAGATGATTAAGAGACTAGCCATCCAATTCTTAGTAAGCGAGTCCACCTTATACTGACACTCATTTGACGGTACACTCGTGTGGCTGATGAAGAGGCTAAGAATTTAATGAAAGAGGTACATGAAGGAGTATGTGGCCCTCACATGAATGGATACATGTTGGTAAAGAAAATCATGAGGCTAGGGTATTATTGGTCAACAATGGAAAGTGATTGCATTAAACAAGTTAAGCACTGTCATTTATGCTAAGTTTATGTGAATAAGATAAACGCCCCGCCTCAACAATTGTATGCCCTCTCAGCACCATGGCCTTTCTCAATGTAGGGCATAGATATCATCGGCCCTATCACTCTAAGAGCGTCTAATGGGCATCGCTTCATATTAGTCACCATCGACTACTTCAGCAAATGGGTAGAGGCTTTGTCATACTCGAACGTTACTAAAGGGGTCATAGTTAAGTTCATCAAGAGGGACATGTTGGCTCGGTATGGGACTCCTAAAACAATCATCACTGATAATGGCACCAATCTCAACAACAAGCTTATGACAGAATTATGCCAACAATTTCAAATCATTCACAGGAACTCTACTCCTTATCGACCCCAAATGAATGGAGATGTCGAAGTAGCAAACAAAAACCTCAAAAGAATCATTGAAAAAATGGTTGTTACATATAAAGACTGGCATGAGATGTTACCCTTCACATTCATGGCCTATCGGACTTCCATCAGAACATCGATTGGGGCAATACCATACTATTTAGTATATGACACTGAAGTAGTGTTACTAGTAGAGGTTGAAATCCCATCACTCAAGGTACTATCAGAAATTCATTTAGACAAAGCCGATTAGGTAAAGAAACACGTCGAACAGCTAAATCTGATTGATGAAAGGAGATTGACTGCCTTGTGTCATAATCAATACTATCAGCAAAAAATGGCTCGAGCCTTCAATAAAAGGGTGAGACCTTGTAACCTCAAAGATGGAGATTTGGTGTTAAGAAAAGCTTTCCCCAATGCACAAGACTCTAGAGGGAAATTCACCCCCAATTACAAGGGTCCTTATGCGTGAAGCGAGTATTATCAAGAGGGGCTTTGATTTTGTCCCAAATGGATGGTCGAGATTTGGGAGACCCTATAAATGCCAACGTTGTAAAATTGTACTATCTATAAGAAATCAACGGGAATTTGCTCAAGATACGAAAATGCCAGTCATTTTGAATGTCATTATGGTCCAATTTTCATTATCTACAAGCAAATTTGGTATCCTTGGCCATTGTCATTGTTGGAATAATCACCCTCTCCATGGACAGGTCTAATTCCCTTGACCTCATTTAACCAAACTTATACACTGCAAATGCAAGAGGAATTAAGGAATAAGATCTAGAACATTGGTAATTAACAAAATTCTTTAAATACTGTATTATGGATTGATCCCCCTCAATGGGGAGTTTTATTGTCTATTTTTTCAAAGGAAGGTGAAACTTAAGTAAGCAATCACAGTAGATCGGAATGAGGCTTTTGGGTTCATAAAAGTTCCAAAGAAACAAAAATAGTGGGTGGTTTTTCCTACATCGGGCTAATCTCCATCATTTCTCCAAAAAGAACTAGCAAAGTTTTTAACGTTGTATGTCAAGAACATCTAGGTTGATAACAAGGGACTAAAACAAGAGCTAATAATTTTCTAATGGGGGCTTTTCAAAAAAGGTTTAACAGATTGGGAGTTATCGATAGAGATCGGGTAAGTATTTCTACATAATGTTAGTACAACAATTTTTTCTTGCATTTAGACCACTGTTACTCCCAACAATCTTTTTTAACTAACCTAGAGGCATTTACTTTCTACATTTAGTGTTTGGCTAACCTATGAAGACATAATCATAGCTCAGTTCATCCTTCCAAATTCCTTGCAAATAAGCCCCTCTCTTCACTAAGGGTCTTAGCCAGCTCTAGAAGCGCTTTATCTACCTTGGTTAGTCAGCTCATCAAGGCATGACCAAATTTGCTCATTCTTTTTAAGGGTTTTAGCCAACTCTAGGAGCACTTTGCCCACCTTGGTTAGTCAACTCATCAGATCACGACCAAGTTTGCTCATTCTTTTTAGGGTCTTAGTCAGCTCTAGGAGCGCTTTGCCCACCTTGGTTAGTTAGCTCATCAAAGTACAGCTAAGTTTGCTCATTCTTTTTAGGGTCTTAGCCAGCTCTAGGAGCGCTTTGCCCACCTTGATTAGTCTGCTCATTAGGGCACAATCAAGTTTGCTTATTCTTTTTGGGGTCTTAGCCAACTTTAAGAGCGCTTTGCATACCTTGGTTAGTTAACTCATTAAGGCACATCCAAGTTTGCTCATTCTTTTTAAGGTCTTAGCCAACTTTAGGAGCGCTTTGCCCACCTTGGTTAGTCATCTCATCAGAGCACGACTAAGTTTGTTCATTCTTTTTAGGGTCTTAGCCAACTCTCGGAGCGCTTTGCCCACCTTGGTTAGTCAGCTCATCAGAGCATGACCAAGTTTGCTCATTCTTTCTTAGGGTCTTAGCCAGCTCTAGGAGTGCTTTGCTCGCCTTGGTTAGTCAGCTCATCAGGGCATGACCAAGTTTGCTCATTCTTTTTAGAGACTTAGCCACTTCTAGGAGCGCTTTGCCCACCTTGGTTAGTCAGTTCATCAGGGCACGACCAAGTTTGCTCATTCTTTCTTAGGGTCTTAGCCAGCTCTAGGAGCACTTTACCCGCCTTGGTTATTCAGCTCCTCAGAGTACGACCAAGTTCACTCTTCTTTTTTTTTAAGGTCTTAGCTAGCTTTAGGAGCACTTTGCCTACCTTGGTTAGTCAGCTCATCAAAGCACGGCCAAGTTTGCTCATTCTTTTTTAGGGTCTTAGCCAGCTCTAATAGTACTTTGCCCACCTTGGTTAGTCAGCTTATTAGGGCACATCCAAGTTTGCTCATTCTTTTTAAGGTCTTAGCCAACTCTTGGAGCGCTTTATCTACCTTAGTTAGTCATCTCATCTGAGCACGACCAAGTTTGCCCATTCTTTTTAGGGTCTTAGCTAACTCTAGGAGCACTTTGCCCACCTTGGTTAGTCAGCTCATCAGAGCACGACTAAGTTTGCTCATTCTTTCTTAGGGTCTTAGCTAGCTCTAGAAGTGTTTTGCTCGCCTTAGTTAGTCAGCTCATCAGGGCACGACCAAATTTGCTCATTCTTTTTAGGGTTTTAACTAGCTCTAGGAGCGATTTGCCCACCTTGGTTAGTGAGCTCATTAGGGCACGACCAAGTTTGCTCATTCTTTTTAGGGTCATAGCCAGCTCTAGGAGTACTTTGCTCGCTTTAGTTAGTCAGCTCATCAGGGCACGACCAAGTTTGCTCATTCTTTTTAGGGTTTTAGCCAGCTCTAGGAACACTTTGCCTACCTTGGTTAGTGAGCTCATCAGGGCATGACCAAGTTTGCTCATTCTTTTTAGGGTCTTAGCCAGCTCTAGGTGTGCTTTGCTTGCTTTGGTTAGTCAGCTCATTAGGGCACGACCAAGTTTGCTCATTCTTCTTAAGGTTTTAGCCAGCTCTAGGAGCGCTTTGCCCACCTTGGTTAGTGAGCTCATCAAGGTATGACCAAGTTTGCTCATTCTTTTTAGGGTCTTAGCCAATTATAGGAGTGCTATACCCACCTTAGTTAGTGAGCTCATCAGGGTACGACCAAGTTTGCTCGTTCTTTCTTAGAGTCTTAGCCAACTCTTGAAGCGCTTTGCCCTCCTTGGTTAGTCAGCTCATTAAGGCACGACCAAGTTCGCTCATTTTTCTTAGGGTCTTAACCAGCTTTAGGAGTGCTTAGCCCATGTCACTTCACTTTGTTAGTTCATACGAGCATGACCAAACTTCAATTCTTCTTTTCATCTTTTGGCCATCTCTTAAAGTGCCACCCTTCTCTTCCCAAAATCCCCAATGGATTGGACTTAGGATAACAAGCTAGCTATAGCGCTTCTTAGCATAAAATCTATTCTTGGGGCAAAAATAGTGTTAATTTTATCTTTGTGACATAGTTTTGTTCAAACTTTACCACAAAAAGGGGCGGTTGTGAACACCTAATTTTTACTCCCTTTTATTTTTCAAATTAGGTTATAAGGTCCTAAATTAGAAAATGTTCAAAAAAATAGAAAATTAAAGAAAGCCCCAAAAAAATGAAGAAATTTAGAAAAATAGGAATTCTAGAAAAGCACAAGAAAATAGGAAAATAGGAAAAAAGGCACAAAAAATAAGAAATTTAGAAAATACAAAAAAGTAAGAAATTATGAAAAAATCACAAATAAATAAATAAATAAACATTTCAAACCTAACACGATTTCATGTTTTAAAGACTTAGCATAAGTGATCTTGCAATACTTCCTTGCAAGTAAGTTTTCAATTAAGGACTCATCTATCCATAATACCATAAAGCAAAAATTTGATGAATCTATTAGAGATTATTTGGCACGATTTATGGTAGAGATGGTCCAAATCCTAGAGTTAGATACGAGTGTTGTAAACTCCACAAATTTCGCTATTTAAGAATAAAAGTGAACCCTAATACTAGAAATGACTTGAAGAGTCATCAAAGCCAAGTAAAATAAAAATTTAATAAATTATAAATTTAAATATATTATAGATAGTAAAAACCTTAGAAATTGATCAAAACCCTAAATCGTATACTAAAACCTTAAAACTGCTTTAAGCACCATTAACCAAAATTGAACCTGAACTTATTCGAAACCCTAAAATTATAAATATAAACCTATAAAATAATTAAATATTACACAATAGCGATACAATTATAGTCGAATGTAATTTTCGACTAAATCGCCTATTCGCACGAAATTGCAACGATAATTTGTAAAAATTATAATTGTAACTAGTACCAATTAAATTGATAAAATTTCATAAAAATTTTAAAATTAATTTATGAGGAGATTCGTTATAATTTATATGATTCGAAAAATTACATATATTTGTTAATAATTTTCATTTTCCTTCTCTTCTATTTCCAATTTATTTCTTTTCTTTCTTCCCTTTCTCATTTCACTTCTCAATCCTACACAACACGTAACCAAAATGAAAACTAAAGAAGCAACCCATGTGAAGAAAAAAATTTGCTACGTGTTGAGTGGAAAAAAAAATGAAAAATTTTTTGGATAATTACTTAGCTTAAATTTTAAGCTAACTCACATGTATAAAAGGAAAAAAAAAAAAAAGAAAGAGAAAGCAAAACCGTAAGAACAAAACAGAAAAAAGAAAAGAGAGAAAACAAGAATCCTAGAAGCAAACCATGAGGAGAGAAAAAGAAAAAGAAAGAAGGAAAAGAAGAAAGGAAGGAAGAAGAAAAGAAGAAGGAAAAGAAGAAGAAAGAATTAGAAGAAAAAAAAAGTAAGTAAATTATTTTAGATGTATGTTATATAGTATATACATGTATGAACGAAGTATTTGTATAGTATTTTTTTTATATAACATTAGTAATACATGTATAGTTGCATAAATACATAAATTGAATAATATATGTATATATAAGGCTAAGTATGTATACATGTATAAACATAGATATATTATATGAAAAGAGTATGTAGTATGTATTATGTATTTTTTTAGAAATACATATAATTAGTAGTAAGTATTTCATTAAATAATTATAGTAGATATATATATTTGTACCATGAACTTTATATATATATATGTACCTATGTATAATTATTTTCGTGTATGTATATATGTACTTGTATAGTACATATATGTAGTAGTATATTTCCATAAGTAATAATATATGTAGATAAGACATATAATATAGAGTATATGCCTTATGGTGTACAGCATAATATATGTATAATATATAGTATACATATTTTATAACAAATATTATGTAAATATATATATATCAAATATATATAATATAAGAATAGGTATTTGTAAATAATATATATATATGTACATAAGAGTATGTTTATGTTCATAAAATAAGTATATACATACATATAGCATATAACATATATATGTAATATACCAAAAATATATATAGATATATATATGTATGTGTAAATCGTAAAGTACATAAATAATAAGAAAATGAGAAAATTCAAAAAATAGGAAAAATATGCTTAAAATAATAAAAATATCAATTNAGGTCATACTAATAATATAATCATAATAAAGCTAAAAATTCAAAAAATAGGAAAAATATGCTTAAAATAATAAAAATATCAATTATATGGTTTAAGTAATTATTAAATCAAAATATATTTAGAAAAAAGCTAAAATTAGTATTTTATAAATTTTTAAATTAAAATAATAAATTTTATGATATTTTAAACTATGAGTCACAACGTCTAAAATTGACCTCGTTACGAGAAAATACGCTCAAAAACGATCAAAATGGACTATAAGTTCATAATGATCCGAGCTAAAACGAAAAACTTTCAAAATACATAAAGAAAGTCTCATAACTTACAAATATGAGAAAATAGTTACTATTAACCCCATTGAGTATGGTAAATCCTATATACATTGTACTTGGGTTATATTAGGGGAAACTAGATAAACTATAGTAGACTTTTAGTTAACTAAGGAATTTGACTTTACAGAATACTTATAAGTGTTATTACATTTTAGGTATTCAATATCGAGTTTTGGAAACCCTAAAGGTTTGGAGAATGAGCAATAATACAGGTGGAGGAGTTCTAATGACCTGCTACTTGCTTGTGCGTGTTACTTGTATGATGTTTTGCTGCTTGCTGTTGCTTATATGTTTGAATGACTGTTTTGCTTATATGCCATCATCTGTGTGTTTTTTAATTTGATAAATATAAATATTTGACACAAATAATCGGTTCTATTTATCGCATGTCTATGACCTAGTAAATGCATGGATGGAGAGTGCTAGCTTTGCAAAATGTTAAAAAGGGTATTTTTGGAAAAAGTTTTCCTAATCCTAAACGTATTTTGTACGATTTTGATAAGGGCTGCAATGCTAAAAATGATATTTTATCGTTAAAGCAAAGTTAGCATGGGTTATCCACTTGATAGCGAGAGAACTCACTTTATTGTGCCTGTAAGGCCTTAGTTAATTTTGGTTTACGAGATGGACTCGTAAATTTGGTTGATTTGGGCTTGCGAGATGGACTCGCAAGTTGTGCTCGAAGGGCCTTGGAGGGTGGATAGTCCTAAAATGAAATCTCCCTATTTGAATTGAAATTTTCTTTCTCCGCTAGGGTAATAGTCGAGTGAAGCCTGGGGTAAGGCCCCTAGGTAGCCTCATGCGGGTAAGCTGAGGTGTCCTGTGCGGATAAGTACAAGGGATAATCAAAGTGTAGACGATGTAATTCTACACCTTCCATAGTTCTGGACTCCTATGGATATGTTGCTTGCATTCATTGCACTTGCATTCATTTTGTATGTAGACAGCTTACTTGCATGTATGATAATAATATGTGATAACTTGCTTGAACGGTGGTGGTGAGGAACGAACTCACTGAGCTATTATATGCTCACTCCCTCATAGTTTCTTTTGCAGGTTTACTTACATTGGGATTGGGATAAGTCTCGAGTGCCGAGTGTGAGACGAAGATATGTATCTTAGTATTAAGAATAGCTGAGTACTCTTTAGATGATACACAAGCAACCTTTGTTGATAATTTAATTTTTCTTATATTTCTTTTATAATATTGATATATCCTATCTTATTATTTAGTACGAGGTACCAATTCTCTGCGGTTCTGAGGAACTATGGGATATCAGACACCCATAGTTATTTATCGTTGTATTTTACAGTAAATTAATTATTTAAAAATCAGTGACCTTAGTAATTAAACATTCAGAGTCTTGCAATTTCTGACTTGCAAAGCGGTTTTCATATCATGGGTGCATACATGTTATGTAAATTTTAGGTAATCCTACTAGGCCTCCTTTAAGGTCATGACAAGTGTTGCTTTGAATACGATGATTGATGGAGTTAAACCCTATCGAAATTTCTTCAAGTCTCTAGCTAAAAACAAACCCAAGACATTTGCGAAATTCAAAGCTAAGGCCACATCTTATTTTTGCCAAGAGGATAATATCAAAGCTCGACATGAAGCCAATCAAAATAAAACTAACTAGAAGAATGAAAAGAATAAGAAGAGCCTAAAAGATCGACTCAATGATCGTGATGACCAGTTTTTCGTAGGTGGTAGAAGTGACAAAAAGAAGCTACGCATTCCAACCTACTCCATTCACTCTACACTTGACCATCTTATATTAGACATACTGATGGAGGTTTGAGACTAGAGGGTATTACAATAGCTTGAGCTCATGAAAGGAAACCCTTCCAACAAAAACTCAAATAAGTATTGTGATATTTTTCATGATAGAGGCCACAGCATTGTTGAATGTACTCAGCTTAAAAATGCCATTGAAGATGCAATCTAATGAAGATATCTAAGTGAGTTTTTAGCTCGTGATGCCGAGAATATTGAGTGGTCAACTCAATCCTAAAAAGATGAGTAAGAAAATGAAGATCAACCTCCTCACAACAAGAGGGAAGCGAGGGAAGGAGGTAATAATAAGGCTCCAAATGGTGTTATTAACACCATTGTGGAAGGACCCTCTAATTTAGGCCAATCTTGCTCTTCAAGCTTGACTAACACCATATAACATGTTTATAATGTGAAGGGCAAAAAAGTGAATGTCAACACTTCCATCTCTTTCATAGAGAAGGATTCCGAAGGCATACAAAGGCCCTATGATGATGTATTGGTAATCAATGCAACGATTGCAAACTTTGAGGTTAAGAAGATTCTAGTTGATATTAGAAGTTCAGCAAATATTACTTTCTAACATGCCTTTGATCAAATGAAGTCAAAGGTTAAAGCATAGCTAAAATCATATGGCTATGATTTATACACTTTAAATAATCAACTTGTGCAAGTGACTAGTGTAATCTTTCTCTTGATCCAAATCAGTGATGATGAAAAAAAAACAAATTTTCTTGTGATCAAGTGTTAGTTTCCCTATATCATGATAATAGGCTGACCTTATTAATGTTTACTTAGCATGGTCCCATTGACGGCATACTTGAAGGTAAAATTTCCTACCCCCATTGGAGTTGGGGTATGTAAAGGAGATCAATAACTGACCAAGTCATTGTATTTAAGAGCTCTCAATTGTGAAGAAGTTTTTTACATTGAGGTTGACTTAGAGAAGAAGTTCGACAATGTAGAGAATGCTAAAGAAGACCTTGAAGAGATTTAGCTAAGAGACAATCCAAAAGACCAACTAAGATCAGGAGGCCATTACCAACAAAAATTCGACTAGAATTGATTGACTTCATTCAGAATAATGTCGATGTCTTTACATAGGCTTCCTTAAATATGCCTATCATTCCAAGGGATGTGATGACACATAATCTCTAAATCAATCTCAATGCAAAGTTCTACAACAAAAGAAAAGGCACTTTTGCCTCTAAAAGGCAAGCGGCCAATGAAGAGGAGGTTTAAAAACTACTTAAAGCAGGGTTCATTAAGGAAGAGCCTTATTAGACTTAGTTGGCCAATTGTATGCTGGTTAAGAAGTCGAATGACAAATAGTGCATATGCATAGACTTCACTGACTTAAATAAGGCTTATCCCAAAGATTGTTTCCCCTTACCGAAGATCAACCAAATGGTTGACTAAACTATCGAGCATATTTACTCTCATTTATTGATGCATTTTTCAGGATACAATCAAATAAAGATGGAGAAGGAAGATGAGGTGTACACATCATTAGTTACAAACTTTAGGACAAACTATTATATAGTTATGCCTTTATGATTGAAGAATGTTGGTGCAACATATCAGAGACTTGTAACAAAGATGTTCAAGCCCTAAATACATCGTAATGTTGAGATATACATTGATGATATGATAGTTAAAAGTAAGGAAGAGGAACAACATCGTGTCGATCTCCTAGAAACATTTGACACGTTAAGGAGATATAATATGAAGCTTATTCTACAAAAATGCATTTTTGGGGCCACCTCAAGTAGATTCATAAGGTATATGGTGATTCAATACTACATTGAAGTGAACCCTAAGAAACTTGATGCAATAAGAAACATGAAGCCTCCATGCACCATCAAAGAAGTTCAACAGTTGATAAGGTAGATTGCTGCTCTAAATAGATTTATGTCAAACAACATAGATAGATGTGCATAATTCTTAAAAATTTTGAAGAATCCTAGGGAGTTTTGTTGGATTGATGAATGTGAAGCTGCATTCAAGGAATTGAAGGATTTCTTAGCATCCCTACCTGTACTTTCAACACCCATCTTAGAAGATCTCTCCTTATACTTATCAATTAGTAGCTTAGCTCTCTCATTTGTCCTTGTTCGAATAGAAGGGAAAGAGCATAAGCTGATTTATTATGTGAGTCATATCTTACAAAGCCTCAAATAAAGATACACTATGATCGAAAATTTTATCTTAGCTGTAGTAATCTTGGCTAGAAAGCTAAAATCATATTTCAAAGCCCATCAGATTATAGTCCTTATCGATCAACCACTATAGCAAGCCATGCAATGACCTGATTTCTTAACAAGAATGATAAAGTATGCTTTGGAGCTAAGCACCTATAGTGTCTAACATAAGCCCAAAATGGCAATAAAAGCCTGAGTATTAGCAAATTTTGTGGTTGAATTTACTGGAGAAGAGAACATTGACGTGGCTAAAAAACTCATATGGAATTTATATGTAGATGGTTCCTTTATGAAAGAAGGGAATGGCGTAGGCCTTATCTTAGAAGGATAGCACAATATGAAAATTCAATATGCATTGAAGTTTAGATATCTGGCTAGCAATAATGAGGCTGAATATGAAGCCTTAATCACTGGACTAAGGCTATCAAAAGAAGTCTAAGTTGAGAAAGTAGAAGTTTTTTCATATTCATAATTGATTGTGAATCAGGTGAAGGGAAGCTATGATGCAAAAGGAAGTGATGAGTAGGTACTTAATTATAGTATGAACACTTGTGGAAGAATTTCAAACCTTCACAATAAAAAAAATCCCCAAAACTCAAAATATTGCAGATGATAAGTTGTCAAAGTTAGCTAGCACCCCATTCCCTAATTTGAATGATAAGCTTTTTATCAAATACTTAACTAATAAGAGCTCAAAAATAACTAGACAATGCTATGAGGTATAACCTTGTCCTAAAGAAAGGTCATGGATGGGCCCACTCATTGAATATCTTAGAGATGGAATTTTGCCTAAAGATAAAAGAAAGGCCTATAGGCTTATTTATCAAGCTACAAACTATACTTTAATTGATGACCATTTGTACAAATACAGTCTTTCTTAACCTTTCCTCCGTTGCCTCGTGCTAAGGGACACTAGACATGTTCTCTCTTATTTACACAAAAGCATGTACAGTAACCATGTAAGGGCATAAACTTTACATTTTTATGTACTAAGGCCTGGCTATTATTGCCCAACCATGAAAGAAGATGCTAAGGCAGTAATGCAACAATGTCTATAGTGCCAAAAGTATTAACATTTGAGCCATGCAACTTCCATTGATCTGCATAGCTTGACCAGCCCCTAGCTTCTCGCCCAATTAGGATTAGATATATTGGGACCTTTTCCTAAAGCTACTGCACAATGACCATTCATAATAGTTGTGGTAGATTATTTTACCAAATGGGTGGAAGCCAAAGCAAAAGCTAAGTAGAAGATTGAATCAAACCGACTTTACGATCATTACAGATAATGGCCTTTGGTTCGATAATGACAAGTGAAAGCAGTCGACAAGACAATTTTATATAGCTTGAAGAAGAGAGTTGATTAGGCAAAGAGTAAGTAGGCAAAGGAACTGTTGAACATTTTATGGAGATATAAGACTACCCATAATACTTCAACAGGTAAGATACCTTTTAGAATGGCATTTGGATCAGAAGTTGTTCTACCAATTTACTTGGAATTGCTTAATTTATGAATACAAAGATTCTATGTCATAGCAAATCAGGTCGGCCAAACAACTAACCTAGACAAGATTGAGGAGATAAGAGATATTATGAGAGCAAAGGTTACGGCCTACCAACATAGAGTGACAAGGTATTATAACTAGAAGGTTAAACACAAGGTATTTTAACCTAAAGATTTGGTCTATAGAAAGTTGGAGGTAATAGACATGTAAGATAACCAAGGGAAGCTTAGTGCAAATTAAAAGGACCCAATCAAGGCCTAGGAAGTCATAAGCAATGGGGCTTACCAACTAGAGAGATTATATCACATCCCGGCATAGCACAGGATATACCATCACACAGGAATACCTATTGAAAACTTAACTTAACCTACTTATTCATCAAAAGACAACTTTGTTTACATAATAAAGGGGTTGCTACATCAAAGTTTAGTTAGATATTTTATTACAACTTATGTGTACAATATAATATTTACATCAAAATATGAACCAACTTTTTTCTTTATTATCTTTACAATAATAGGATCTCTAACCTAATACATGTTCCATACAATAGTCACTGACTCTAACTTACGCTCTCAATATACATATCTCCCTTAAGTGTTAGGCCCTTTACGATATAGTTAATCTGAGGTTAAAACATTTTATCCCCTCAGCTACTGAAGCTGAGTGAGTATAGATAACAAACAACATAATATAGACAATATGATAAACAATATTGCACATCACAACTGAAACATTTCAATCATAACTTGCAAGTTCAACTTCACATATGCATTTACCCAACCGAACCCTTACTACCAACGATGCAACATGCTATGCTCATGTACATGGCATGCATCGATATCGATATCTTATGCCCTCCAATTCCTCATTCGGTTAGTTGACATAGCTGGGCATCTGGATACAACATTTAGGAACCTAAAGCAATAAGGAGCTGCTTGGGAGTAGAACCCCTACCAAATTAGACTACACACTGTAGTCTACCATTTCCAAAAAGGGCAATAAGGAGCTACTTGGGAGTAGGACCCCCAACTTTACAAAATTAGACTACACACTATAGTTTGCTAAATCAAAGTGGTAAAACTACCAAATTAGACCACATACTATAGTCTACCAAATTTGACTCTCAAAACAGTCACAATGTTTGGGTAATGCAATCTATATGCTTCTAAGAACTGAGTTCATAAAGCTATGCTTTTTCAATGATCATTTGAAAGCCTCATTCTAAAATTTCTAACCCATATATCCCTTTTTGTACCATGCCGTATCGTGCCATGCCGTGATATGCAATAGCAACTCAAGAATATCAATCAGTATAATCAATCTTTAAGTTTTATTCAACCTAGTGATCAGATTCTGGTTTTTGAACTCTTTCTAGCGGAATTCTAGTATCTTACTTAAGGTTCACTTAGGTGAACACCTAGAAGATTGAGTTAGATCACTCTACTTCCCTAGTTAACATGATCAATTGTAAGCACAAATCATCACCCAACATAGCCATATAACAGTTTAACTAAAATACAGTTATTATCATTCAAAATCACTACACTAGCACCCATTATAGTAGCATATCAATTCACCCAAAATATATCTATATTTAACCAATACAGCATCAAACGACATACAGTGTTATGAGTACCAATATATCTACTTCAAGCATAGGTTAAATCCACTTACATAGGCTTAGTAATAGTGCAATATCCTATACATTGTGACATAATCCTTCCTTACTTATCACACCTATGAAAATATGACACAGTTTTCAAATCAAGTGTAGGTCGAACTGGAATTATTATAAGCTTTCATTTCCACATTTTTAAACTTCATTTAATCATATCTTACTCATTTATTATTTGATTTCAATAAAATTTATATTGTCATGATCATTATTTCGAGTGCTATTGATATATATTAAGAGTCAAGACTAATCAATATTACCAAATATCAAAAAATATCCTTTCGTATTACGACTCAACCGTACGCTACCCTAACTCTATAATTAACTCGAGTAAACTTTAGTATTAAACTAAAAACCCTAAAAATTATACTTTCTAAACTTGTCTAACAACACTTATTACACCTCCAAAGTGTTCTTTTGTCATAGATTTAATAAACTAGTTACTATATTACATTTTAAGTTAATATATACATTTATACTAGGAAAATACATAATAAATAAAATATGAGCCCGACTAATTTCACAAAAAATTCTATAGACTTACAAAAATATGTAGTTTAGTTATTGATCATCAATTACATTAAATTGGCTATTATCCATTTTTATAAAAATAGCGTTTTTGCTAGAAATTACAGAAAATTAAGGAAACCAAATTTCATAATTTTCTAAGCTAATTTGATATTTTTAGCGAATTAATAAAAATCAAGCAATAAAATTTGACTCACAGGCGCACGGTGCTCCGGCCACCACCCTATGTTGGCCCACCTTCTCTCTCCACCATAACTTTAAGTCCCAAGTGGCTTCTTATCAGGTTACCTATAACCTTAAGAACCGTAATTCACCATATTTTTCCAATATTTCCTTTTATTTTTTCTGAATTTTTTCAAATTTTCTAAAATTATGTTCTTGTGTTTTCAAGTTCACAAAATATTGTAAATGTTGTTTAGAGCCCTATTTATAGGTTTTAGGATTTTTTGCATGTAAGAAAGTAAAATTACACATGTAAATTTCACATTTTTCTAGGCATCATGTGTCATTTTCTAGTTAATTAGGTATTGACTTATCATTTCCAATTAATACCAAATTGACACATCATTTGATGACTCATCCATGCAATTTTTTATTAATTTTCCATTATTTTACCTTATTTTAATAATAATTTATTATTATATATATGTATTTAATACATATAATGCATATCACATGTAAATACATATATATTATGTATAATTCAACTTTAGTTATTATTTTTGTAAGTTAATTAACTTATCTCTAATATCTCGCTATATTTAAAAACTCAAATTTCTCGTTTTAGGTAATTATTGGCTTTTAGCGGTAAATTGACGTTTTTCTCAAATTAATATTTTTATATAGCTTATTTTGAAAAATTGACTTTACTTAAATTACTTTATTTAACTTTTCTAGCTTTATTGTGAAATTTAAAATAAAACAGATATTATAGCCCTGCGCTCTAAATTTAAAGGCTCAGATTTTAGAGTTATTGAACTAGTTGGAAAAACTTGGGATATTACAGTTTGGATGGTCAAGTCATTCCTCATATGTAGAATGCTAAGAATCCAAATCATACTATGAGTAATTGTTTCATGTTATCTACTATGTTATGCATTTGCACTTGTTCCTTCTAAGGCTATAAATCAATGACTTAGTCTTTATCAACAAAAAGCATTTCCTTTTTAGTTTATTATGTGAATTCTTAATCTCACTAGTTCCTAATCTAACCATGATTAATGATAAATATAGTTCTAGCTTACATGGCAAATGAACCATTACTTGATGAGTTCTAACCTATATTGGTTAACGAGCTTAATATTAATTGGCAAATAAACCTAACTCTTTTTAAAGAGGAGTTTTAACCTAATGCAATTGTAGACAATTCATTTCTATGCCTTGTAATTTTTAGAGTTTCTTTTAAAATAAAAAATAAAGGGTCCTAATTCAAAAAATATCAAAGAAATTAGAAAATTTAGAAAAATACAAGAAAAAAGAAAAAATTAGAAAAATGCAAAACAATAATAAAAAATATATATGAAGAAAAAGATAAAAAATAGTTTATGAATAGACTTTTAAAAGTGTTTATCTGATTTAGTTTGTTCTTTTTAAATTAGACTCTTCTTTATTTTTAATAATGTTTATCTTATTTAGTTAGATCTTTTTAACTTAGCCTTTGTTGTTATCTTTAAATAAATATTCTTCGTAAAGAATAACAGGGCATGCACCAACAACTCATTTGGTACTACACTTAGTCTTAGAAGTCTTGGGTTCGAGTCTCCTTAAAGGCACTTAGTGCCTTTTATTTTCTTTTCCACAACATATGCCATGTATCGATAAATAACTAGGCTATGTATTAGCCCTAACACGTGGTAGACCATGAGTAGACAACATGGCTGATTTTACATTACATCAGCATTTCTTTCCTCCTCTTTCCCTCTTTTTCTCCTCCTTTCTTGCACTTTCCTAACTTAACTGCCTCTAGTCATGGCTAAATTTAATTCGATTTTTTTTATGATTTCACCAAATTAAGGGTTAAATTATGAAGATCTCATGGCCCCCTTCTGAATGAACTAAAGAATAAGTCTAGATTCAACCATTTATACATTGAAATGAGCCTTGAAAGTCAAAGAAAAACTCCAAATCTGTGACTTTAGCTAACGAATTTTCATCAAATCCTTCCACTCTAAGCAACTTTTGAAGCTTTGATTGGATTTAGAAGTAAGAAATTTAGCATTTAACTCATGAATTTGCTCGAATCGCACTATTTTCTTCAAAATTGAAGATTACCCAAGCTTCCCAAACCATAATTGATTTGGCCATTAATGGTTGTTTCCTTTATAATTGAGCTAAGAACACTATAAAAAGGGGTTTGGGGAGCTCGTTCTAACATCAAGCATCACTTAAATCACCTCTCACAAACTTAAAATCTAGGTTTCTCACTCTATAAAACCCAACCTTGTGAGCTTCTCTCTCTCTAGATTTTCCTTCACCATAGTCTGCTTTAAACAAATCCAACCACATAGTTAGCTTCATACAGCTCGAACTTCTCAACTCAATACTCTCAACCCTTGCCATAACCCCTACCTATGTTTTGAGTAGTGGTGGCCCCTAATTAAAACACCACCACCATTGTGGTTGGGCATCTAACACCAGCACCTATGACCTCATCACTCTGGCAAACCCAGATCCTAACCATCCTATAAGTCCCAGTAGCCACCACAACAACTATGTCCAACCCCATATCTCTACTTCTCTACCACCACTTTCTAACCACCCTCAAACCACCAACATACACTGTGGCACTTCACCTACCCCTACATTTGTTTCTCCCCTTAGCACAACCTGAATCCTTTACTCCAAACCAATTCAGATCCAACCTAAACTTGGTCATCTGACCCATGCACCTTGCTTTAGATTTGGTCCAATCCCCTTCCTTTTTCCTTTTGTCTTGTATATATCTTTTTTTTTTTTTTTTGCTTCTTTTTTTAATTTTGTATTCTATTTATAAGTCCCAAGTAAGATATCAAGAGCAGGGGGGTGGGTTGAAATTTTTTCAAATTTTAAAACAACTCTCCTCTCAATTCTATATTAAGTGTATATCTCTTACTTCTTCAACAGCTCGACTTATATTGCATTACTTCTTGGAATAACGGCTAGTTGAAAATAATATAGAGATATTTTTTGGATTTGATTTATTCTTCAAATTTATCTCCAACTTTGAAATTCAAATCCTGAAGATAAATATTGTGAAATTCGTCTTAAAATACTTGCTACACTTTTTCTTGATAAACTCTATCAAAAAGCTTAAATATGTACTTAAAACTTATTCTTTCCATAGATAGATGTACCCCACAAGTTTTGAAATTGAAAAAATCTCCACCATATCTTCATAATTTAAATTCAAAATATATATTTCCAAAAAATCCACATGTATTTTTATCCCTAAGCTTCATCATCTCTTATTTGAATTGGAATTCAAGATATTTCTCCAAGCTTAATCCATATCTCCTAGAACATATTTGTAAAAGAAATCGTCCAAAATATTTAGCTAATTTTTTCTCCTTATAATCTTCACCAAAAAGCTTGAAATATCTACTTAAACTTCATCTCATCATAGATATACATATCCCACTTTATTTGGAAAAGTAATCCTCATAAATGTCATTCAAATCTTCAAAATTTGAATTTAAAAAAAATATATATCCTCAAAAAAATCTGCACATATATTTCTATCTTATTCATACCTTGATTTCCTCTTATTTGAATTTAGAAACCAACATACCTTATCTCTTGAGTTATGATAAATCTTGCATATTTCTCTTGGTAATTCCCATTGAAATAACTAACATATGCTGTTAAAGATTATTAAAGAAAATCCACAACCATGTCCTTTTTAATTGGCTCTATCCGATACTAGGATTGCTTGCTCATGCGAAGTATAATAACCTTGCTACTAAAGTTGATTTATACTGCAATCTAAGTCTCATACTTCCATATTAGCAAGTCCATTAATCATTAGATTTTTCTTGACCTTCCTTAAGCTTCAAAATTTACTCTTCCTAACATAACTGCATGCTTGATGTTTCTAGTAGCTTTGCTTCCATACAAACTTGAGTGTCTTCCATAAATATTTAATTTACTTCATCAATGTGACTACTATGATCATCCAAGAAAAATCTAATCAAGTGTGAATTTCTCTTAAAATCCTCATGGATTAAATTTAACTTTAATGGAACAAAATTGAGTATGTTACCTAAATATGCCCAATAAATTGGAGTTAGGTCTTCTACATATTTGTCTAACTTAGCTTGTTTAGATTATTTAGAAAATAGCTTGATAATAGCTTTTGATATTGATTCTCTTTGCTTCCTACATTTTTATAATCTTTTACTAATACACTTTCTAACATGCATTCTGACTAGCATAATTCCAAACTTAATTTTCTTCCATAAACTAATTTTATTCTAAAGTTGACTAGCACACTTGTTGTTCTTATTATTTTTCACACTTCATAAACATATTAGTAACAACATCTTACATGTTTTGTTATCATCAAAACTAATTAAGAGATTAAACACTATTGCAATAAAAAAAAAAAAGGTACAAAGAGAGAGAGAGAAGAAAGGAAAGTTTTGTTTTATTTTATTATTTTAGCATGTTTTACTCAAAAATAAATAAATAAATAAATGCTTTAAAAATTAAAAAAATGAAAATAAAAAAAAACAAGAAAATTGAATCATTTAGAAAAACTTAGCTTTAGAAAGAAAAAATTAATAAACCTTTTTTAAAGTTATGGCTTCTTTAGAATCGTTTTCAAGAAAATAAAACGATTTAAATTAGGATCCTTCCTTTTAGATGTTTTTCTTAAATAAAATCAAATGGCTAAAGTTCTTAACCATTTTTCAAAATTAAAAGCAACCAACATGCCTAAAGTTTTATAGAACAAACTATGGAAAGTCTGATGCTGAATAATGAGTACGTTAATAACCATAGATAACTACGTGGCGACTTAAAATGGGGGAATTTTTTTATTTTCCCTTTTGTAAGTAAATTTATTTTCTTAATTTCTTCTTTTTTTGTAAATAAATTAACTTTCTTTAAGTGTAAATCTAGTATTAGTTAAAAGGATATTCTAAAAATAAATCTAAATTTGAAAAGTTAAAGTAGTACCTATTTAAGGTTTAATAGGTTAGCTCTCAAATTTAAAATCTCTAGATTTCAAAATTATTTTTAAAAAAAAATTATTTTTATGTAGCTTAGTAGCAAAGTTATAATTGATCTACCTAATCGATTATAACTAAACTTTTTCTCTTTTCCCCAACTTCGCCGAAGTAGCAACTCCCATGTTTTCAAAATCAAAAGAAAACCAAGTTTTCCTTAATTCTTAGTTGAGGGTTTATATCGAATAGGTATAGGGTTTGATATGAATTGGATTATAAAAAATAAATGAAAATTGAAAAATTTATACATAACAGTGATTAATGAACTCAACATAGCCTTTAACAGGCAACAAAACTATTCGAAAAAATAAACCTTAATGTCTTAAGTTCAAGTCTCATATGACTAACAAACTCCCTTCAACTATGTCTATTGAAAAATAGACGAACTAAATGTGCATAAAATAAAATGTACCATAAACTAAAATAATAAAAATAATTAAAGTTTAATTACAATTAGAAGGTTGGCATTCCAACCACCATGAAACTGTAAAAAAATTTTAAAAAGAAAAGTTGAATAGAATTAGTTAACCCCCTGGATGTTAGAAACATCTCCTTTGAAGACTTGGTAGAATTGTGTTCTTGATTGGTAGAACTTCTTGAGACTTTGGAGTTGTCTTTCTTATCAATACTAGGCATTTTGACTAAAGCATTGGAGGTCTCTTTATGGACATAAGGGGTTCCTTCATCGAAGGTTCATCGACAGCATTAGGGACCTTAGCATTGACAAGTTGATTATCTCCTTAGTCTTGTTCTGCTACTCCCTCTTGTACGCCAACTTCATTGTCATCATTACCTTTACTGGTGTCTTCATTATCAACATTAGCAAAGTTAAGGTAAGAGAGCTTATAATCAAGGTAAACCTTTAAAATTTCTATCCTAGCCAGCTGAACCCCTTTTAAGAACTTCTTGTGAAGTAATTTTTCATGTTGCCAACTAGGGTTGACTATTGAAAGTGCTTCCTCTATAGAAGGCTTTCTTTTTGCAACCTCCCCAACTCAGCAACACAAGCTTCGAACTTAGTACCCTTGATCTCTAAGCTCTTTATTTGGACCCTTAATGTGTCCTCCTCCTCGCTAATTGATGAAATTGTCTAACTTAGGCCCCAATAGTCTTCTCTCTTCTTATGGAGTTGTTCTTTCAACTCCTTGATCTCCTTGAAGAGCTCGTCATTCTTGGATTTAACGCTTAATGCCTCTTTAAACACCAAAATGGGCTTCCATCTTTGCATTTATCCTAGCATTCTCGATGGTTATGGCTTGAGCTTTGGAGGAGTTATAAGCTTCCTCTACCTTCTACAACAAAGCATTAAAGCAATAAGTTAGTAAGGTTTCAACAATGTTTAACACAAAATTGAACATAACTTTCTAATCTCTTCTTTGGCCACATCCATGTCCATTAAGGCATGACTATTGATCCATATTACAATGAAAAGTTAACAACAAAACAGATAATGAAAACAAAATCAAATCACAATCGTATGGAAAGTTACATCATATAATTTCGCGACAATATAGGCTTGTTACAACCACCAACTCTGTCCATGTCCCTTTGTACAATCACTTTATCTCATGTTAGAATCATTGATGTGTACCTAAGAGGTCGTAATCACCAGGGCTTACCATAGAGAGTAGTAACCATGTAAGTCTTTCGAGATATTGAAAAATATGGAATGGAGAGGTCAGCGAACATAGTAGCTTTTATAAAGCTACTTAGAGGATATGACACACCAACGAACATGACACGACTTAACACTTCGCTTAATATAAGTAGCAAGCTAATGTTAAGGTCCACTCACTACTAATCTCAAGCTACTCAGTAAGATTAGATAAAAATGTAGGAGGAAATGCACTCAGAGAGGGATGTCTCACAAGAACAAGAATATTCATTAAGTGTAAAGTATATGATGATTTTGGTTACAAGGAAAAGGGACTATTTATAATAAATCATTAGGGCAATAAGGAAAACTAAGCAAATACAATAAAAGGTAATACAAAAATATTATCATAGTACATTACCAAAAAGGTAAAAGGGACAAATAGAATAAAGAAATATAGTACAATATCATAAAAAGGAATGACAAGTGGCATGTTGCGATTGGGTCTACATTCTAGATTCTTGGGATGCTATAGTTGAGCTATTCTAATGTTGGGGATACTATTGACAAATGGTACTTAAAGATGTTAAGACAAATAAAAGATACTATTGTTTGGTAGGCTGAGTAAGTAGAGCTTGACAAGTAAGGGACTTAGCCTCAATGCTCAACACGTCGACCCTGACAGTTGTCGTTTTTGTATATAAGAAGGGTAAGGTACTATGTACAGTCTCCTCAACCTTAGTATACAGCTAGTCTGCTTTGATAGTTGGTCAGTTGTTGATTGGACAAGGGTTAAGGAAGAATAGGCAGTATCCGAGTTGGGACCTTAAGGAGTTCACCCATAACTCCTTTCACATACAAGAGCTCATCCTTAATAGGCTAACATGAGAGTACCCTCCTCACGAGAGACTATAGGCCTTAGAGATGGGTGCAAGTGAGGGGTCCAAAACTCGGTAATCCATTAGTTCCCTAAGATTATCGAAGATTTTCCCTTAAATCTTAGTCTGCTTCTTCTTTAAGCATATAAGGCATTAGATCGCTGACATTGAAAATGGGAGATACTTCGTATCCTTCAGGTAGGTCAAGCTCATAGGCATTATTATTAACACGCCAAAGGATCTTAAAAGGTTCATCTAATCTACAAAATAACCTGTTTGTCCTCTTTCCTAAAAATCACTCCTTATTGAGATGGATCCAAATAAGGTCTCTTGGGTTATAAGTAACTCATCTTCTTCCTCGGTTCCCCTATTCTCTCTTTCTAGCTACAGTCTTGGATAGTTTCTTGGTAACCTTCTAATGCATTTTTTGAAACTCCTCTATATGTTGTAGGCTTGATTGACTTTCTCCTTAGGTGTTTTGACTGATAACCATGTCTAAGGGTAAGTTGAGTTAAGTCTATAGACAACCTCAAAAGGTGACCTTCCTATCAAGCTATGAGTAAAGCAATTGTAAGAAAACTTAATGATGGGCCGACATAGATTCCAATCGTGTAGATTCTTTCCAATAGTGGCTCAAAGGAGGTTATCTACTATTTTGTTCACAACTTCTAACTAACCGTTTATCTATAGGTGGCAAGAAGTATTGAACATGAGCTTAGAGCCAAACTTCTTCCATAGGGTTCTCCAAAAGAAGCTTGTGAACTTTGAATTATGATCAGACACAATACTCCTTGATACTCCATGTAGCTACACAATCTCCTACAAGAAGAGGGTAGCAACAAATAAAGCATTATTGGTTTTATGGCAGGTGATGAAGCGACTCATTTTGTTGAACTAATCAACCATGACCATAATAGAATCATGTCTCCATCGTGCTCGGGGTAAGCTAAGCATGAAATCCATGCTCAAATTGGTCAATAGCTGTTTAGGTATAGGTTAAGGTTGAGGTTGAGGTTGAGGTGTATACTCTCTATATGGCTCCTTCCTTCCCTTAGCTAATTTGCACACCTCATAGCGCTTAAGTACCTTATGCACATCCTTCATGATCCCTGGCCAATGGAAATGTTCTTTAAGTAACCTAACCATTCTCTACTCACTAAACTGGCTAACTAAGCATTCAGCATGGGCTTCTTAGACAAGTAATTCCCTAGTAGATCCATTTAACACGCAAATTTACCTACCATCCATTAGAAATGCTTAGCTCAAATAGAACCTATCCACTACTTTTCTTATATTGCATTTGGCTACTAAGGGTCCAAAATATGGATTATGCTCATATTAATCAAGTAGGGTGCTAAATCCAAGTATCCCAGCTTATAATGCTGTAATAAGAACATGCTGACAAGAAAGAGAGTCTACCGTGGTGTTGGTATACCCCTTCTTGTATTGGTGACATAGTTAAAAGATTCTAAGTATTCGACCAATATGGCATGGTGTTAAGAAATTTTTTTTTGTTCTCTAAGATATTTGAGAGATTCATGCTTCATGCAGACTATGAACTCTTTCGATAGTAAGTAGTGTTGGTAGTTCTAGTGCGCTCGGATAAGGGCATAGAACTTTTTGTCATATATCGAGTAATTTAGTGTGCCACCTTTGAGTTTCTCACTAAAGTATGCAACTAGTTAGTGCTCTTGCATAAGAATAGCTCTAATGCTGACTCTAGATACATCACATTTTAGTTTAAAAACTTTCTTAAAGTCAGGCCAGATGAGAGTTGGGATAAAAGTCAACATAGACTTAATCTCATCAAAGCTTATCTAAGCTTTCTCGAACCATTTGAATTCAAAGTTTTTCCTAGTCAACTTAGTCAATGGGGCAACTATGAAACTAAAGTTCTAAATTAATCTTCGATAAAACAAAGCTAAACCATGAAAACTCCTTGCTTCGATAGCACTAGTTAGCATTGGCCATTCAAGAATAGCTTAGACTTTCTCATCATTAACTCCGATATCTCCTTCAAAACAACATAATCGAGGAACACAACCTCACTTTGACAGAATACACACTTCTTTAAAATTGTTGAATAACTACTCAATAGAAAAGATATCAAACAAAGGCCTCAAGTTCATGACATGGGAAATGAGGTCAGCAATATACACTAAAATATCATTGAAGTACATAACAACACATTTGCCATTCAATGATTCATGAATCGCATAAAAGTGCTAAGCGCACTTGTTAGACCAAATGACATCACCATCCATTTGAATAGACCATTCTTTGTCATAAAAGAAGTTTTCCACTCATATCTAGGTCTCATTCTGATTTGGTGGTAGCCACTCTTTAGATCAATCTTAGAAAAGACTCGGGCACCATATCACTCATCAAGCATATGATCCAATTGTAGGATTGAATATCAATACTTAATAGTGATTTTGTTAATTGCTTTACTATCAATACACATCCTCCATGAACCATCCTTTTTCGACACCAAGACAATCGGTACAATATAAGGGCTCATGCTCTCTCAAAGATATCCACAATTAATCAACTCATCAACTTATTTATTTAACTCAATAGCTTACTTAAGGTTGAGCCTATAGGTAGGTCTAGCTATAGGTTAAAGGTAAATGCAATACTCTATACCTCTAAAGATGGTAATCCTCTCGGCATCTTGGCAGGAAAAAAGCTAGAATATTCTTGAAGTAATTTATATACCTTAGCAAGTAAGGCTCCGACTTCTCTCAATTCTAAAAGTTTCTTGACTAACAAGAGCTTACGCTCTTCCATCTTGGTATCTCTAGAAAATTGGGCTTAGGAAATCACTAAGGACTTCCTCTATGATGATCGAGTATTCTTCTCTTACAACTCCTATACTTCCTTAAGGATCATTGGGGTCAATATAACCTTCTTCCCATCCTTTTGGAACGTATAGGTGTTCTTATATCCATCATGCAACACTCTCATATCAAATTGCCAACGTTGGCTAAGTAAGATGTGTAGAGCATATAAGGGTAGGACGTTGTACAACCCCTCATCCTTGTATCTATCATCAATAGTAATCAACACTTCAACTTACTCGATGATGGGTAGACCTTCCTTTTCATTTAGCCAATGAAACTTGTATGACTTAAGGTAAAGGTAAGTCGATTCAAGTCCTTCACCACTCCTTGAGCTATTATGCTGGTACAACTTCCTCTATCAATGATCAAAGCATATAGCTTGTCATTCACTTAGTAATTTGTATAGAAGAGGTTCTCCTTCTACTCATTTTCATTAGAGACGAAGGTACTAAGAGATCGTCATACGAACATAAAATACTTTGCACCCATTTTAGGTAGGATCATGGCATCCAAGTCTTCTTGAAATTTACTCAACAAGAGGTTAACATCCACCTCCTTCTCACCTTCACTAACACTTTCCACTTCAAATTAGGGCCTATCTCCCTTAATGGTTATAACACGTCGATTCAAGCACTAACTAGCCATATGTCTAAAACTAAGACACCTAAAACTCTTAATCTCTCAAGTCTTCCTTCTTGAGCTCTAACCTTAGTCTTTCTTGACCTCGAGTTCCTTAACCTTACTCTTGACTTAGCCATCATCAAGTCTACTTGGCATCTGACCTTAGCGATCCATCTCAAAAATGTATTAAGCTCGGTCATATCTAGTTCGGCTAGGCATACCAGTATCTTCTATCATTTTACTCTTTGGGCTACAAAAATGATTTCATCTAGACTTCTTAACCTTTATACCTCCATTATATTACTAATCTCAATCCTTAGCCTAGAAATGAACTTAGATATGGTTCACATCTCAAGTTCTTCAACATCACAACGGATTATTAACACTTGAAATACTCGTCCATTGAATGATTACCTTGTCTCAATTCTTGGAGATGTTGGAAAGTGTCATACTCATAGTATTTTAGAGCAAATCTACTCCTTAGAGCTCTCTTCATCTCGTTTCATGTTTAGATTTCACCTAGGGCTCTCTAATAGAAATCTTTCAATTTCTTCCACCACACTGTTACATATCTAGAAAATTCTAAAGCAGCCACACAAATGCAAACAATGTTTTCATAATCATAAAAGTCGAATATCTTTTCAATCTTCTCCTCTCAGTTTGGGTATTCATCAATACTATCAACCCCATTAAAGCTCGAAATCTATAGCTTAAGATGCTCAACTCCTCTAGGAGGTCTAAGCTCACATTCTTCGAATGCTTCATATTGCTCTTCCTCCTCATCATCCTCAACCTCATCTAATTGAAGTTTCCTTCTTGTAACTCTATTGGCTTATTAAGGTGGAGCTGGGTTTACAATCATAACTTTAGGCACTCAATGTTCACCCATTTATCTTATCAGCTTATCTCTCACTTCTTAAACCTGTTCAAAAACAATTCTCTCTTATGACCTAGTCTCTATGGCCCTTTTTACAATAATAGCCAAATTGGCGACAATAGTAGCAAAGTCTTATATTTGCTCTTCAATAGTTCGTGGGGTTTGTTAAGTGACATGACCATAACCATGAGCATCATTTTCAGCATCATTAATCTCTCCTTAGACATTAAGATATGACATTCTTAATACAAAACTTCTAGGAAATCTACTATCGTACAAAAAATTCTCACAACCCTTGTAAATACCAACTCATACAGTGTCTTAAGGACTTGCTCTATTTTCTACATGAAACCAGAGTACAATAAAACACTTACACATTAGAACAAGAATAACTACTTTAATACTAAGCTTTTGGTTGTAGCCTTAAGCATTGATACTAGGATTATATGATATGTGCCTAGAAGCTCAGTTATCATTAAGGCTTACCGTAGAGAGTAGTAACCACATGGGTCCTTCAAGATATCAAATAAAATTGAATGGAGAGGTCGACAAACATAGTAGCTTCCATAAAGTTGCTCGGAGGATATGATGCACTAATGAACATGACACGACTAAACACTTTGCTTGATATGACTCATAAGTTAATGGTAAGGTTCACTTACTGTTAATCTTGAGCTACTTAGCAAGATTAAATAAGAGTAGAGGAGAAAATGTACTTGGAGAGAGACATCTCACAAGAATAAGAATATTCATTAAGTGTAAGGTATATAATGATTTCGGTTACAAGAAAAAGGAGCTATTATAGTAAGTCCCTAGGGTAATAAGGAAACATAAGTAATTATAATAAAGGGTAATATAAAAATACTATCATAATACATTACCATAAGGGTAAAAAAGACAAATAGAATAAAAGAATATAGTATAATGTCAGAAAAAGGAATGATAGGTAGCATGCTATGATTGGGTCCATGTTCTGGAGTCTTAGGACGTTGTGGTTGAGTTATATTGATGTTGGGGTTGCTACTGACGAATGGTACTTAGAGCTATCAAGACAAATAAATAACGTTGTTGTTCTGTAAGCCAAGTAAGTAGAGCTTAGCATGTAGAGGACTCAACCTCAGCACTTATCATTTCTATATATAGGAAGAGTAAGGTACGGTATGTAGTCTCCTTAACCTCGACATATGGCTAGTTGGCCTCAACAATCGGCGAGTTGGGACCTTAAGAAGTTCGCCCATAACTCCTCCATATATAAGAGCATATCTTTGGCAAGCTAACATAAAAGTACCTTCCTTACGAGAGACTATAGGCCTCAGAGATAGGTGCATGTGAGGGGTCCAAAAGTCAACAATCCATTAATCACCCCCTCCATCAAGGTTGATGACTTCATCCTGTTGCTAAGGGTATATTAGTATCCAAAATTGTGCACTTCCAACATAGCATAATTTAGCAACTCTGTAGACCTAATGTAGAAAGCCTTCTCCTTAAGTGCTGCCCTTATACTCTCATCTATCTCTTTGCTCTTCTTAACTAGAGGCTCTTTAGTATATTCCTTCTCCTTCCACTTTTTAAGGCTTGATGATGCCATTAGTTTTGTCGAGTTGGCTACAGCCTCACAAGGAGTAACATCCAACACATTCTCAATGGCAGCAACATGACTACAATTGTTAGAGGGTCCTCCTACAATACTATCCCTTGCCATGGGTAGTAGCTCATCTTATATAACCTCAGGGGTTTCTCTCTAACATGGTGATTGCTTAACCTCAAGATAGGAGCTTTTCTTCTTTTCTTCTGAACGGTTGGCTCCTTGATGACTTCTCCTTAACCATTTGCTTTTATATTGTGGATTAACTTGCAATAGCTTTAGCAGTGTAATTGTCCAACTTTTGTTTTTTGGCTTTGGCTTGGATTAACAATTTTTTATGGTCAATATCACCTACACTCATATCTACACAAAAGAGAGAGCATTATGAAAAGGAAAATCAATAAACGCATGAATCTGTGCCAAGCAAAGCTTTAAGGAAATAACTCTCTCCCCATTACTATCAAAAAATATAAACTCTCCTTTCTCATATCTAGTGATAATTCTCTTAGAATCCTAATAGAATATTTTGTTGCACCATCTTCTTAACAGTGGTAGCGTCATTTGGCAATAGTTATATATTTTTGGTTCGAATGAGCTCGGTCCATTCATTCCAAAAATCCAAATCCTCATCCGACCTAATTGAGACGTATTAATCATGCTACTTGTGGATTTCAGACTCCAAACCGTCCTTGAAATTATGACCATGCAGAGTTGCTACATAAAACTAGTCATTTGGCTATCTCTTTACTCTAAAGAAGAGTATGAACAATTGTGGTGTGGCTCTAACTTTGAGTTCTTCACAAATTATCTCAAATGCAAATAAGAGCCTAGATGTATTTGGAGAAAACATATTTGGTGCTATGCAAAAATAATTGAAGAACTGTTTTTGGAATGAGGAGAAAGGCAGATGCAACACCAAATCAAAGTATTTTAGACAAATATAGAACTCATGCTCAATGGGAAAACAAACCCTCTTACCCTCTCTTAGCCTACGTGAATGCCACTCAACTAGAAGGTCTCACCAATATTTATTGTATTTTGCAACAAGTGTCCTAATTGCACTACTTACCACTCCATCTAGAGAATCAATATTGTACGCAACGTTATTATACAAATACTTAGCAAGAGTCCTATCATCAAGGTAATTATCCAAAGGAAGAGATTCAACACAAGCATGCTTCTCCTATCTTTCAATCAAACTGTTTGCTAAGCTACTGGAAGATGAAGCTGAACTAGTTGTTTCTCAAGTGGAAGGGGGGAGGGAGCCTCTAAATTAGTAAGAGTAAAGGGGTGAATTTTGCTTCTAGGCATACCTAACAAAACACTAAAAATTGATCGGATAAGAAAATTTAAGAAAAATGAAAGAAGGATTTGAGGATCTAAGAAAGCTTGTAGTAAGATTTTTGGAATTTCAAAGTAAGGTGAAGAAGAAAAATACTAAAAAACAATTTCGAAGCCTTTATATTGATCTCCCTAATAATCCCTTCTCAAATAGTGTAATTGGGGATAATCGGGATTTAGAGTACGATGTGATTACTAGATGTGGATGAAGGATACATGTCTAATGGCAAAAGTCTAACGAGTACCATACCACCATTAGTTATTATGGCTTCTAGAGTAATGACGATAGACTTTTATAGCTGTTACATATGCTAGTGCAATAAGTGAATGAGAAGGAAAACCAAAAGTTGTGACTTTTGAATTGAAAATTGATGAGATATGTTTTAGCAAATATCTAAGTATGAAAATATCAGTGAAATGTATGGCAACACTACTCAACAACTATATGATAATCTTTAAGCACCATCTTCGTATGGCTCACTTGCTAACTTAGCAAATTGAGTGACTCCTTTATGTATTCTCTCGTAGTTAAGTTCTTAACTACGGGAGTTGGGGTACAAATGATGATGGTAGATTTTGTATAGCTCAGCATTTCCCTTGCTAAGCTATTGTACTTTGCCATGGTTGGTGATTCAACCTACCTTAATGACTTAGGAACATAGGCTTGCCCAACCTGATGGGTTAAAGAGCTGGACATGCCCACTTAGGCACTTTGAATTCAAAAGGAGGCTTCGATAGTTAAGTATCTACATGTCTTAACCAAATAACTACCTACCACTCCTTGTTTTAAGCATGTGCTTAAATTGTAGCCTTACTACGTAGTCCACAACTAAAGGATTATTAGATAGCATGAATTACCAAACAAATGCCTATAAATATGGAAATGTAGGCACTATACGGACTCTAGACACTTCTAATACACTCACTCTCTCATTCTCTTTAATTACTCACAAACTAACTTAGGTTAGCCTAGGCCTCTCATTAGCCCAACCTTTTCTTTTTTACATGATCTAAATTGCTTACTGTTTATGGCCAACAACAATGACCATGTAAACAAATCAAATTACCACTTTCGATGAAATCAAGTAGATAACCCTTTCTATGAAGTGGCTTCAATGCAAACCTAAACCCTAACTATCTTATATCCACATCATTACAAGCCTACTCCTAACCTAGTTCCCTTCATTGGAATAGAAACCATAAAATCAAGGCACCTACTCCTCTACCCTTCCACAAAGATAAAACCTTAACCTTAAAAGTTCAAAACCTTAATTTTGGGATAGCAATGTCAAATTAAAAAGATAATCTATGACAATGATCAAATCTCCGTTAATTCATCAGATTATTTGTAAGGATACTATAAGGAGACAATGTTGTCTTTGCATTATGTAGCCCCATCAAAGTCCTCCCATAGTCAATATGGCTTGGTAGCGACTTGCAAATGTAGCTTATGGGATAGGGTATTGACAGCAAAGATAGAAGAAAATGTACGAAGGAGGTTTTATGGGTGTCTCAAGAACAACAAGATATTTTGATTCTATATCTACATTTTTTTCTCATCTATAAAGTTCAATTTTTTTCTTTTTAGTAATTTTTCGTTTATGAAGATGTTCATTTATGATGTGATATTTTGTAGAGAAAGTATTGGGCATCTATAATTGGCATTCTACTAAGAAGGAACCATTTAAATTGTGATTGTTTATCTTCAATTTGTATAGGATAAAAAATAAAGCCGTAGTTAAAAGAATTTTGATGGAAATGTATCCTTTCTTGTCAGTTGTACCAAAACTTTACCTTTTAAAATGAACATTATAATTTTTCATTCATTGAACTAGTTAATTTTCCACCTCGGATTTGGACAGTAAAAGTTTCAATTACATAGAAAGTGCTTATGCAAGTTCTTTTCCCCCTCTCTGTAGTAAAGTCTAAAATGACAAGAATGATAATCACTATTGCATGAAATTTTTGTACGAATAAATCCCTCCTATGTGAAACAATTGGACATTTGTAGTTAGAATACTTGGCAACTCAAATATTACAAATAAAGTACCAACATTTGCAATTAATCTGCCAAGTAGAAGCACAAAAAAGACGTACTTGACAACCTAAATATCACAAATAGAGTAACAACATTTACAATTAATCTGCCAACTAAAAGCATAATAGCCGCTCTAAAGTTAGCAAATGACTAGTAAATTCTAATAATTTAGTGTAAGTAAAAATATATTATTATAATAATAACATGTGAAGCAGACATATATCAATGAACAGCATATAAAGATTGTCAAAAAAAAAAAAAAAATTATAACAGCAAACGTTTTGATCACAAATGGTTTAAAAATGATATTGTGAAGCAGACAACAATCTATAATAAATACTTCAATGAATGCATTCTCCCTAAGATGGGACCACTAGATTGGAGAAATCACCTAACATGTAAAGTTGTAGTTTCACTTATGTATTCGAACTTGGGACTACTGGAATAAATAAAAACAAACAAATAAACAAAATGCACAAAGATAGCGTCTTTTTTCGAACCATAGGAAGATTCGATAGCACAAGAAACACTAAAACATCCAATAACAATAGCAAACAACAAAACCCTAATTCATAAAGACATCTCTTTTCTAGATGACATTACACCCTATCTTAAACGAAATGAGTAAAATAAGCCATGATAGAAACAGTTTCATTCTTGCCATCATCGTTCCTTGGTCTTATGATCTCCCTTACCAAAAAGTAATTCGTATAAGAGAGACTTTTTAAGGTATTGTTGAGGGTTTCGATCTCTAAGGTTTCGTTGGTTCAAGGTGAAAGGACTTAGGGTTTCAATTTGTAGGATTCTGACATCTGGGGCATTTGATATAGATAATGTGTCAGATTAGGACAATTTGTTTGAGATTGTTTAGACTACAGGAAGTGGCGTTCAATTTGGCGAAAGAGGTCTAAGGGTAATGTTTTTATTCTTTGATTTTAGTTTTCGGTTTATTGCTCTCTTTTTGTTTATTAGTTTTAGTTTTATTAGTTTGTTTCTTCTTTTTCCGATTTTGCTGGCGTGTGTTTTGATCTATTCCATTTTCTTACGTGAATGGTTGACTCAGAAAAAGGAGAATGTGATTAAGAAATTTAAAATTAAAAAAACATGTGTCCTATGATAATTGGATGATCATGTTGACTCTATTGATGGAGTCAACTTGAGATAATAGAGATATATATTATGGTATAAGAAACTTTGATTAGGTGTATAATAAAACAGTTTAAAAGTTCAAGTGTATAATAAAAAAAAAAAAACAAAATTTAAGTATAAACTGTAACATTATCCTACTATTTTTTATCCTTTGAATCAAGAGTACATTAGGTCTTATAATGTGTGTAGATTACATTAAGGCACTACTATTATTATAGCTATAATATTATCTCAAACCCTAACGATCATCATAAGGTCATTATGATCCCACATCAACATCTTAAAGTAACTTTTCTTCTCATGAACCTTTACTTTTTATCTTTTAAGGTCCTTCGAAATGTTTTTTATTAATATTTTGAAGTTTTTGTGGGTCTCACATTTCTTTAAGTTATTTTAGTTTTTGCATGCTTTTTTATTTACTTATATTTTAAAATAAAACAAGGCCAAATATAATGCTTATGAGACAGTAGTTCCTTTCGCAAAAAACTCCCACAAATGAAGAAAAATTAGGATAGGTAATTTGTGTTATCGTGTCGTGTCTTGTATCCGTATCCAAACGAGTTCATGTCTAAAAAACCCCAACCAATAATATGATATGTTTATTAATCGTATTTGAAAACCTAAACTTATAAATTGACTCGTTTTATTAATGTGTCTTGTATTCAGATTGAACTCATTTATCAATAAAAAAGTTAAAAATAAATCTACGAAATACTTATAGATTTAATAAAAATACTTTATGGAAATATTGTGATACTATTCTAGTATTTTTCCTTCTTTTATCTTTTTCTACCCTTTTTTTTCTTTTTTTTTTTTTTGGGATAAGTAAACACCTAGCTACTATGATCAATTTGATATAAATAAGCCTTCCTAAACTTGTTCTATATAATTTTCATTATATATATATATATATATATATAATTCTCTAGTAAACATTTACTTAGTTATGTTTGTAATTTACTAAAGGTTTTCGCAGATAACATGCTCAAATGATGTAATTCTTAAGCATTTACTCAATTATATGTTATAACTTACCAAGAGGAATGGAGAAGGCAATGCGATTTGTGAGTTCTAATGTTAGCTAAGGAAGTATTTAGAAATTGACTAAAATAAGACGAAAGAATGAGCTTTGTAAGATCTATGGCTAGGAAGTGGAAGAATAAAAGCCAAAAAGTGTGTTAGAAACCTAGACTAACATAAAAATAAAAAATTATTATGAGTAGTTAGTAAAATAAAATAAGAATAAGATAAAATCAAGTGTTAGTATTATATAATTATTAATGATAAATAGGTTCGCAATTAGACTTTTGACTTGTTTACAGGACATATTTACTAAAGGGGTTCGTAAACAGATTTAGGGCCTATACCTGAATCCAAACACGAATTTAAATGTATTATGTCTAGATTTAGTAAATTTATTATTCATGTTGATTTTTGTTAACCCAAATCCATTTATAATAGTGTCATATTATGTATAGATTCACGAGTCTGATCTAAAATTACTAGCGAAAGAAGCTCCAGATCGGAGTGCTTGGCCATGAAAAGACACCCCAAGTTTAGAGTGTTCGCAATTTTTTCGCTGAATCTATTAGTAGCGTAAGTGTAACTGCTGTCACCATGGAACATGTTATGCCTTTGTTACTTCGTGTAGCGATTCGATAGTGCTAATTCATTAATTGATTCAAATTGTTAGTTAGGCCGTCAATCGCATAGGGCATACAAAATGCATGATTTACAATAATAATTAAATAAAATCCATATCACATAAATAGAAAACGTATTTGTGTGTTCACTTTAGTAACGTAGACATTAGAGTAGACTTTGAAGTAATCAACTCCATTATTAACCATTCTAATAAACCTAATTAGAAATACCTGCTCCAGCTCTATAAAAAATGAGCTAGACTTACAAGCTACTTACCTGCTTACAAGCCACTTGGAACCGTGCTTTTCACCCTTCAGAACGGATCCACTTGGTAGGAAAAGGAAAATTACACTAAAAGAACTTATAACTATATCTTCGTTTCAAAATTTGTGTATTTATTTTCCTTATTTGAGGACCTAAGTTTCAAAAAATTAATTAAAATAGGATTTCCATTACTCTCAACTAGTCTGAAAATAAAAAAGATTATAAAATGATATAGGTAATAAATTATATAAAATAATTAAGGTCCTTCCATTGTTCTCTCTCTCGATATCTCTTTTTTTTTTTTTAATTGTTTATTCCATTGCAAGATAGATGACTTATTTAATCTGTTTTTAAAATCTTAGGTCAGGAAATAAAATTTTGAAAACATAGATCTTGAAATGGGATAAAAATTGGGATTAGGATATGAGATTGCAATTTGTGCTTACAGGAAAAAAAGTATTGCAACTGTGGTAGATCAACTAGCTGGCAAATTTTAATTTTTGAAGAAACTACCGAAAAGGTTTTATGTTTGTTAAAAAAAATGTTGTGCTGGGCTATGGAAGTTTGAGGAATGTAAAGCAATTTTTTGTTCAAAGACTTGTGCATGTGTATTTGCGGGACGAAGGTGGTTGTAAGACCACCACTATATGTACACATATGTTTATTTTGCTGTTGAATGAGTCATCCTTTGTTGTAGGAAAAAAGAAAAAGGGGAAAACTAAAGAAAAATTAGGTCCTTTTGAGGAAATTTTTGTTAATAGAAAATAATAGAGTCAGACCACTTGTCTATTATAAGTCTCCCCGTGACGTTTCTATTTTATTTTATTTTTAAACTACCAATTCTGGAAAATAGCAAGACCGGTCCTTTTTTCTGAACCTTTTCCCCCATTTAAAATGAACACAGACCCTCCCAGAAAGAATTGATGCGTGGCCCATTCATCGGTTTCTTTTCTAATAAAGAATGGTGGTCTGCACGTCGTGGGCCTGCAGATCAATATGGTGGCCCGTCTTTTAATTTTGTCGACCAGTATTCTTCAATGTGGACACGCTCACCGAACGACGAAACCAGAATGTCGAGTAAAATGAGACATATATCTAGGAATGCGCCATATATAAGAGAGTCGTTTCATATTAAAACATGCATGGAAGGCCATTATCCTATTTGATGCACTTCCAATGAAGGAAGTCGTAACATAGGTAAGCCGGATTACCTATCTTTTATTCTAGCTTAATTTCCATGAAATGTTATGTTGGCTTTGTCCTATTGGATCTATACCAAATCGCCAATTTAACTTATAAAATAACTATAACTAAAATTTACCCCTACAAATTCATTATTTTAACACTAATTAGTAAACTATACCAAGTTCTTAAAACATAATACTAAATTTTATTATAACTTATAATATGAATAATTTAAAAAAAAAATTAACCATCCAATCACAAAAATTCATCTTCAATACCAACATAACAAACATAATACGAAAGTATTGTATTATCTTACTTTCTTTATAGTGTGTTGTCAGATTCTTTTTATATTATCTAATTTTACTGACCAAATACTGTGTTACACTAATGAAGCATGTTTGCATGCTTCTCTCTTATGTGCTTAATAAATTAATCTATCATATTGAAATATTTTCATACTTCATTTTTTTAAGTAAACTTCATGCTATTTCCTTTAGATGGACCTCTGCTCTATAGCCCTCCAATCCTCAAACATCACTTAATACTCCATATCGCAGTCTCTTTTCATTCAAATTGTGAAAAGACTAAGCTAAGTTGATAAAAAAGAGTAATTCATGAATTAGTTTTAGTTTAAGTTTTAATAAGCACGTATGGAACTAATCCTTTTTGGATTAAAAATGGAAGAATCAACAATAGATTGCATAGACATTAAATGTCCATTCACTTATGGGGAAGGGCAAAACTCTATTCTCCCTTTATTTTTTATTACATCATTCACTACATTTTTTTATTTTAGGATTACAATTCAGTAAGAATCTCTATTACTTAAAATCAAATAATAGAGATTTCTTGATTCAACTTATGAATCCCTATTCCTTGCAATATGAATCAATTTTCTCTAAATTGACCTCACATAATATTTCAAATGATGGTTTACCACCATTCCTTACAAGGTTGCCACCAACACTAATCGCCACCAACCATCGATCACCGACCTCCATCGTATGGACAATAGCACCATGAAGACACCTCCCACTCACCACTATATACCACCACCACACCACCCACTCACCTTTGTCATATTAGCGATTGTACACCAACCATGATGCATAGCCATTCCCAATTAGATTATGACCAATACTATACACTAACCATGAGCATGACCATCCACTACCACATTACGCTCGTCTACAATCAAATCAAACACCACATCAACCACTATGCTTGTCTATGGTTAAAGCAACCATCACACCATGCTTGCTTACATACCCTTTAGCCATTCTCCCACAATTAGGTTAGCTATGAAAAGTGTAAGAGAGAGAGAGAGAGAGAGAGGAAAAATGAAGGGCAATCTAGTAATTAGAGTTCTACTATGGGTTTATTTTATAGTTATTTTGTAATTCAACTAAACAAAATAATAAAGATTACACTCTTATTTTATTCCCTAGGAATCCTAATTATATTTTCCTATTATTCCATTTACTGAAGTGAACAAGTCAATCCAAGTTGAAGGAAATTTCAGCTCTACCTTAAGAAGGTAAAAATGTGATTCCAACTCTACCTATATTTATTTAACCTCTAAATTAATTATGACATCTTATAATTATGATAGTTTTTTACAAATACACTTAATATACATTCTATTTAATTCTATGGACATTTCCAAATATAAGAATGGATTTTAACATTCCAATCTTAATTTTATTCCATTTCATTCCAGATCATTCTTGCATACCAAACGTGATATTAGTATATTCCATGTTCAGAAAAATATTGAGCTATACTAATCATTTGACTTTCATATTTTATTAATCGATCAAAAACATGAATGCTATTAAAGTCACATTTTCTTAGAAATGCATTTAAAGAATACGAAACCTAGCTACATTTTTAACGTAAACCCATAATTCAACTAAATGTTAGCTACATCATGAACTTCTAAGTAATCTAATTACTCATACTAAGAAACAAGAGCAACAACACATGAAAATAGAAAGCTTTTGACTTGAAGAAAAACTCAAATAGTTTTATAGAGGAAAACAACCACTATGTTAAGCTAAGTAAGAACTAGCTAATACAATAATTAACATCACTAATTGAGTGCTCCATAAAACTATTTTAAAATGAAGCGCCTTCTAGTAAATCTTACCTTCTTCTTTTAAATTTTAATTATATAATTACTAGGGCTTTAATACTTTTTAATGGTAAATGGCGTGTTTCAATAGGGGTAGTTTCACCATAGAACCATACACCGAAATCAAACTTTAGAAATCTAAGTATATAAGGAGGGAAAAGAAGAGAGATTTTACACTTGCTACAACACCCACCATAAGTAAGGGAGACATTTGACTCCAATCTCCTTTTCTTACACAATCATTTTTTTTCCTTGATGAAGAGGATTTTAATATTTATACATGTGATTCTTAGGAGAATTACAAGAATAGTGTAAGAAGCCTAAGAGAAATCTTGGTTTTCTACTAGAATTTTAATCATAAAGAAGTTCAAGGAAACCAAAAGAGTTTCTATAAACAAAATATTAAAATAGTAACAAACTAAGGCAAGTGGATAAATTTATGTGCTAAAATATTTCACATATCATAACTAATTAAACTTACCATGACTTTGACCTTATGGACATATGAATTATTCGGATTATGAATGAGATACGTTTAGATATGATATGAGAGACTTCTAAAAGGAAAAGACTAAAGGAAGAAAACATAAAAACTTACTAACCAAATATGTTCTCAACTACTTTTATTCTTTTAGGTATTTTTGACTTAGATCTACTAGAAGATTATTACGATGAATAAATAAATGGCCAAGTAAGTATCTATAATGATTATCACTTGTATGTACTTATAATGTAGTTATACCTTTAATTTCTATATAATAAACTGATTTTGCTTGGGATATGCAAGAAGCATATGTGTTTGATTTGTTCGTTAAGATATTTAAGAATTATTCCCAAAACTATAGTTGATGATTATGAGGTGATGTGATTCTTGTGATTATGTGATCACTAAAATAAATGAAAGCTAAGCATATCGGAATTTAAATACTAAAGCAGTCATGCATTGCATGTTGCATAATCTCAATAATTGCTACCACTATCACACATGGAATGAAAATGCTAAAATCTTTGTTATTTATTGCAAACTAAGTGGCTTTGAGAATAGTTATGCATTAGACGAGGCCATGTCCACTCTTATGTTTTAGGCATGCATACATCTAGAGGCTAATCAAGGTTTGATCACTCCTTGATCATTTGAACGGTCAGAGGAGGTGTTATTTCTTAATTTCATTTAAACCTTCCTGGGATCAATTAAGAGATCCTTCTCTTATGACTTATTTGTATAACCTTTATGAACATTTCTTTTAGTTCCTTTAGCTAATTGGAAGATCCATCTTCTTAAGGATTATGTTGATTCTAGGATAAACATTTGTTGGTTCTCTCAAATAATCAAGAGATTGATTCTCTTATGAGGTTAGGGAGAATATTACCAAGTTGGTTCTCTTGAGGCTGATTAGGGGGCATAATCTCTTGATCATTATGATAGCATGTGTATTAGTTCAGTAGAGAATTAAGATTTTACGGCTATTTTATGGAGGCCAAGGATGTTATGCTAAGTGACATTTACGTTAAATTAGATGCTAGAACTAAGAAATCCTTAACCCAAGGTCAATGGGGGAAAATTTCCTAGACTACACACTAAATACTAGATGGTAACGTGTATTGTTGCATATGCTTTGTTTGATTGCATAACATTTGCTTGATTAATTAACTTAGGTGAAGGGTAGTGTGAGTAGATAACTCACTAAGCTAGCTATAGCTTATACCCTGATAGTTTTGATTTCTTGTAGGAACCCTATTGGGTCTATCTAGAAAGATTCAAACCATTGGTGAAGAATAAGGATTTAGAAGTAGGCTTTAGGGAGAGAATGCAAGGAAATTAATTTGTGTATTTAAAGTAAACTATGTTAATTTATTGTGCAATATGTATTTATTTGAAAGACTTATAACTTTACTTTATCATGTTTGTAATTTATAATTAAGTAAAATAATATTTGAGCTTTGTTTAATACCATTAAATTTGTAATACTTTGTCATTGTTCTAGTGTTGATGTTCATGTGCTTATTAGAAGTAACTAGTAAATAATATAAGTATATAATTTGTTACTTCCAATCTATACATAATAGTACATCATTATTAGATTGTCCCTAGGGTCGTGGCAAATTTTTTTTTATATTAGAGAAAAGGTTTCAAATATTAAAAATAAGAAAAACTAATGAAATAAGTCAAATAAATGAGAATGGGTAGAACTGGGGTAAGAATAAGCATAATTTTATTACTAAATTGTGTTTTCTTTGTTTTAGATGAACTATGACACTACCCTCAATTTTTGGGATGATTTTTTATTGATTGAAAGAGAATCCTTAGTTGATTATCATCTCAAATTATGTGTGCTGCATGAAGATATCATCCTCCACGACATAGAAAAATCCATCAATGAAATACTAGAAAAATAGAGAAGCAAACTTGACCCGCATGGGACTGAGTAATTGACAAATTGGACAAAAGCTTCATCTTACAAGTAACTCCTATAGAGTACATTTATAGGTTAGAAACCTATGCTTTTTAAAATAGTCAACTAGGAAAAGTTAAAAGACATTGTCTTTTTAGTCTCTAGAAGTGAGAGACTAAATCTTTCAAACTTTGAAGTATGAACTCTAATTACCTCAACTCTAGTCTATGCTAAAGATACCAAGGCAAACCACATTAACTTGATTGTTAATAATTTGGGCTGGGAAGAGATTTGTCAAAAGAAGATATAGTTAACTAGACCTCCCTCTAAGTGCATGAGTTGAACATAATAAGTATTGAAAGAGATGAGAGTTATTACTTACAAAACCCTTACACGAGTATAACTCCTCAATTTGAGACCAACCTAGATGCTCTTGGGACAAGTAGAGGGAGTAGAATAACGAACTGGGATTCTAGAACCGAATAGGAAGGATATAATTTGGAAAGTTGGTATGAAGATCCACACAATTTAACTTATATTTTTCCACCTTGTAGGTATAATCAACTTGACTTTCAAAACAATTTCTTTGAGATAAACACATCTCTCATTCCACATGGTTTTGAGGGCTATCTCCCCAATTACTCAATTCTATGTGTAAGTGAATCCTCATATTCTCTACATAAGGATGTTGATTTGAATCTTCCTCTTACCAAACTTATAGATAGGTGGATGAATTTCTGTGAAAATGATGACTTTACTTCCAAGTTAGATGATGGATAAGATACATAAGTAATGATGCTACCTTAGAATATCCAAGCAAAATTTGAGGTGGTTGGTTTTATGAATAATGCAACTATCAAAGAATCTGCAAAAGAAGTAGTATGATTCCATTATTGTTGTATTAAATAAACAATGTTGTAATGTTGTTAAGTTATTAATAATTTGAATGATAATGTAGTAATAGACTGCAAGTAATGTATTTTCCTAAACAACTTATGTAATGCAAAACCATGTTATGATTGTTGTTTTATGACAATGTTTATGAATTCTAAAATAATTAGGTAAGTTTTGTTTATTATATGCAACAATAGATGTCAAAGTTGACGACTTTAGAACACATCTCTTGAAGCACCAAGGACAAGCAATCTTGGACCACTACCGAATAAGCTTAATGATGTATTAGAAGCAATATGTCAGTAAACTGAACTTCTAAGAAATCTTGCTGAAGCAAGACAACAACTCTTAGTGTTGACACCTAAACAACCACCAATAGTACTAGAGGAAGTTTAATTACCTAATAGAGATGAGGCACCAATACCAAGGCAACATTAAAATATGTTGCTAGATTTTATTAAATGCAACAAATATTTTAATGGAACATTTAGGAAACTTGATGAAGTTGAGGATTGGATTTCCTAGGTAGAAATGTCATTTGATACACTTGAAGTTCCACTTCACTTACAAGTCAACCATGAAACATATCTTCTTAAGTTGCAAGCTCAAACATAGTGGAAATCTAAGAAAAGATCCCTAACTTAACCCTTAACTTGGGTTACTTTCAAAGGAGAGTTTTTGAAGGAGCATTTCCCTAAAGCAACAATGAAGAAGTATTGACCAATATGAGAGTGAATTTAGTAGATAATTACAATTCACTCTTGAATTAGACCAAAATAGTGATGAATTAAAAATGTAAGTATTTATAAGATGGATTGGTGATAGAGATGCAACAAAGATTAGAGGAGTTTGAAGTTTGTACTTTTAATGAGTTGGTGGAAAAAGCTTAAGTATTAGAGAGTGTAGAGAAAAGGGAACAAGAAGGGTTGAAGGTGAGGGGAATAATATTGGGAAAAAGAAGTACAAAAGAGGAGCATTTAAATCCTAAGGGGAAGAGGTGATTCACGTGTCCCCTACCAACCATACATAGTGGAAAAGTGGTTGGAAGCATTAATGTGCAATATTGGAAGTGTAAGGGAAAGAAATATCCAAAGGACTGTCCATAATAAAAAAACAAGTGTTGTTTTTGTGGGGCAAGAGATCATAAGATAATGGATTGCCCTAAGAAGGTGAACAATCCATCTTTCATTTGCAAAAAGGTTGGACACCTTTCAATAAGTTACTTAAAACATAAAAAACCTAATACAATTGTAACATGACCAGTAGCTATCAAGCCAAGTCAAGGAGCAAGCCGAGTCATAAGTTCAAAGACAACTACTTGGGTCTATAATATGGATGAAACGTGTAAAGACACGAATGAATATGAAGCAAAACTTACTGCATTAGATGCCTATGACATGGAAGAAAATGAATTGGTTATAGGTTAGTAATCTATCTATTAAGACTATAAGAATATAACGACCAATAAATAACACAAAATTACCAAAAATAATAATCATTTCTAAGAGACATAAATTTTTCCTAAGAAATATCATGATATGAGATGCTCTTGTATATACCTTATTCGACATTGGAGCTACACATTCATTTATTGCAACAAGAATTGTAGATCAACTAAAGATGATAAAAAAACCTCCGAGCTAGCAACTTTGGAGTTAAGACATGAGCAGGAAATGTGATAATTACTAATGAAGTATTAGAGTGCTGCCCTATTAGGATATTCAATTAAGAGTCGAAAGCAGATCATTCTTCCAATAAAGAAGTATGAAGTGATATTAGGAATGAATTGGATGTCGTCTGTGCAAGCTATGATGGATTGTCAAAGAAAAGAGGTAGTATTTAATACTCTAAATGGAACTAGAGTAACTTTTGTGTAAGAAACTATAAAAGGGAAATAGAAAGAATTAAGTTCAATATATACAATTGAAAGTAGTGAGCACCTAATATGGAAATGGTGCTTAGATTACGCTGTAGATGGAGAGAAGGATAAACTTAACGTTAATGAAATCCAAATAGTAAAGGAATTTGTAAATGTATTTCTCAAGGAATTACTTGGATTATCACCTAAACAAGAGATAGATTTCTTAATTGACTTAATATCGGGAATGAAACCTATCTCTAAAGCTCCATATAGGATGGCTCCTATTGAGCTTAATGAACTTAAGAAGCAATTACAACAGTTGTTGGACTCATGATTTATACAACCTAGTGTATCTTCCTGGGAAGCTCTTGTGTTATTTGTGAAAAAGAAGGATGGTTCATTGCAACTTTGTATAGATTACAAAGAATTAAGGTTAATTACAAGAGCTAACGCATTTTCTCTAATTGATTTAAGGTTAGGATATCATTAGTTACGAGTTAAGCCAGAAGACATACCTAAGACTGCTTTTTGTACTAGATATGGTCACTACTAATTTTTAGTAAATCTTTTTGGATTAACGAATGCTCTTACAGCATTCATAGATTTAATGAACTAGGTATTCCATTCCCTATTAGACAAATGTGTGATTATTTTTATTGATAATATCTTAGTATACTCGTCAACTCCGAAATAGCATGAAGAACATCTAAGGGTAATATTGGAAATTTTGCGTGATAATCAGTTGTATGCTAAGTTGTTGAAGTGTGAAAATGATATATCTTTTCTAGGACATAAGATCTCTAGTGAAAGAGTATCAATAGACCTTGAAAAGATTAAAGTAATTTTAGAATGAAAAAGGCTAGAAATAGTTATTGAGGTAAGAAGTTTTCTTAGATTAGCAAGTTATTATAGAAAGTTTTCAAGGACTTTTCAAAGATTGCTAAACCCTTAACCTAATTAACATAGAAGAATGAGAAGTTCATTTGAAGTGATTAACAGGAACAAAGTTTTCAAGAATTAAAGCAATGCTTGGTCATTGCATCAATATCGGTATTACCTGATATTAATGAACCTTTTACAATATACAACAATGCTTCACAAAATGGTCTAAGATGTGTATTAATGTAGAAGGCAATTAAAATTGCTTGTGCATCCAGACAATTAAAATTGCTTGAGTAGATTTACCCCTACTCTTGATTTAGAACTTACTACGTTAGTATTTGTTTTGAAAATCTAGAGGCATTATTTATATGGTTAGAAATATGAAATGTACACTAATCATAAAAGTCTCAAATATTTGTTCACTTAAAAGGAGCTAAATATGAAGCAAAGAAGATGGTTGGAACTCATTAAGGATTATGATTTAACCATTAATTACTTCCTAAGCAAGATAAATGCGATAGCAGATGCATTAAGTTTGAAAAATAATGCAAAAATTGCATCTTTACTTAATGAACAAAGTGAGCTTCTTAAGGAGTTTGAAAGATTGAATGCCAAATTCTGTTGGCATGAACTCAATATAGAGTTAGCAAATTTAACAATTGAGCCTACACAAATAAATAGAATAAAGGAGGCTTAATAAGAAGAACTTATCATGAAATCAATTAAGTCAAGCAAATAATAAGAAAAATACCCTAACTTCAATATTAAAGAAGATGGGTCTATATGGAAAGATAAAGGGTTGTGTGTACCTTAAAATGAAGAATTATGGAAAGTGATCTTAAAAGAAGCCCATTATTCTGGCTTTATAGTTCATTTAGGAGGAACTAAAATGTACTAGGATTTGAAACAAAATTATTGGTAAGAAGATATGAAAAGAGACGTAGCAGAATATGTGGCAAAGCGCGAAACATGCCAAAGGATCAAAGCAAAACACCAAAGGTCGAAAGGACCATTACAACCACTATTGATTCTAGAATGGAAATGGGGCCAAGTAACCATAGACTTTGTAAGCTCTCTCCCTAAGACTCTAGTTGGACATGACGTGATTTGGGTTACTGTAGATTGACTTACCAAATCAGTTCATTTTCTTTTGATAAACATGACTTATCCTTTGGAAAAACTAGTAAGGACATATATTAGGAAAATAGTTCGATTACATAGCGTACCTATTGGGATTGTTTTTGACAAGGATCTTGATTTGTTTCAAAATTCTTGGTACGTCTACAAAAGGAGTTAGGTACCAGACTTCATTTTAGTACAGCATATCATCTACAAATAGATGGGCAATTCGAAAGGACTATATAGATGTTAGAAGATATGTTGCATGCATGCGTAATGAAATTTAAAGGAATATGGACATCTTCCTTTGGTGGAATTCGCTTATAATAATAGTTACCATTCAACCATACAAATGCCCTCGTATGAAGCTCTTTATGGTTAGAAGTATAGGCCACCATTATTTTAGGATGGTATAGAAGTGATAGCTTTGGGGCTAGAGCTGATTTAAGAAATTGTAAATAAGGTAGCTATTATTAAAAGACGAATGAAGGAAGCTCGAGATAGACAAAAGAGTTGGGTTAACCTTAAAAGGTGAATCATGGAGTTCGAAGTCGCCAACCATGTGTACTTAAAAATAAACTCAATTTAAGAGCACTCACAAAGTAAAAACTAAAGGAAAATTAAGTCCACATTATGTTGGACCCTTTGAAATTCTAGAAAAAGTAGGCAATTTGGCGTGTCATCTTACTCTACCTCTAAGCCTATTAGGTATTCATAATGTATTTCACATTTTTGTTCTTCGAAAACATATAATACATCCAAACTGAGTCACTGAGTTAGAACTCATCAAGTTAAAGCCTAACCTAACATATAAAGAGCACCCCATCAAAATCTTAGATTGAAAGACTTAGAAGTTATGGAGCAAAGAAATACATTCTGTAAAAATGTTATAGGGTTGTTATGGAGAAAAAGAAGCGACTTAGGAAGTAAAGGATGAAGTTCGGCAATGATATCTACAATTATTCAAAGAATCAAGTGCGATTTAAAGTTTTGAGGATAAAACTTATTTAAGGAGAGAAGAATGTAAACCCCTAAAAACTTTAATAGACATAATGTTAATCACATAGACATATTTAGAAATATGATGGAGATAGGCAAAAAGTCACTAAGAGAGATTTGAGAGATAAGATCAAGATTTGTTAGCATACATATAAATAGAGATATGAACCACCTTTATTCCTTATAAATAATTATTAAATTGATTAGTTAATAGTAGAAACAATTGGTTAACTAAAGTCAACATAAGATTACCAACTAATTTAAGAGACTTAGGAAAACTAACAAGATAAGTAAATTAATTCTTATAGCAAACAAATGAAAGGGAAGTTTTGTTTACATAAAAGACTTTACATAAGCTAAGTACATCACTAAAACATTTACTAAATAATTAAGAACTAAAGACATATACAATCTTATCAACAAGTTGGAAAAGAAAGGAAGACAAGTCTTCATCATCAAGTGGCACCAAGATGTCTTTCAATTTCCTAATTTCACACATAATGAAAAGACTAAGGGAAGACTAGAGGACCATCCAGAAGAAAAGGAAGCAAGTAGGATAAGAAATTTGACTAAGATAGATGATGAGGTAAGGGATGATGTATAATGCTTAAAGAAGAAAGAAACATGTGTGGAATGTGTTTCTAAGTCGTCTAGCAGGCGCCAAAGGTGAAGCAAACTAACAAATTTTAATATCTTCCAATTATCACTTAAATATAACCTAGCACCTATGATGTAATCAAGGCCCTTAACTAAGAAATAATTATCATATGTAAACTATAATTGTCACTACACAAACTAACCTAACTAAATACTTAATGACTATAACAAGTACACTAAGAAACCATGGTTTTGGTAAATCATTTACTAAATAATTCATGTTTATATCATAGACTCTAGAAGAATAAGAAGACAAACTTAAATTGATGAAGTGATGTCATAGATGATGAATGAATTGAATACATCAACACAAGAGAAAAATATTGTCCTATGATTCTTCAATGTGAGACACCATTTCAAGAAGAAGGAAGACTTCATTTACTAATTAAGTCAACATATAATTCTAACAAGAAACTAAAAAGATACTTGATTATCTTAAGCAATCATAGTCTTCTTAAATAAGCTAAATTAACCTATTTCTATAAATAGCCCTACTACCTAACTTTTCGACCACCAACATTATCTCCATTTTCCACAACAAACTTTCCTTTTCTTTCCTTTCGAATCTAGGTCCCATCAACCATTCTTAAAAGACTCCTTAATCATTTCTTTTAACATGATAAAGGTGAGCTTTAACATCCCTATCAAACCATTTTGATTTTACTTTATACGTAAAGACTATTTATAACTTCTTTTCTTCAACATTTGGGAAATTTCTTTATGGAACACGGTAATTCTTTTAACTTCAAAACAGAAAGAACTTCAAGTTCAATTAAAAACTCTTATGTTTTCTAAAAAAACAAGATTCTTTGCCAAAATCATGTTTAAACTTTGTTTTGATTCAAATCATAAACTTTCTCAAACAAAGGAGTCCTTTTCAAAAATAATTTTTTCTCATAAGTCCTTGAAATAAGTAACACTTTTGTTTTATGACTAGTTTATAATTTGATTCCTAAAGTTTACTCAAGAAAAGAAAGCTTTCCTAAACACTTTACTTATCTTAAAGAAGTTCATGGAAACCAAAATAGTTTCTATAAACAAAAGATTAAAATTGTAAAAAACTAAGACAAGTGGATAAATTCATACCTTAAAACATTTCACATATCACAACCCATTAAACTTACCATGACTTTGACCTTATGGACATATGAAGTATTCGAACTACAAATGAGAACCATTTAGATATAATATGAGAGACTTATAAAAGGAAAAGACCTAAGAGAGAAAACTTGACAACTTAGTAACTAAATACGTTCTCAACTACTTTTATTCTCTTAGGTACTTTCGACTTGGATTTACTAGAAGATTATTACGATGAATAAAGAAATGGCTAAGTAAGTATCTATAATGATTATCACTTGTATATGCTTGTGGTATGGTTGCACCTTTAATTTATATATAATAAACCGATTCTACTTTGGGTATTTAGGAAACATATGTGTTTGATTTGTTTGTAAAGATATTTAAGAATTATTCCTAAAACTATAGTTGATGATTGTGATGTAATGTGATTCAATTCTTGTGATTGTGTAATCACTAAAATAAATGAAAGCTAAGTATATCGAAATTTAAATACTAAGGCGGTCATGTATAACATATTGCATAATCTCAATAATTGCCACCATTGTAATATATGGAATGGAAAGGCTAAAACCTTTCTTATTTATTGTAAACTAAGTGACTTTGAGGATGATCGTGCATTAGACGAGGCTATGTCTAATCTTATGTTTTAGGCATGCATACATCTAGAGGTCGATCAAGGATTTGATCACTCCTTGATCATTTGGGTGGTTAAGGATGGCATTATTTCTTAATTTCATTTGGGCTTTCTTAGAACCGATTAAGAGATCCTTCTCTTGTGACTTATCTATATGGCCTTTGTGAACATTTCCTTTAGCTCCTTTGACTAACCAGAAGATCCATCTTCCTAGGGATTATATTGATTCTAGGATAAACATTTGCTAGTTCTCTCAGATAACCAAGAAACTAGTTCTCTCGTGAGATAAAAGAGAATGTTACCAATTTTGTTTTGTTAGGACTGATCAAGGGGCATCATCTCTTGATCATTATGATAGCATGAGTATTGATCCAGTTGAGAATTAAGATTCTATGGCTATTTTGTAGAGGCTAAGGATGTTATGCTAAGTGACATCTATATTAAATTGAATGCTTAGACACTGGTGAGATTAAAAAATCCTCAACCCAAGGTCTAAGGGGGGGAGGAATTCCTTAGACTACATGCCGGATACTGAAGCTTTGTGTATATTGTCACATTTATTTTGTTTGATTACATAACATTTGCTTGATTAATTAATTTGGGTGAAAGGTAGTATGAATATATTACTCACTAAGTTGGCTGTAACTTATACTCTCATAGTTTTAATTTCTTATAAGAACCCTACTAGGTCTATCCAGGAAGATCCAGACCGTTAGTGAGGAATAAGGATTTAGAAGTAGGCTTAGGGGAGAGCATGCAAGGAAATTAATTTGTGTATTTAAAGTAAATGTGTAATATGTATTTATTTGAAAGACTTATAACTTTACTTTATCAAGTTTGTAATTTATAATTAAGTAATAATATTTGAGCTTTGTTTAATACCATTAAATCTATGATATTCAGTGATTATTCTAGTGTTGAAGCTTAATGCGCTTATTAGACGTAACTAGCAAATAATATAAGTATAGAATTAGTTACTTCTAATCTATATGTTGCAGTTTGTCACTATTAGACTATCTTCAGGGTCATGATAAGTACAATTTAATGTGTGATTGATTGTTGGATAAAGGATATTAACTTCACAATTTGCTTGACTAGAAGTGGTGCCTAACACTTGAAATCTAAGGTCTTGTAATTGACAAGACATAAGAAGTTACAACAATCAATTGTTTTCATTTTTTTATTATAAGAGGTTCTAATTTTAAGATTACTACAAGGATAAGTTCTAGAATACATTGTATTGTTGATAACTTATAGCGACCATATCTAGCTTTGCAATTGTGATTCAATTGAAATAGGTTAGAGTTTAGTCCTTATAAAACCAAATCTAATATAGTTGATTTCTTTATATTATTAGAGATAGAAATTGTGAGGTAGGATCTACCATTTAATTCTGCAATTATGAGAAGTGTAGATTATTGAATATTGAATTATTTTGTGTTTTAATAGCATAGGAACTTTAGAATTTTACCTTACCCAAAAACTTGAGAATTTTGATTGTTGGGGATTACATTGTGAATTAGTAACATAGTAGATATTCTGTGATATGGATTGAAGGAATCATTCAGTTTTGTTAATAAAGTTGTTAAGAGATTTGACGTTGGTAAGCATTCTATAAAATTATAGGATTACATATAGAGAAAAGATGAAGAAGAAGTTTTATGGAAGTTGTCATTAAATTGCAATGTTTTCAATCATTTCACAAAAAATTAAGAAAAAGAAATGTGATGTTGTATGATTCGTTAAAAAAGAATGAGTTTGCTCATAGAATTTTTTATTGTAAAATTTTATAAGAGTAGGTTGTTCATATGGTGGAAGTAAGATATTGTCTAAGTATCGTTGATAACTTTTATTAAAAATGTTTGGGAATTTTTTTAATCATGATAGCGAGTTTCAAAGGCATTGATATTGGATTAGGGAAAATGATAGTGGATGATTTGTGCAACTAAGTTTTATGGGAGAAATTGATGTAACAATTTAACTAGAGAACAAAGTTTAGTCTATGATAAAGGAATATATTCAATTTTTATAATTATTTAGCCCAACTGTATGCAAGGCTACCATTAGATATAGTTAGTATATTATGTTATAAGATGTTTTGGTGCTAAATAAATGTGAGGTCCTAGATAAATATGAAAAAGAAAATAATAATAATGATGATGATGTATCTATTTATTTAATTTTACAAATAACATATACGATGTTATAATTAACTTGTCTAGCTAAAATTTAGATGAACCATATTTCACTAAAATGTAGATAATATTAAGGATAAAAGACCTTAAATTTATTTTGTAATTAATATATAGGATATTAGATAAAAGCAAATTTAATAGAAAAGTTATGAGAATTTAACAAAATTGTTAGTATTAAGTATATATTAATGCATAAAAAATAGTAATTATCCAAGCATTGACTCATTCATGATTATTGAAACTCCATTAAATAAGCTTTAATCAAATTCAAAATTTAAAACCATTGAAATAATTAGATGACAATCTAAATTTGGCTCATAAGTTATCCATTATTTCTAATATAATAACTACCATTAATAATCAATATAACATTAAAAGGTAATAACACAATAACTAGAAATATTAATTACTAATACTAGTAATAACTATTAATGATAATAATAGTAATAACACTAGTATTAGTAACCAATATTATAATAATAAATAGACTTATAATGCAACTTTAAATATTGATAGTAATAAATAAAGTAATAAATTGAATATAAATACTAGTAATAACTACTAACAACTTAACTAGAAACACTAATAATAACCTTATTCACCACTGGTGCTAGGGGGATGGGGAGAGCGAAGGGCGAAGGGAAGAGTGATAACCCTTCTGTAAAAACTAAAAATAATAGCTCAAGTAATACCTTAATAACAAAAATTTATAATAAAAGAAGTAACAATTTGACTACAAAATATTAATAATGAATGAAGTTAAAAACTTGATAAAACACTAATGAATGATAATGAATATATTAATAATTATATAGTAGTATTAATAATTAAATAACATGTGTCTATTAATACAAACATAGATAATAAATAAAAAAAATAAGTAGAAAAATGTGCTAGTTGTTTTGGTTAGTACATATCGCTAGGAAAACAAACTTGCATTATAGCTACAAACCATAAAAATTGATATATGAATGCAAAATTAGGTTGAGGCAAGGATCACTAAGTTTCAATATTGACCTTATGCTATGATTTATACTTAGAATGTAGTAGGTACCATCATTTTCAGCCACTAAGAATTGTTTAAGTACAAGTATGCAGTTTTTGTTTATTGGGTGTGTTTTGTTAAGATAGTAAATAAATCAACTTAATGAAAGGTGGAACCAAAATAAATGTATGATGCTTGTGCCTAGAAAAGGGTGAAAAAAAAAAAAGGTACAAGTAGATGTTGGTGATTTGGGATGCCCCATCCAATGATCGATATGACTTGTCAGGCCATTGCACAACATCATATTGATAGAATTTAGTTAGTTAGGTGCCGACTATCATGTTAGTGCATCACTAACTTAGGTGAGTTTATGTAATGGTTTAGCATTTGAGAACAGAGCCATAAGTGAGTTGTACAAATGGAATAAGGATGCTTATATAAATGCTTGCATGTGGCTAGAGATGTAGTGCAAGTATTTTGGGCATCATTTACATGGCTTCAAATTATCGAGTTGTTACTTGGTGCTAGCGCATTGTAAAGTGGTTGTACTACTACCAAGAACATTTACATGGCTAGAGACTTTATTTTGTTAAAGGATTAGAGCACACAAGCCTAGTGTCAATACTGAAAATTCATTTATTTATATTTCAATGCGCGAGCTTTTAGCATCATCTAATTATGTAAGGGCATACTGGAGTGACATTGCCCCTAAGGAAAAATATTAAATAAATCTTCTTTGATGTATAAGTTCCTTTTTGTGAGATGATTCTTCATTAAATTACCCTTGATGTACTAGCTACATATTAGTGATTTGAGCTTATTTCTCGACTTCAATATACTAAGATGAACTAGTAACTTCATAGCCTATGCATATGCTTGCTTAAAAGGAAATGAAATGCTAGATGAAGCCAATAGCTTTGTGATTGCATCATCTTATCAAGGCCAAATTCCATCACCTACTATAACTTATTGGCCATTTTTCTTAAAACATTTTCTCAAAATCGACATTTTATTGATCTAAAAAATATTAAAACCCCACCCCCTTTTTTTTCTTTTAACTTAGTTCAATTACATGAGAGATCTCCATGTGAAATCTTCATTTTTTTTTTCCATATATCATGTCTAAACCCTTTATGACCCCTCTAATAGAAAAGGTCTAGATACTCCTCATGTAGATAAAAAAATTTCCATTTATAGAATCGATTGGGTTATATTTCTAATAGATTTTTTTTTTTTGCATGATTACATTGCTACCCTTGTAAATTATTCCCCTTTTCCTCAACGAGTAGGAATCCTTTTTTATAATTTCCTGTAACCTAGGACTTACCCTAATTGGGTACCATAAATACTTGCATATTGTAATAGCTATAGGAAGAATATAAAATGAATATACTAAACTTTTGAATACACTCTCTTGACCTAAGTGATCTTCTACTTATACTTAAGCTACTCTTATCTAACCCATTAAGTGTGAACTAGTGGTAAGTGACCTCCGGCTATACTTATGCATCATATTAAGTGTAACCTAAGCTCGTATGAGATATTGATGAGCCATATCCATCGTCAGTGTACGAGAACCCTTGCTCAACCTTTGATTATCATTTGGTTATAGGCTGTATTGGGTTCGTGTGTTCACCCTCGAATTCATATCATCCTAGTATTGGAGCTTAACTACATTCATAGCTAGATTTTGTTACTTTATTCTATGAGTGGTTTGTTCATATTTTCAAGTGATTAGAAGTTCCGTTGTTAACATTGGAGTTTGTGTAGTAGAAAGGTGTTGAGGAAAATTTGATGCTCTGTTTTCCCCTGTTTCTCCTATGCAAAATAGAGTGTAGTTGTTTGTTTGTTATGTAATTGTCTTGATGTTGAGAGTATTAGTTATTGATCCATTGTTATTATTCATGGAAAGAACTTTGATTAGTATTACTAACAACAATTTTGTAGGGTTACCAACAATGCCGGATTCAAATGTTTAAGGAATTTTAGGAAACTAAGAAAGTGGTGCTCAAAATGGTTGAGGACAAGAAGGAAGCTTTACACCTTAGTTAGTGGGTAACCAATTGGCTAAGCTCACCAACTTAGTAGCTAGTTTGGTGACCGTTATCTAAGAAGATATACAATGAGCTAGTAATAGCCTGACTAGAGGACATGAGTAGTAAGAGTGAAACAATGGTAAGTTTGGTCTAGTTAATGCCTTAACTTAACCACCTCAAGCTGAAGGAATAGGTAGGGATGCTAGACAAAGGCTAGAACTTGAAGAAATTGAGGAAGAAGAGGGAGGAGATGATGAAGCAAAGGAGTACTATTAGCTTAAAGAGAGGAATGTTCGGGCCCCTAAAGCTAAAGGGTTGAGGATGCGTATTCCAAGCTTTTCTTGAAGTGGTGATGCCGAGGACTACCTATATTAGGCAGATAAGATTGAGAAGCAGTTTAAATGCCACAAAGTACCTAATAATGAAAAAATCAGACTTGTGTTAGAATTTACTAGTTATGCCACCTTATGGTGGAAAAACTTACAAGCCACCTGACGAAGAGAAGGAGAGAGAAATTAAGGGTTGGGATGAAATAAATAGAGAAATTAGGATTTGTATCGAGCTACTATCTATAAGATGCCATTAAAAGTTTATAGGAGCTGAGGTAAGGAGGATTGACTGTTGAAGCTTATGTTAAGGAATTCCAGATGTTAATGGTCTGATGCGAAGTCAGTAAGCTAGAAGACCAAACTATATATTGATTTATTAGTGGATTGAAGTATGAGATTGAGATATCCTAGAAACCATGGATATGAGGTCACTTGACGATGCAATCGAAGCTACCTAAAGGATAGAAAGGCATCGAACGGGGAGGTTCCGACCCAACAGTCAGTCGACCTAGTAGTAGCCGAACTATTCCAAGTAGACCTATGTAAATGAAACCAAGTAAGGTTGCTAAGACTTGACCTGCTTAGACTGCATGAGTAGAAGAGAAGGAAGTCTTGAGGAAGTTTGAGAAAGGCCAAAGTTCAGGTAGGAAGTTGACTGAGATCAAGTGTTTCAAATGTTAAGGATTTGAACATATGGTCGCTCAATGTCTAAATAGAAGAACTATGGTGATCTGAGGTAAGGTGTCAACTGTTGAAGTAAACATTATTGATAAGGAAATAAAGTAGCTAACAGAGGACAAATGGATCAAGTAGTTGGATGTACCTAGGATCTTAGTTGGCTTACCGTAGGAGATGAGAACCAAATGGGTCCTTTGAAGTATCGAAGAAAATACAAAGGGGAAGGTTGATGAATCGAAAATAGTAGCTAATGTGAAGTTACTCAAAGGATATGACTCACCTACAAACATAACGTGACTTAGCACTTCACTTGATGTAACACATAAGCTACTGCCAAGATCCACCCTCCACTAATCTTAAGGTACTCAGCAAGACTAGATAAGAGTATATAAAAAGGGACTTAGAGAAGGATATCTCGTAAGAATAAGTATATTCAAAGTTCTTAGAGGAATATATCCTGGCTACAAAGAGAAGAAACTATTTATAGTAAGTCCTTAGAGTAACACTACTATTAAGGAAAATTACAAAAAGGCCTACATAAAAAAGGGATTCCTAGTACATATGAAAAAGGGTAAATAAGACAAATAACAAAACGGGAAAATAGTATAGTGTTAGATGAAAATGATAGGTGGCAGCTCATCAATGGTCCCGTACTAAGGAATCTTTAAGCGTAATAGTTGAGCTGGATCATGATGTGGTAGCATTAAGTTCCTAAGATGAGTAAGGAATACCATCAGTATTAGTAGTAAGCCAAAAGAGATGTACTCGGCTAGTAGGAGCCTATATCTCGACACTCGATAGGAAGCTTTCGACAACTGAAGGTCTGAGCAAGACTTGGTGTATAGGGCCTAAGCCCTCATCATTCAGCAAAGAGTTCTCAACAAGAGTATAGTTAGTGTTGGCATAAGGGTTAGAGCAAAGCTGGGTGTACCCACCTTAAGCTCTTAAGGAGTTTAGCCACCATTCTACTATGTATGGTTTCTTGTCCTTGGTAGGTTGACGAGAGAGAATTCTATTGGCAAGGGACTAGAGGCCTCTTAGGCGTATGCGAGTAAGTAGGCTAGAGGCTAGTAATCTATCACTATTCAAAGAGGAAGTCATCTACAATGAGGAAGGCAACTTTATGTCGGCTGCTCTAGTGTTGAGAAGAACGATGAGTGTTAGCCCTATGCTTAAAGATGAATAGAGGGAAATTTTATTCCATATTAGATGTAAGGTGAATGAGTCATTATGTGCCTTGACAATAAAAGTTGCACCAATGTAGCCTCTACATTTATGGTCCAACAGTTGAAATTGTTGACTAAGCCCCACTTGAAACCTTATAAGCTATAGTGGCTAAGTGATAAAGGAGCACTACAAGTGAATAAATAGGTGTCTATGTCGATCTACATTGGCAATTATCAAGATGAAGTGCTCTATGATGTGTTACCCATGAATGCATCCCACATTCTACTTAGACGATTGTAGATGTTCGATTCTACTTAGACGATTGTAGATGTTCGATTCTACTTAGACGATTGTAGATGTTTGATCAAGTAATTATATATGATGGAAGGAGGAATACATGCTTCTTGGAGCATGAAGGCAAGAGGGTGAAATTGAGTCCTATGACTACCAAGCAAGTAAAAGTCATGCAGTCCCAACTGAGCCAAACCCTGTAGAAAGAGGCTTTAGTAATAACTTAAGCTAAGCTAAAAAGAGAGATGGAGCTTAAAGGACCGACTTATCTGCTAGTCTGAAGAATATTAGAGATGAGGTTTAAGGAGAGGGAGTAACCCACTAAGGTGAAAACATTAATGGAAGAGTTTGCTAATTTGTTCCCAAATGAGCTACCAGAAGGACTGCCTCCCATCCAAGGCATCAAACATGCAATTAATTGTAGCTAGGAGCCACATTGCTAAACAAGCTTACTTATAGGCTAAATCTAAATAGGCCACTAAGTTGTAAAAGAAAGTAGATGAGCTAATGAAGAAGGGGTATGTGTGTGAGTCTCTTTGTAGCGACCCTAAGAGGGGCCTAGTAGTATTGCCTAGAATTTCTATATCACGTATGCACCCATGATAAGAAAATCGGCTTACAAGTCAGAGATTGCAAGACTCTAAATAGTTATATGCTAGAGTCTTTAATTTTAGTTCATTGATTCATTATATAATATGAATAATTATGGATATCCATTTTTCCACAATTCCTCAGAACCGCAGAGAATTGGTATCCCTGAAAATTCTAAACTTACTAAAGACACTAAACTTAATTGAAATATTAGTCATTTTCCAGAGCATTCCAAATTAACTACACAAGCTTTTCATCATACTAATTCAATGGTAGCATTCTACACTCGATTTTTATCCTATTCCCAACTATCGATCAACCTGCAAGGAAAAGAACTGTTGGGGTGTAAGCTTACGCTTAGTAAGATAATTACCCTCATCAATATTGCATGGCAAAACTTATTAGATGCACAATCATATGAATGCATGAACAATCAGTATGCCAAACAACGCATGTAGTGACTTAGGAACTGCATACGACTCAGAATTACACCCCCTATAGTCGGGGTTTAGAGATAATTAACCGACTTAAACCAAAATTCGGGTTCTAGACCTTCGGTTTTAATTCATTAGCACTATTGTACTTAAGTCAAAACAAAACTAAGTATATATCTACATATATATACTTTCACTACCGAAAAATAAATCATATTTTCAAAATCCCAAGTCTAGCAGTGTGGTAGCCTCTACAATCCACAAACACTTGCCCTAAGCAGAAGCCACAAGCCTCAGTCCCTCGCCGACAGTTGGCGTCTCCCAGCACCTAGTAAGCCCATCAGCTTAGGACAGAGACTCAACATATATGATGACATAGCTAGTGCCTAATCCTATAGGAAACTCGTATTCCTATGAGTCCCTTCTCATCTTCTGCGTGAAATGGCAGTCGGTGTTATCCATATGCAATATGGGGTACGCATGATTCATTTTGATTTCTTAATCATATAAGTGATTAACTCGATTTTTAGGGTGATCAGACAATTTCATTCCATACAATTCACATGTATATATAATGCAAACAATTCCCATTATTATATATAATTATCAAGTCATCGCATTCATCCACAAATTCATATACATGCATTTCCCATATCCCACAAGCATCCAAATTTATATATATAAGTTTAGGTGCATCTATTCTACAAGCAAAATTAAGTAAAGAGTCATCTGGAATTTACTCACTCAACCATGCGGATCAATCAAAATAATATGGGATAGGTTGTCTCCCCAAAGCCGAGTCCCCTGGACATCACAAATATGATACTATAAGGATTTGAATTAAAACCTAGAAAACTAAGCTAAAACCCTTTAAGTTGTACTTTTGACTTGGTTTCATAATTTTTCTCGGTTTTACTTAAAAGTTCAATCGCGTATAACTTTCTCATTTTAAATCTGATTTTTATGATCTTATAGTCAATCTTTATCGTTTTCAAGTGTATTTTAACGTGGTGAGATTAGATTTTCGAAATGAGGCATACAAGTCTATCCATGGGTCGGAACAGTAGCATTCCTCATGTGTTGGAGTGCTTTTGGGCCTTGTTTGGTAAATGGGCCTTTAAATAACTTAAGAAATTCTTTGGGCTTGGTCTTAAGATTTTATACTAAGCTTAAAATACTCCTTGAGATTAGATTTACAACTTTGATTTATATCCCTAAGGCTAACAACTACTTCTTGGGCCCTTTAGTGGGCTTAAGTTATCAAATGGGCTTGTTTTTTGTCCAAACTAAAGTTAATGACTTTGGTGGGCTTATGGAGCCTTAGGTGGATTTATTATGGGCTTCAAAACATCCTCTCTTGATGTTTTAAGGTACTGGTCAGAATTTTATTGAAGGCCTAACTTAGAGTTTTAGGCTTGTTTTGAGAATTGTAGACTCGGTTTTGGGTTTTAGGCTTTGTATACTTACCATACTTGTATTGGTTGATCTTTTCACTTTGTTCACTTGCCTTTATCATATTTTTAAGTGTCTCTTACCCATGTTCCAGGTCTGTTTGTGATGATTCCAAGGGGTTCTTGCTTAGTTTTTCAACTTATTTCATCATTTCCTTAAGTTTAGGTGTTAGATTATGCACTTAAACTACTTGTATCCAAATTTTAACTTAACTTTTCTTTCGTAAGATGATTCTTTAACTCATGCTCCACACAAAGAAATAGAAGATCTTATACTTAAGACAACTTCCATATCATAGCTTATGTCATACAAAGTTAGTTTCTTCATAAAACTTCATGTGATGGCTTTTTTCCTTAACTTAAGTCTAGATTTGAGCATGTTTAACTTAATGGAAATAAAATCAACATTCAAATGACCTTTGAACCCTCACATCTAGCATGTTCATCTTCCATTCAAGTTCTTGTTTCAAGATTTTCTCAACCTAAAATCTCCCATTCAAAGTCTTAAACAAGTCTCTTTACAAAATACCAACTTTACATACTCATATTTCAACTTCATGTAAGGGTTTCATGAGTTTATTTCTTAAAATAGTTTTTGGTGTTATAACAACTTAAACCTTACTTATATCTTCAAGAAATCAAAGTCTCCTAACATTAACACTAACTCACATATCACAAGAAACACTTACTTGTCCTTAAAGCAAAATATGGTGGTTGTGCACTAAGGTTCCACTTAAGCTCTTAACTTTGCTTCCTCCTTTTTGCAACCTTTTGGAAACCTGAGTTGTTTAATCCTTTGGAATGGGGTTTGTGGAAGGTTCTAATGGTTTTAAAAGAGCTTAGATGTTAGAAGAAAGTGATACAAGAAAAAGAAATGGGAGTGCCATGAGTAAGACTTAGAAGTGGCGGCCAAATGGAGGATTTTTATGGGGTTGAATTTCTTCTTTTGAATTGTGTTTGAAGAGAGAGAAAAGGAAGTGAAAATGAGAGTGAAAGAGGGATAGAGTGGCAAATTTTGAATGATAAAAGAAGTGTGTGCAAGGAGTTTTAATTGATTGTCTTGTTGCTTACACAAAAGTCAACAATTGCAATTATTGATGATGTAAGCATTAAGGGGTGAATAGTGATGTGTAAGAGAAAGTGATTGATAGTTGAAAGACAAGAGCATGGCCCCCCTTTCTTCCTTGTTTAAATTTTCCATTTAATATCCTTTGGGGTTATGGAATGGTCTTGTCTCATTTAATGAAGTTAAGCATGTGAAATCTTGTGAAGAACTGTCCATATGTAGTATAAGTGAAAAGGTGATAAGGAAAATGTCTTATCACTAGATTTTGATAAGTTATCAATTGATAAATAATTCCAACTCTCAATTGATAAGTCATATAAGGTGATTGGTTGGTCTACTTATTGATGTGTAAGGCTTAGACATGAAGATAAGGGCATGGTCTTATAGGAAATTGTTTTAGTATTTTTATCTTGCATTATTTTGTACTTTATGATTCAATTCCTATAAAATTGTGAAATTTTTTAAAGTTGAATGAAATTATTCAAATTAAATTATCAATTAATCACTAAGGATCAAAATACCCTAATTGTTTTAGGTTTTAGGATCTTAGGTGAGTTTAGAGCTCGTAGTTCTTCAAGCTCAGGTTTTCTCGATAATTGGTTTTTGAATTGGAAAATTTTAATTTGTTTCTAAATGTAAACTTAAGTTTTTAGTTTAGTTGATCCTTGGAAACATTCAAACAATACTTTTAATTGAATCATGGGCCTATTAAAAGTAGGGTTCGAGTGAGTTTATGTATATTTTAGGGTTTTTTACCAACTCAGGAATAATTTGCTTACACTTAGGAGCTTAAGGATCAATTGGTTTAATTATTTAGGAACACCGCTTTATTATGCAACATATATATATATATATATATATATATATCATATAATAAATTAAGAAAAGGAAATTTCTTAATAATATATTTATATATATATACATATTGTAGGGCTACTTATATATACAAGTAAAATAATTTTTCTAAATTTATTAATTTATTCCTTTAACTAGCTTAGTTTTATTATTTATTATTACTTGAAATAATCCTTGATTCGTTTATTATTAGTTTTATATGATTTCCCAAAATTATTGATAATTTTATTGATTTATGGTTTTTCAAGCGTTAAGATAATTTTATAGAGTTTTAAAAAAAAAATTTTATGATTTGATATTTATTGTTTCTATTAAGTTTAGGTTTACATTTTTTTTTAAGTACATGTATGTAGGGATTGGGGTTTTCTTGCATGATAAGGGTTTCCAAATTGTATCATTGGGTCTATCAAGTTCGTTTTAAGTTCTAAGTTCAAAATTTTAGTCGGTTTTCATTTTATGTAATTTTGTCGACTTAGAGAAATGTTTACGACACTCAAGTCTGACACTATGTTTAAAAGGTTAAATTTATAGAGTCTGCACTCTTAGCCCCTATGTCATGCCGACCTTGTTAATGCTAAAGAAAGATAGGTCTTGGAGAATGTGTGTAAATAGTTGAGCAATCAATTGAATCACCATAAAGTACAGGTATCCCATACCAAGACTTGATGATATGCTAGATAAGTTGAGTAGAACAAGAGTGTTCTCCAAAATTGACCTCAAATCAAGATGCCATTAGATTCGAATATGCGAGGGTGATGATTAGAAAACCGCATTCAAAACACATTATGCATTATATGAATGGCTTGTAATGTTGTTTAGACTGTCCAACATACTAAGCACATTTATGCACTTGATGAATCATGTGCTTCAAGAATTATTAGGGAAGTTTGTCATGGTTTGTTTTGATGACATCTTGGTGTATAGCTTTAACCTGGAGACTCACCAGCAACAACTCTAAAGCATCTTTGCAAAACTCTAAGTTGAACAACTTTACACTAATCTGAAGAAGTGTGACTTTTGTCGACCCAAAGTGATTTTCTTAGGATTTTTTGTAAGTAGTGGTGGCATGCAAGTTGATGAAGAGAAGATTAGAGTGATCACCGAATGACTAGTACCAACCACTTTAGCTAATGGAAGGAGTTTTCACTGCTTGGCATCATTCTGTCGTAGGTTTATAAAGAATTTTAGTACAATTGTAGCCCTACTCACCAAAATCTCAAAGAAGAATGTTGAATTCAAATGGGGAGAGAAGGAGTAGAGGAGCTTTGAGGAAGTAAAGGAGAGGCTAACTACTACCCCTATCTTAACTCTGTTGAGCTTTGACAAAGTGTTTAAAGTAAAGTGTGATGCATCTGGATTAGGCATAGGTGCCATGCTGATGTAAGAAGGTTGACCTATTGCTTACTTTAGCGAGAAACTATGAAGAGCTACCCTCAACTATTCTATTTATAACAAAGAGTTTTACTCCTTAATTCGAGCCTTAACGGTGTGGTAACACTATCTATTATCTAAGGAATTTGTGATCTTTATCGATCATGAATCCTTAAGAGATTTGAAGAGCCAACCCAAGTTGTCCTTGAGACAAGCCAAATGAATCAAGTTCATGGATGATTTTTCTTATGTTGTAAAATATAAGAATAGGAAGAGCAATGTAGTGGCTGACGCCTTATCGAGGCAACATTCTCTCTTGACCAATCTATAAACCAGGCTGCTTGGCTTTTCAACAATAATGAATTTCTATGATGAGGATCCATATTTTGGTCCCATCTATGCCAAATGTGAGGAAGGAAGAACATTGCATGACTATCTTAGGGAAGATGGATACTTATTCAAGAAGAGGAGGCTATGGATCATGACCTATTCCATGAGATTGACTGGACACTTTTGCTAGTGTTGAATCTATGAGGTATTATCTATGAGATTCTTTTATCTAAGGATGATGAGAGACGTATAGTTTATATTGGAAAAGTATGCAACCTATCGAAAAGTGAAGAGCTTAATCGAGCAAGGACATTATCTACCCTTACTAATCCTGACCAAACCATAGATAGAGCTGAGTATGGACTTCATGTTAGGATTACTGAAAATGTCCTGAGGGAAGGACTCCATCATGGTGGTTATGAATTGACTTAGCATGATGGCACATTTCGTACCTCAATCCAAAACAAGCAATGCTTCAACTATCTCTTTTCTTTTCTTTTAGGAAATAATCAAGCTTCCCGAAGTATCTAGAACCATTGTTTCTAATCAAGATACCAAAGTTCATGAGCCACTTTTGGAGGACATTATGGAGACGAATGGGAACTAAGCTATTATACAACACATCTTGTCATCCATAAACTGATGGGCAGATCAAGGTTATCAATATAACCATGGGAACTTTGCTGCAAGTTGTTGGACTGAACATGGTTGACTAGGATTTGTATTTACCTATCATTTAGTTTGCATACAGCAAGATCACCTATAGCATAATAAACAAGTTTCCATTCGAGGCTACCTAGAGTTTAACCCCGAGCTCCTGATGGACCAAGCACCTTAGCTGAAGCTTAAGGATGACTAGCTAAGTGTAGAAAGAGTCAAGGCCATTAGAACCATGCATTAAAAGGTTGTAGAGCATTTAAACTAAGCTACTACTAAGCTTGAGAATTGAGGCTGAAGATGGAAGAAGAGAGAATTTCACCCAAGTGATTTGGTTTAGATACATCTTAGCAAAGAACGATTCTCAAATTTGAGGAATAGCAAAGTTATCTCCTAAAACTAATGGACCCTACAAAGTTCTTGAAAAGATCAATCCAAATGCCTACTAGATTGAATTGCTTAAAGGATATGGAATCTCAGACTCCTTCATTATTGCTGATCTCTATCCATATACTCCTGAGGATGAGCAACTTAGAGCTGAGTTAGATTTGATCCCAAATCTCAAATAGCTTGGAGGGGATGATGGGGATCGTAGATCGATAACGCGATCTCGAGCTTGTGGACTTGCTTAGTTGGCTCACTGAGCTATTTGAGGTGAATTGAGTACCAAGGAGTAGTGCATACCTCAGTTTGATCTGTTAAGTTACTTCGCTCTTTACATCATTAATAAAGGCATATTTTACTCATATTTTAGTATGTGAATTAAGTTGAATTGCTATTGATTTTATAGAAATCATTAAGAAATAGCACTTAAGTATTTTCAATTGGATGTTTCAAGTCTTAGAGGATTCAGAGTGGAAATACGATCAATTTAAAGGAGTTTTACATAAACGAACGAAGCCTAAATTGATCTACGATGCTTTGGAATTGAAGGTAGTCAGCTTACATTCAAGGTCGCTGGCTTATACTTCCACACTATCAGCCTATAAGTCTACACTGTTGGCCTTCATGGTCGGCCTTTAATGAAAAAGATCGATTCAAAAGCCAACCTTAGTTTTCTCTATAAATAGCTATGTGATTGATATTTTAGACAAACTTCTTCATCTTCTTTAGAATTAGAGAATCTTAGAAGAAGTTAGGTTTTATTTTAGAAGAGTTTTTCTTTTGATATTTCATGGATCATTGAGAAGACTTCACTTTTTCTGTAGAAATCATCCTTAAAGTTGCAATTGAAGTTTATTCATCATAATTATAGAATTGGTGATCTCTATTCTATTTATATTTATGCAATTCTCTTATTTGTTTTTATTTTTAGTTATGAACTTTTTTGCAAATTCAATTGTTATATGTGCTTTTATTTTAATTTCCATAGCTAGCTATGTTTAATTTGTGTGAAATTGATGAAACCCTGTATAGCTGATATGATAATTGTATTCATGTTATAGGGTAAATAGATGTATAGATGATTCATGATTGCAATTTCTATGATTTTGATTATAATTTTCTATTGGTTATAATTGTTAGAAACACTATTGATATGGGAGTTGATATAGGGTTTATTAGAAATTCTTGATTAAATTGATTAGCTAATGCGAGAGTGGCGTTAATTAGATTAATTAGAAATTATCTAAGGATTAATGTGATGTCTCGAGTTAATTATTTGCTAAGAAATTAAGGATAGTTAATTTCAGACATTAAACAATCATAGCATCGAGAGATGTATGATCGTACTTTAAAGTCTACTATTAATTGGAGATGCAAGAGTTGACTAACTAATTAGAGGTTTAAATCCTTAATTTTAAAGCACGTTAATTTCACTTGAATGACCACATAGCTATTAATCTATATAACATGATGATAATTTGATTTGCACAACTAGGGTAGATTCTATTTTTCCCACATTCTCAATTGATTGCTTATTTTAGAATATTTTATTATAATTTTCTTTTTGACAGTTTTAAGGTAATTATTAGATTAGTTAATTCACAATTCAATTTTAATTGCCTAAATATTGATAAGAGCTATCATAGGATTAGTACTTTCTCAGTCCTCGAGGGATCAACAACCTTACTCACTCTTTGTTACTTCATTCTGACTTAGTATACTTGTTGGAGTATTCGTGATTTATTTTTATATATAGTTTAAGCGGATTTAGTTTTTGGCACCATTGCTGAGGACTAGAAATATTAAACCTTTTAGTTTTGTTGGTAATTTAGGTGTACTTGACAACATGTGTTATTTCTTGTTCTCTTTGTAGGTGTTTTTTGCATAGGAGTAGAAGTGCTAAAATTTTACCACTAGATTTTGAAATAGAGTGCACTTTGCATCAGTTGTGGTTAGAGAACAAAAGGAGGAGAGAAGAGATAGCAAGCAATGATGATGATAATCAAATACAGGGAGTCCCATAAGTACTTCGGGACTATACAGTACCTACGGTTATAGGTTCTACTATAAGGAGGCCTACCATTAAGGCCAACAACTTTGAGTTGAAACCTTTCCTCATTTAGTTGGTTCAAACAAATTAGTTTAGAGGATATCCTAATGAAAGTCCTGACGAGCATATTACAGGATTCCTCTAATACTGTAATACAATGAAGATGAACAACATTACAGATGAGGTTATCAAATTACAACTCTTTCCCTTTTCACTAAGGGATAAAGCTAAAGCTTAGTTTCATTTACTGCTACAAGAGTCTATTACTGCTTGGGTTGATCTTTCATCAAAGTTTCTAAGGAGATTCTTCCTACTAGCCAGGACAACAAAACTAAGGAATGATATCACTAACTTTACTAAGTTTAGTAGTGAGTCACTTTATTAGGCATAGGAGAGATTTAAGGAGGCGATTAGAAAACACTTACATCATGGCTAGCCAAACAATCTCCTGATTAAGATCTTCTATCTTAATTTAGATAAGACATAAGGTCCCTAGTAGATGTTGTAGCTGGAGGTGCTCTAATGGGTAGGACCTATGATGAAGCAAGTGCATTGATAGATGAGATGGCCTCCAGTGCACATAATTGGCAAAACGAGAGAAGAAAGTCAAGAGTGGCATCAGTCAATGATAGTGACATTATGTCTCAACTAACAACTCAAATCTCAACTCTTACTACCCAAGTAAGTAAACTCACCTTAGTACAATCATTTCATGCTAATCCTATTACTTTTTGTGAGTTATGTTTAAGACCACATTCGACTCTTGAGTGCCTATTCGGGAACCCTTCAGCTTCAGTTAGTGGAGAATAGATGAACTTTGTTAACAATTTCCAACGAAGTAATCAAGGTCTATATTCGAATACATACAATCCAGGGTGGCACAATCATCTAAATTTCTCATGGAGGAATGAGAATAATACATTTAAACCACCACCTAGATTCCAGAAATAGAGTGCTGCTCAGAATGCTCTACCTTAGCAAAACCAATCAAAAAATGGAAGAGCTCATGTTGAGTTATATGCAAAAGACTAACACCATGTTATAGAATTAACCGGCCATTATTTAGAATTTAGAGAATCAGATTAGTCAAATCTCTCAACAGTTGAGTAATAGACCATTAGGGTCTTTACCTAGCAATACCAAAGAGAATCCTAAAGGTGTCAATGCTATTATGTTAAGGAGTGAAAAGGAAGTTGAAACAGTTGACAAATAAGTTGAAGAAAAGGAGGAGAATCCAAAGACAAGAAAAGGGCAGCAAGTGGCAAATGAACCAAAGCAGAAGTCACTAGAAGTGAAACCGTATGTTCCTCTTATCCCTTTCCTAGGAAGATTGAAGGAACAGCAGCTAGATGCCCAATTTGCTAAATTCTTGGATGTTTTCAAGCAGTTGTAGATCAACATTCCTTTTGTAGAGGCATTTCAACAAATGCCTTCCTATGCTAGATTCATGAAGGATTTCCTCACCAAGAAGAGAAAGATTGATGGGAACGAACTTGTGATGCTTATAAGGGAGTGTTCTATGATCCAATAGAAAAATTTATCCAACCTGCCAAGAAAACAAAGAGATCAAGGGAGTTTTACTGTTCCTTGCATTATAGGAAATTTTCATTTTGATAAAGTTCTTATTGATTCTAGTATAAGTATAAAACTAATGCCTCTATCTATTTTTAGGAAGTTAGGACTTAGAGATTGCAAGGAGAATCATGTCACCTTGCAACTTGCTGACAGAAGTATTAAATACCCAAGGGGGTATTGTAGAGAATGTCTTAGAAAAGGTCGACAAATTTATCTTAACAGTGGACTTTATGGTCTTGGAAATGGAAGAGGATAGAGAGGTACCCATGATCCTTGGCAGACTGTTTCTTGCAATAGGTAAGGTGTTGATAGACATGGAATAGGGTAAGCTTACTTTAAGAGTTATGGATGATCAAGTAACTTTTAATGTTTATGAAACCATAAAACAATTTGATGATTGCAAATCCTGTTATCCTATTGATGTTATTGATGGGATTACATGTGAGTCCATAGAAAAGAAACTAGGATTGGATACTGTAAAATCAGTTCATAGGAATTTGGATGATTGGAGCGATGATGATGAGCCTAAGGAAGAGTGTAGGGAACAAGTTTCAGAAATCAAAGCTCGATACTATAAGAAGCTAGGAACTAGTGAGAAGAAACCAGTACCATCATTGACACAACCTCCAGTGCTTGAACTTAAACCATCACTTAGTTATTTAAAATATGCTTATCTTGAAATAAATGATACTTTACCAATAATCATCTCCTTTTCTTTGATAGTTGATTAGGAGCAACAACTTTTAGGAGTTCTGAGAGAGCATAAAGAAGCCATTGGATGGACCATTACTGATATCAAAGGGATTAGTCCTTTGATTTGCACTCACAAGATATTGTGGAGGCTAAGTGCAAACCTATAATATAACCACAGAGATGCCTTAACCTAATTCTTAAGGAGGTAGTAAAGAAAGAGGTGCTCACATTGTTAAATGCAGATATTATCTGCCCTATCTCAGATAGTAAGTAGGTTAGTCCCATTCAAGTAGTGCCAAAAAAAGGTGGTATGACTATGGTTAAAAATGAGGTTAATGATTTAATCCTTACTCGCATTGTGACTGGGTAAAGAGTCTGTATAGATTATAGAAAACTTAATGATACCACCCATAAAGACCACTCCCTCCTCCCTTTCATAGACTAGATGTTAAAAAAACTTTCAAGGCATGATTATTATTGTTTTTTAGATGGTTATTCTAGTTATAATCAAATTCATATAGCACTCAAGGACTAGGAGAAAACCACCTTTACATGCCCTTATGGCACTTTTGCCTTTAGGAGAATGCCCTTTGGTCTGTATAATGCACCCGCTACTTTTCAAAGATGCATGATGTCTATATTTTCTAATATGTTAGAAGATTTCATTGAAATATTTATGGATGACTTTTCGGTCTTTCAAAAGTCATTTGATTCATGTTTGACTAATTTAGGTTGTGTGCTTAAAAGGTGGAAGGAGACTAATATACTTCTAAACTAGTAAAAATACCATTTTATGATAAGAGAGGGAATAGTCTTAGGTCATAAGGTGTCGAAAAAGGGGATTGAAGTTGACAAGGAAAAAGTGAAGATAATAAAGAAGTTGCCACTACCCACTTTAGTCAAAGGAGTCAGGAGCTTCCTAAGACATGCTAGCTTCTACAAGAGATTTATTAGGGACTTCTCTAAAAATATCTAGACCTCTTTGTGACTTACTTAAAAAAGATTTTGCCTATGTTTTTTATGGCAGTTGTTTGCAAGCATTCAATCTATTGAAGGAGAAGCTTATTTCGGCTCCAGTGATTGTTGCACTTGATTGGGAGCTTCCTTTCAAGTTGATGTATGATGCTAATGACTATAATGTAGGAGCAATACTTGAGTAGAGGAGAGATAAGTTAATTCATGTCATATACTATGTTAGTAAAACCTTGAATCAGGCTTAGAGAAACTATGCCACAATAGAAAAAGAGCATTTAGTGGTTATATTTGCATGTGACAAGTTTAGGCCTTATCAAATAGGTTCTAAGATCATAATATATATAGACTATGCTACTCTAAAATATTTGTTTGCTAAAGCTGATGCTAAACTTAAGCTAATTTGTTGGATCTTACTACTGTAGGAATTTGATCTTGAAATCAAAGATAAAAAGGGAACTGAAAACATGATTGCTGATCATTTATCTCATTTAGAATTTGACTATTTAGAGCCAACCATTAATGAAGAGTTCCCTGATGAATAGTTATATGCAGTAGAGATCTAAGGATTACCTTGGTATGCTGATATAGTTAATTACCTGGTTAGCAAAATCATTCCATACAATTTCTCATTTCAAAAGAAAAAGAAGTTTTTACAGGATGTGAAATTTCATTTCTGGGATAAACCTTATATATTTAAATGTTATGTTAACCAAGTTATTAGGCGTTGTGTGCCTTAAACCAAATAACTTAGCATAATTCAACACTGTCATTCTAAAGAAGCAAGAGGCTACTTTGGCATGGAAAGAATTGTAGCTAAGATTTTATCTTATAGATTTTACTGGCCTAGTTTGTTTAGTGATTACAGGAACTATATTATGTCTTGTGCTTAATGCCAAAGGATCAGAAATATTTCAAGAAGACATGAATTACCACAAAATAGCATTCTAGTAATTGAGCTTTTTGATGTATGGGGAATAAACTTCATGGGTCCTTTTCCCTTATCTTTTTTAAACAAATATATACTTCAAGCTATAAATTATGTGTCAAAATGGGTAGAAGTAGTTTCTTTACAAACTAATGATGCTACGGTTGTTATTAAATTTAAAAAAAAAAAACATATTTTCCAAGTTTAGGGTACCTAGAGCTATTATAAGTGATAGGGGATCGCATTTTTGCAATCAATAGTTTGAAAAACTGTTATCAAAATATGGAGTCACTCATAAAATTGCCACCTCGTATCATCTACAAATATATGAACAAGTTGAGGTGTCTAATAGGGAAATAAAGTATATCTTAGAGAAGACAGTCAATGTATCTAGGAAAGATTGGTCTTTAAAACTTGATGATGCATTGTGGGCTTATAGGACAGCTTTTAAAACCCCTATAGGAATGTCCCCATACAAAATTGTTTTTGGTAAACATGTTAATTACCTGTAGAGCTTTAGTACAAGGCCTACTGGGCCATAAAATATCTTAACTTTGATTTACAAGCTATAGGTGAAAAGCGATTGCTCCAATTAAACTAGTTAGAGGAGTTTAGAGAAGAGACATGAAAATGCTAGGATATATAAGGAAAGAGCCAAACGATGGCATGATAGGAATATCTAATAGTGGGAGCTTGTACCTAGTCAAAAAGTTTTATTATACAACTCTCGACTAAAGTTGTTTCCAAGTAAGTTAAAATCGTAATGGTTTGGTCCACTTGAAATAGCTAATGTCTTTTCATATGGTACAATTGAGTTAAAGGTAGGAGACAACCGCACTTTCAAGGTAAATGGTCACCTTATCAAACACTATTTTGAAGGGGAAAACAAAGACAATGATGCCACTATCGTAGCAAGCATGAACCCATTGTAAAAACCGGAAAAGTCAAGCCAGCGACTATAAACTAAGTGCTTCATGGAAGGCAACCCATGTCTAACTAAATTAATTTTTTATTTTTACTTTTATTTTTATTTTTATTTTATCTAAAAAAAATTTAATTAAGGGCCAACCATTGTCAACTAAAGGTCGCTGACCTTTAGAAAATTTTTTTTTTTACTTTACTATTAGTTTGTTTTTTTAGCACCCACTTGAGTAGGTAAACTCTAGATAATTGCTATTACTCTATACTTTTGAGTACAATTTTATCCTATATTTGCTCTTTTATGTTTCTTCGTATTTGTAGAGATAGGTCTGATTTGAAATACATGCTCTTCTTAATGATGCCATGATTAGAATTCTCCTTGTTGAAAATTAAAACTAGGGAAGTATCAATTTTTCATTTTCTATAATTTTTTTTATTTCCTATTGCACACTAAATTGGAGATAGTGTAGACAGTGTCTATTCTAAAGTAGAGGGAAGGAAATATAGGAAATGGATTTTGAATTGAATTGAATATCATGACATTTAATGCCGGTTTTTGTTTATAAATTATTATACTTTCCTATCAGCTTGAACTTTATTTGTCCTTAAGTATCTGGCAATTTTTAGGCCAAATTTTTGAATTTCTTGTTTTGAATCTAGAGATTATACAAAGAAAATTGTTGATAGCATCAGATTGTGATTAGCTTGAATAATTGACTTACTAAGGTGCCCTACTCACTATTGTTGTGATTTTTGTACTTAGTTAAAATTAATTAGTCAAATCTTTAAGAACCTAATTTACCCAGTATTTAGTTATTCTAACGGCACTTTAACACTTAGTGAAAGAGGTAAGTGAAGCTTTATACTTAGTGATTCTTATAAAAAAAATTTAAAAAATTTTAGTAAATATTCAAAAAGTTATGAAATTAGAGCCTTTATCCTAATAACTTAAGAAATTGAGTTAAGAGTATCTTAACTTGAATGTTAGAGTGAGGAAGAGTCCATAAGAGGTCCCTTTAAAACCTGGTCACTTGGGTGATAAGCTTGAGATGTGCCAAGTCAATGTACTCACTATAACGAGAAGGCCAGAAAGGCAAAGTTTAATATCTTAACTAAGAAAAAAAAATGGGAATGAAACATGAAAATTTCGAATGCAATTTAAGAAATGAATTAAGGCTTGTAATAAAAAGGAAGAAAACCTAAGGATAGAGCAGATATCATATGTTTTCACTACCTTGTTAACTTGTTTGTTGAGATAATTAGAGGAATAATATGCTTGGTAACAGCTGTGAAATTTAAATGGGTATTTTTCCTTCTATGGCTAAGTATCTACTTTTGAAATAGAAATCTTAAGCTAAGCACTTAGATTAAAATTTGTTTTCTCTAGAATAGCTGATTAATTTTAATTATAGTACTTTGATCACATATTTTGATTTGGTTTAAGTAGTGGCCATTACAAATTATTGAGTTTGAAAGTATGAAATATCATATGCTTGGCTGTGTAATTGGAAAATTTGTATTTTCAATGATAGATTTCTTTAGTTTTGTTTATTTTACTTAAGGACAAGCAAAAGTTCAAGTGTAGATGAGTTGATAAAGACATATTTTACTCATATTTTAGTGTGTAAATTAGGTTGAATTATTATTGATTTTATAGAAATTATTAAGAAATGATACTTAAGTATTTTCATTTAGATATTTTAGGTCTTGGAGGAATTAGAGTGAAAATATGATCAATTTAGAAAAGTTTTACGCAAACGAACAAAGCTCAAATTGATCTATGGCACTTTGGAATTGAAGGAAGCTAGCCTACATTTAAGCTTGTCGGCTTATACTTCTATACCGCTGGCCTACAAGTCTACACCACCGACCTTCATGGCTATCCTTCAATGAAAAAGATCCATTCAAAAGCCAACCCTAGTTTTCTCTATAAATAGCCATGTGATTGATATTTTAGACAAACTTTTTTATCTTCTTTACAATTAGAGAGTCTTAGAAGAAGTTAGGTTTTATTTTAGAAGAGTTTTTCTTTTGATATTTCATGGATCGTTGAGAAGACTTCACTTTTGCTGTGGAAATCATCCTTAGATTTGCAATTGAACTTTATTCATCATAATTATAGAATTGGTGATCTCTATTCTATTTATATTTATGCAATTCTGTGATTTGTTTTTATTTTTAATTATGAACTTCTTTACAAATTTGATTGTAATATGTGCTTTTATTTTAATTTTTATGACTGGCTAAGTTTAATTTGTAGGAAATTGATAAAAGCCTAGATAGTTAAGATGATAATTATATACATGTTATAAGGTTAATAGATGTATGGATGATTCATGATTGCAATTTCTATGATTTCGATTATAATTTTCTATAGGTTATAATTGTTAAAAACATTATTGATATGAAAGTTGATATAGGGTTTATTAGAAATTCTTGATTAAATTGGTTAGCTAATGCGGGAGTGGTGTTAATTAGATTAATGTGATGTCTCGAGTTAATTATTTGCTAAGACATTAGGGATGGTTAATTTAGGATATTTGACGATCATAGCATTAGTAGATGTATGATTGTAATTTAGAGTCTACTATTAATTAGAGATGTAGGAGTTGACTAATTAATTAGAGGTTTAAATCCTTAATTTTTAAGCATGATAATTTCACTTGAATGATCGTATAGCTATAAATCTATATAAAATGATGAAAATTTTATTTGCACAACTAGGGTAGATTCTGTTTTTCCTACGTTCTCAATTGATTGCTTAGTTTTAGATATTTTATCATAATTTTCTTTCTAATAGTTTTAGGGTAATTATTGGATTAGTTAATTTACAATGCAATTTTAATTGCCTAAATATTGATAAGAGCTACCATAAGATTAGTATTTTCTTAGTCCTCAAGGGATTAATAACCTTACTCATTCTTTATTACTTGATTCTAACCCAGTATACTTGTTAGAGTATTCACGATTTATTTTTATATATTTTTTAAGCGGATCATTCATCTAAGAAGTTGTTGAGGTGACTAGTCAACATGCTAAGCCAACCCCTCTGTTATACACCAATCCTAGCCTCGAATTAGGATACAACCTTTATTAGTGTCGAAGCCAAGGTGACAATTGTTAGGAGCCGATCATCCGAAGCTGACTTGAGAATGAGTCACCCTTGAGCTAACCCTAATCTAATCCCAACTATTTGAGCTACCAATGTTGATGTCAACCTAACCTAATTGAGACCCCTCCCCTGCTCGACTAGTAATATCATTGGGACCACAAAATGAGCAAACTATGCGTACATTGTCCTTTTTTTTTACATCCATACTATCCTTTCGATGAATAAATATTCTATAATTTCCTATAGCCTAGGACTTGCCCTAATTGAGTATTATAAATACTTGCATATTGTAATAGCTGCAAGAAGAATATATAGTGAATACATTGAACTTTCATACATTCTCTCTTCAGTTAAGTGATCTTCTACTTACTCTTAAGCTACTCTTATCTAGTTCATTAAGCATAGACTAGTGGCGAGTGACCTTCGGCCATACTTGTGCATCATATTAAGTAAAACCCATACTTGTATGTGACATTGGTGAGTCATATCTATTGTTGATGCACGAGAACCCTTGCTCAACCATGGACTACCATTATCATTTCGTGGTCTTGACCTACCCCTTTAGTTACACATGGTATTGGGTTCATGTGTTCACCTACAGATCCATATCACAATTAATACTAATTTATGACTCCAACATCTCATACACTTATAACTAAGATCAATTACCTCAATTGCTTGAATAAATATTTAGGGATTTTTCTTTTCTTTATTTCTTGCTAGTAAGAATGGCAATTCATATAACAATCAGAGCCGGTGCAATTTACATGAACAATAGCGGTGAGCATTTCCAATCTTCAACAACAAATTCGCATTAAACTTGCTACATCCAAATTAGTAGGAAAGTCAATTCCTTCTTTTCTCTCTCTCTCTCTCTCTCTCTCTCTCTCTATATATATATATATATATTGCAATTAAAATTTGCTCTTTGGCATGGACCCTTGCTAACCATTGCTTTGACGAATATAGCATGTGAAGATCACTTGACTAAGCTTTTAGATTCATCTTTCAGTTAACTAGGTCTTTGGATGCTTCTTTCAAATAATAGAACAAGTGAACTACTTCCCTTTCTTTCTTCTCTCTCTATCTCTCTCTTTTTCTTAGGTAATATAAGCCTATCATCAACTTGAATCGAGAAGAATGTGTATGACTAGATTTCAATACTAGTGCTTGTAATTTCTTACCTTTGAAAAGCAATTTTGGCAACAATAGCAATAATTTGGTGCATAATTTCCATCTTCTTTTCTAAAAAATTTTTTATTTTTGATTTGATCATTTTTCTTTCTCTTTTCTTTTTTAAATTTCCTCTAATAGCATTGCTTGGCACAACCATAGACATAGTTAGACTTCACCTTTTGCTTTATTTTCTTCCTCTAAATCTTATGATATTCTTTTTCTTTTACTTATTAGAAATAAAAGATGGTGGCATCACCATTGAAATAGTGACTTTTCAAATTGTATAAAGTCCTCCTATTGTCCAGTAGTGAATTTGGCTTGAACTGGCAATAGTGGTGTAACTTTTGCAATTGGTTGTGTTCAAATTTCTCCACTTAAAGAATAGAGTGATATTGCACTCTAATGGCAAAAGTTATGAAGGACAACCTAAGTCAAAGCACAAAAGTAGTTAGATAAGAAGACTTGTTGGATCATTTAGATATTCATCCCTACTAGCCTTAGGTCCTTAGGACTAGTAGTTTTACAACTATCTCTAAAGACCCTTTTCAAGGCCAGATCAAGTGCCACGAAGCCTTCATAACACTTTGCACTAATGGTGAGCTCAGTATATCGAGCACAAGCATCACGTGCTAATCCTAGAGATACGATCAAGAGAAATTCAATGTTGAGCTTTAGAAGTATACAATTTTTTTGAAGAAGAATAGAGATCTTCATATTATTACTACTTCTACTCAATTTTGGTTGTCACATATTAGTAGAATAAAAGTATGGCAATTCTTTGCTTCCCAATGGAGGCATTCAAAGTTTCTAGAGATGTCATCATAAAAGATTAAACTTTTGACACTACTAAAAGAATGATTGGCCTTCCTTTACTATGTAGATTATTGCTTCAATTGTTATCTTTTTCCCCTTTTTCTTTTCAAGTACCATGTTTGTCTTATCTTGTTAACTTCCTCTCTTATTCTTATAGGTATAGTTTCATAATCAATAATAGCCTTGTTCAATCTCAATATCCACTTTAAGAGTCAAAGTAGGTTAGGGAACTACCTTCCTACAAGCAAGCTTTAAGCATGGTAAATCCCCATAGCCTTCAAACACAATAAGCCTTAAGCAAGCATGCCTCAAAAGGAGTAAGCCCCAATGGGCCTCATGTTTAATGAGCCTCTCTTACAGTGAACCTTGGTGGGACTATAAACTAACATCATCATATCATTGTCATGATTTGGTGACAAGAGGAGAGAGCTGCCTTTCTTTCACATAAGACAACATGACTTAGATAAAGTTCATAAGTGGATCATACCATGACGAAGCTTAACATGTGGTTTCTCTTGAAGAAGACAAAGATCCTTCCTACCATCACTACTTTCCCTTGATTACAATTCTCCCACGAGTACGATGGAAGTGTGGTAAGCTATGATCCTTTCGTACCATCATTACTTTTGCTCAATTGGTGCTTTAGCATACAAGTAAGAAAGAAGTGTACTAAACTATCATCTAGTAAAGGAGTGCTCAATCCCACATATTTATTACATTGTAGAGAGGGTAACTCTAGCATTTAGAGACATTATCAGAGATGAGCACTCCATTAGTAGATGATAGTCTAGTATAATTCTTTCTCACCCATTTGCTGAAGCACCAGTTAAGCAAAGGTATTGTTGGCATGAAAGGATCATAGCTTACTACACTTCCATGTCACTCATATAAGAATTGCCATTGAGGGAAAGTAGTAATGGCAGTAGGATCCTTGTCTTCTTTGTAGGTCCTAAAAGTAACCAAGAGGGAGGTGAATTAGTTATTTTGAAAGTTTTAAACTTCTTGTGAATCAAGATTAAAAATGTCTTCTTTGGTTACTTAAGCAAGATTAAGAATGAAACAATATATAAGCAATAATAAAACACAAAGTAAATGAGAGTAAGGTTGAGAAGATCAGATAAGAGATTTATAGTATTCCCGCCTTATGCTTACTAGACTATTCCAGCTACATTGCTATGGACCCAATATTCCTCACTGATGTCATTCCACTATCTACTTTTTACTATCTTCAACAAGAAAGAACCAATTACAAGTCTTTCTGTTCTACCTCACTAGGTTACCATTGCCTATGCACAAAACTACAGAAATTTGAATCTCTCTTCTAACATAAAACCTATCACATAAATAATTGTGTTTACAATAAGAATGAGGACTGAATACAATGATCCTATCAATGAATGTACAAAATAAAATTTGAATATAAAACTAGAATAGATAGTGTTTTCTGTAAATTAGATTCTGCATATGACTTTGATTTTTCTTAAGTATCAAGTTTGTAGTAAATGAAGGCAGCTCAAATGTCTATTGAAAATTTGAACTCCTTTTCTTTTTATATCTCTAGGTATAATGTCTCTTTAAATGAATCTTGGATAATTCTTTGACATTTCTAGATAAATCTTGAAATACCTTGATTTAGCGGTTGGTTGTTGTGATCCCTTGAACTGTAGAAGCTAAACTACCCTTATTGATTAATTCAATTTGAACATTATACTGCCGCTCTTTTATTAATGAACTTTGTAAGTATTGATTAATTTAATTCCATTGATATGACCTTCAAAAATTGAACTCTTTGTGAAAATAAATATCTTCTAAAAATTAAGAGCAAATTATGATACTTGATACTCTTGGATTTTAAGTTTTAAGCTTTAGATATCTTCTTGATGAATAACTGCACAAATAACCTTGTATCAAATCTAATTTGCTTAACATAATCTTCTTCAAGATATTTGTTATCTTAGCTCAATTTGAATTTGAAAATCTTGTTGCAGTATGGATAAGATTCATCCTTATCTTGAATCTTTCTTCACATATCCATCTTAATTTTAGCTTGAAAAATATCTAATTTATCTTTCCATGAAGTTCTTAATTTATCTTAGTGTTAATAAGATAAATTAACAGCTGTTAATAAGATTCCATAAATAATTTGTCCATTACCATGATGAACATGTCCATATAACCTTGTCCTTAAAATGATTTAATTAATTCTCATTAATTCCAATGGATTTAATTATCCAACTTAGTGGAACATGTTGGATACATTACCTAAATATATCCAACAATCACAGATGAGCCTTCAAACAATTATACGTCTAAAAAACTTTATGAAACATTTTGCTTTATAACTTTAGATACCGTATTGAGGTTCTAAATTTAATTCTAATTTTCAAATTCAGTACTAAACCAAAATCTTATCTTTTACTTACTAACCTGTACATTGTAGAGGGTCATTTTAGTAATTGGGCCTTTAATCCAATTTGAGGCTATGGATAAATATCTTGAGCTAGTGATAAAGTTTACAAAATTGGCCCATTTAGGGATGTTTTAGGGAGATCTGGCATGGTAGGCTCAAAATAGAGATTGTCAGATTGGATTTTTTGCTCTCACCTTGTTCAATTATCTTAAGGACTAAAAGTAGATGCAAAAATGGTCCTTCTAGGCCTGTATGGGCTTCATTTAGACTTATTTGGCCTTAAGGAGGCTTAATTAGTCATTCTTTAATTGGCATAAGCCTTAAGCATACTTATGCCCATATCCCAACCCTTGAAGCTAAAGGAGAGGATAAGCTTCAACAAAGGAACTTAATCTCAATCGTCTATCTTAAAGCGATCCAATGGATAAGATTAATCTCCAAATTCTATAAATAGGAGGCTTCTCTTCTCATTTTTTTAATTTAGAACATTGGCAAGCTTAAGACATACACCAAAGCTCTATTGAAATTACTTAAGAGAATATCAAGTAAACAATTCATCAAGAATGATTCAAGAGCAATCAAGAACATTGAGTTTGATCCACTATCATACGTACACATTCAAGATACCAAGTTTGCCCATTATTCCTCCTATGCCTCATCTTAATAACATCTCTCTATGTGTCATCAATTTAAGACATCTCTTAGGTTGATTAGCATGCCTATCTTACGTGATCGGCTAGCTATAGCAGCCCCACCACACATGATTTGGTGACTCTATTAGGGAAGGAAAGACTTGATGGAATGGTACCTACACATAAGAAGTGTGGAAATAATGGATACGTTTTGGAACACGAGAACCAAAATGAGAGGGTTGAGCAAACCCATGTATCATAAGATACCAATGTATTAATGATAGTGCAAGCAACAAGAATTGTACAAGCACTTAGAAATGTATAAGCACTTGGAACCATGTAAGCACTTAGAGCTATGCAAGGATCTAGTGTTGTCCAAGTACATGGGGCTATGTAAATACTTGGGGCTACACAACTACCTATTATTAATGATTTAGCTATATTGTATGCAATATAAGAAAATACCTATGTGATGACCTAGCTCTTTTCCACTTTCATGCAATTACTGCTAAGCATGGTAGTTGTAGTTGCTGCGAATACCAATACATTACCCGGTATGGTTCTACTAGCATTAGCTATGGCAACTATGTCATTAGCAAATGCTACAGCATTACCTAAGATGAGCATACAAGCACTTTCTACTATTGTTGCAACTATTGGTATGTCCTTCGGGATGGTTGTAACTACACCAAGCATGCAAGTCTAGGGATTTTTGCTCATTACTATCATCCTAGAAGATGCTCAACAACATGAACAAATTGACCCAACCCCCACAAAAGGTGAAGGAAGGCAATAAGAGGATCTTGCAAACCCATTGCAACACTCGACCCTAGTACATCAAACACCTACGGTTAAGGAAACAAGGGCCTACCTTAGAGGGTCCTTTTCTTTAAGGTGCAACCTATAATTACTAACAACTAACATGGTTATACCCCGCAACCTTACACTAACACTCTAAGTAGTAGCCTATCCCACACCTACTACTTTGTCCTATATGATGAAAGAAGACATGGAGAAGTTCATGAGGCAGATGTAAGCAACACCTTCCACTAATGGGCTTAATTTGAAATTTCCATACCTATAGAGGGTTATGGATAAGTCTTATCTAAAAGACTATATCAATCCTAAGTTCATCAAATTTAATGAAAAGCATGGAAGTGCAAAGGAGTAACTCCTTAAGTTTATTGAGACACTCAATGTCTATAATCTTGATGATGATTTGAAGTTGAAAGAGTTCTCAAAGTCACTCACCAAAAAGGCATACATGTGGTACATTAACCTACCCCCAGGCTTTGTAGATTCATGGGGATCAATGTGTAGAACATTCCTTGAAAAGTTCTTTGTAATACAGGAATGAGTCATAATTACGGATATGGGACGCATCATGCAGAATCTAAAAGAGGACCTTATGGATTTCATTGAGCTTTTAGGGAACACTCCTTAAACATCTAAGATATGTGCGATGAGAAAGAGTTGGCTAAGATTTGTATTTAGGGCATGTTTACGGAATGTGACATACATCTCGAGAATTTATCCTTAGGGCATGTTTACGGAATGTGACATACATCTCGAGAATTTATCCCTTAAGTCCTTCTCTATACTAGTAGAGAACATATGAAGAGCTTATAACTTCATCACCATGTAGAGAGGTGACCTTGGCAGGAAGCGGCAACCATCTATAAGTGTTGCACAAGGAGGAAGTTATAAAGGAAACAAAAAGAAAAAGGAGGGCAAATGTTACCAAATTCCTGCCTTTTCCATGTCTAATGAACAAAATACATGTTGTCCTCAACTGATGGCTTAAGGATGGAGTGATTAGGTTACTAAGGGTAGAAAAGGAACCAACAACACAAGAAAACAATGATGCAAAATTTTGTCACTTTCATAGATCCATTGACCACTTAACAAGAGAATGCTGAACTTTGAGAAGGATCTTTAATGAGAAGGTCCAAAATGGTGAGCTTGAATTAGATAACAATAATGGCATACAAAGGAACCTACTTTCGGCATACAATAACCAGAGGACTAGCAATGTGATCTCCCATGATTTGATAGTCTCCCAAGAAGATGATCAATTCTAAGATAAGGCACAAAAGAGAGTATTGCTAGAAGATACTCTTGCTAATGAAGAGAAGGACCGTAAAATGATCCTAAGCAATCCTACAACAATGGCCCCACTTAAGACAACAAATGTCTTGAGCTTCTTCTATCTCCTGAAATTTGATGAGAAATCTAGGGTCGTAATAGCAATTGCTTTGGTAGAGATTTCCAAATAGTAATATGAGCAATGTAACATAATGCAACCAATTTGTAGGATGGAAAAAGCAAGTGAGAATGCGATTATTTTTACTAGTGATGACATGTGTATGAGTAACCAAAGTCTCGATAAAGGACACAAACGTTGAACTAAGCATCCAGATCATTAAAAGGACCATTCCTTGCATTGCCTTGCAATTAATGATGGAAGATAAGGAGTCGTAAGATGATTAGTGCATTCCTATTAGGATGCAATGAGCTAGCCCTGAAGCAGCCTCCATGACCACATTGAAAAATTTCATTTGCATCTATTGCTCCTTATATTATAAGAGCTCTAAGGACATTTTGGCTCACTATATTTCTATGGAAGAGGTACAGTCAAAGTTCCAAGAGTTTCATGATACATGGTGTAGTATAGAAGAGCTACTTCTGTATCACCAATGTAGAGTGCAGGGTATTATTGGCTTCAATGTATAATGACACGTTGTAGTTACAGATCCAATGCTCGAAATGTTACTTAATGCCCGATGAGGTATAATGCAAGTTTACAACAATTGCTGGAGACTAGCCATGCTCGTACATCAATTTCTTAAAGAATAACATCCTTGTTAATAGTTAGTTTTCATCTACTTGGTTTGATAAGTGTTGATATAACCTCGCTTATTCATCCATTCAGTTGCCAACAAGCTAGGTAATCTACACTTGCGGTGTCTCATCGAGTAATTGACATTTTTGGCATTTTGTCGAGTAATATAGATCTATTCCTTATTTGAATTTAAGTTCATGGTACGGACAATTATCACAAGTACGATTATATTACATAACTCCTGCTTTCTTTACATTTTAGGGAGGGTGTCTAATAAAAAAACTTCTATGTGTCTTGACTATTATTCTAATAATTGCTCCTTCAAACATAATAATCTTCTATAAATATGGGAAAGAAACTCTATAAAAGACATCTGATAACCTTTAACCATTCACTTTACTTCCTCATTCCTACTTACTAGCTTAGGCATCGGAGTGGTCGTATCGGATAGGCCTCAATACCAAGAAATTTTCTTTTCTTTGCAAGATGATTCTAACTTCCAAAATTCACCAACAACATTTGGCGCCATCTGTTTTTTCCTAAACACACCTATATGGCTAAAACTAAGATGACCAAAAGTGCAAGTGTGGGTACTTCCTCCTAACACCTTGAAGGGGAGAGTCAGCATACTAATAAGCAACAACTGGCTAGACTCAAGTAACTTTACCTTAATTTAGCCAATGAAAACTCAAAATTAGACAAAAAACATGAACAGATCCTTAACCTCCTTCATAATAATATTCATCCAAATCAGAACAAAGAACATGGCAATCATGCTGTCGAGAATAGCGATGATTCAATTTATTCACCTGAGTTACTGAAAAAACAAGCTGAGGTTGTAATGGGACCTTCGACTCCTACATTCAAAAAGAACGACAAAGGCAAGCAACCGTAGTAGGTGCACCATGTAGGACCCTCACATGTTAGCACCCATATTATAGCAAGTAAGCAAGCAATTCCAAATTAGGAAGAGTCCCTTTGTTCCTAAGATTTTCGAGGAAGTGATACCTTGGCACATCAAGTTGCCATAGTTCAAAACTTATGATGGGATGAAATACCCCAAAGACTACTTGGAGTACTATCACACGTTGTCTAAGTTACATAGTTTGAGTAATGCAGTGACTTATTAGCCTTTTCCCTCAACTTTGAGGAATGCAACTAACACATGGCTCAAACACTTGAAACCAAACACCATTTTGTTATTTTGATGAACTAGCAGAAGTATTTATTCAACACTTCCTTGTAAGTAAGTTTCCCGTTAAGGATTCCTCAATCCTTAACATAATCAAACAAAGATCAAATGAGTCAATTAGATTACTATTTGACTAGGTTTATGGATAAGATTGTTCAAATTCCAGAATTGGATATGAGTGTAGACCTCAACGCTGTAATCGATGGAGTTAAGTCCCATAGAAACTTTTTCAAGTCTCTCGTAAAGAATAAGCTGAGAACTTTTGCCGAGTTTAAGGCCAAGACCACCTCATACATTCATTAGGAGGATAACATAATGGTTTGGTGAGAAGTTGATCAGAACAGAGAAGATAGAAAAAATGATAAGAGCAAAAGTGCAAAGGACAAACTCGCCACAAACGATGATCAAAGTTTGAATGCTAAGAACATTTTCATCCTACAAGACCATCAATCATCTAATTTTGGACATATTGATTGAGATATGTAGGCAAAGAGGTGTTCTATGGTAGCCAAAAAGAATGAGAGGAAATCCTTCAACAAGAAATTCCAATAAATACTACAACTTCCACCGCAACAAAGGTCACAACACAAATAAGTGCATCTAGCTCAAGAATGCGATTAAGGATGCGATTCAATGTAAGTGTTTACAAAACTTCCTAGCACATGATGCTAAAAATATTGAGAGTCTGTCTCAAAGAAAGGACATTTTGCACTAGAGATATAAGTAGCAATAAAAGAAGAAGTCCAAAAGTTACTGAAGGTAGAGTTTTTTTGAGAAGAGCCTTATTTAACTTGACTAGCCAATTGTGTGCTAGTTAAGAAGTCTAATAGTAAGTGGTAAATGTATATAGACTTCACGGATCTCAACAAGGCTTATCCCAATGATTGTTTCCCACTATCAAAAATTGATTAGATAGTAGATTTAACCGCTAAACATGCATTACTTTCTTTTATAGATGCTTTCTCTGGTTACAACCAAATTAAGATGGACAAAGAGGATAAAGTCTATACATCATTTATTACTAATTTTGGAATATATTGTTATACGGTGATGCCCTTTGGGCTAAAAAACACCGGTACAACCTACCAAAGACTTGTTACCAAGATATTCAAACCCTAGATTCACAAAAACGTCAAAGTATATGTTGACGACATCATTGTAATGAGCATGAAGGAGGATCGGCATCTTGCCAATCTTGAGGAGACGTTTGCTACACTAAGGAGATGCAGCATGATGCTTAACTCATAGAAGTGTGTCTTTAGTGCAATTTCGGGAAAGTTTTTAAGATACATGGTCACTCTAGGCGGCATTGGGGCTAACTCAAGAAAGATCGAGGCAATAATAAACATGAAATCCCTTCATACGGCCAAGGAAATCGAAGAACTCACTAAACGAATAGCTACACTCAATTGGTTTATGTCAACAAGTGTAGATAAGTGCATAGAATTCTTTAAAATCCTAAAGAATCTAAAAGAATTCAAATGGTCCGACGATTACGAAAGAGCTTTCAATGATCTCAAAGAATTCCTTGCATCACCCCTAATACTCTTGACACCTATCTTTAGAGAGAATTTATATTTGTATCTATTGGTCTACTAATGAGCTCTTTCTTCTGTATTAGTTTAAATTGATGGCAAAAAGCATTGACTCATTTATTATGCAAGTCATGTTTTGCAAGGGCTAGAGCTTTGGTATACGAAGATTGAGAAATTTGTTTTAGCAGTAGCTCTCTTGACAAAGAAGTTGATGTCGCATTTTGAGGCTCATTAGTTCATAGTACTCACTAATTAGCTATTACGGCAGGCTTTGCAATGCCTTGACTCCTCTAAGAGGATGATGAAATATGCCTTAGAGTTAAGTGCACATGATATACAGTACAAACCCAGAACGACACTAAAAGCTTAAGTGTTGGTAGATTTTGTGGTCGAGTTCACTAATGAGGAAGATAGTATAAAAGTTATCGAGAAACCTATTTGGTACCTATATGTGGCCGGTCTTGTCCTTCAAGGCCCCTATAATATCAAAGTTCATTATGTTTTAAAATTTAGATTCCTGGCTAGCAACAATGAAGTAGAGTATGAAGCTTTGATTGCTAGACTAAAACTAGCAAAAGAGATTGGCATCAAGAAACTTGAAATGTTCTCTAATTCACAATTGGTGGTAAATCAGGTCACCGAAAGTAGTACAGCAAGGGAAGAAGACATGAGCAAGTACCTATTGATAGTACGAACACTCATAGAAGAATATCAATCTTTTTCCATCCACAAGATTCCGAGAAGTAAGAATATTGCTACCAACAAGCTATCAAAATTAGCTAATATGGCATTGCCTAACTTGAGCTACAAACTTTTTGTCGAATTTCTTCCATAGAAAAGTTTATCCACTCTTTCACTAAGCTATGAATTGGCTCCCTACCTAAAAGAAAAATCTTAGATAGATCTCCTAGTAGATTATTTAAAAGACAATACTCTCCTTAACAATAAGAAAGGAGCACGAAGATTAGTTTACCAAGCTGTGAATTACATACTAATTAATGGTTAGCTATATAAACATGGCATATCACAACCCGACCTCTAATGTCTTCCTCTGAGAGATGCCTAGAAGGTGTTATCTGAACTGCATGGTAATACTTGCTGTAACCACATAAAAGTGTAGATAGTGCATGTTCGAGCATTGCGACTCGACTATTATTGGCCAACCATGAGAGAAGATGCAAAGGAAGTTGTTCAGTACTATTCACAATGTCAGAAGTATAAGGCGTCAAGTCGAGCACTTACAACTGAATTATGCAGCCCATCCAGTCCTTAGCCTTTCGCCTAGTAAGGGTTAGATATTCTCGACCTTTTTCCAAAATCTACTACCCAATGATAATATGTCATTGTTACCGTAGATTACTTTACCAAATGGACAAAGGCCAAGGCGGTGGCGAAAATCACCAAACAAAAAATGGAAGTATTTGTTTTCAATTCCATAATATCAAGATTTAGAGTTCCTTACAAGATAATCGTGAATAATGGCCTGTAGTTTGAAAACAATAAGTTCCGAGCATTTTACGAGAAGTATGGCATTCAACTGAACTACACGTTTGTAGCACACCCTCCAACGAATGGACAAGTTGAAGCTATGAACAAGATCATCTTACACGAGCAAAGAAGGAAAGTAGATCAAGTTAGAAGGAGATGGGCCAATGAACTGCCAAATGTCTTATGAGCATACTGAACCATCTATAGAACTACGATAAGGGAGACTCACTTCAGGTTAGCATACGGCATGGAAGCAGTCTTACCGATCGAATTTAGATTTGCCCAATCTACAGATATAGAACTTCAATGTGATGGTTAATCAAGTTGGATTAATGGCAAATTTAGATACCATTGATGAAATCAAAGATATTGCAAGAGCTAAGATTGTGGCATACCAACATAGAGCGGCAAGGTATTATAATTAAAAAGTAAAGCATAAGGTTTTTCAACCTAAAGATCTAGCTTGCCAAAGACGAAAGCAACTAGCATACGAGTGAGTCAAGGGAAGCTCGATGTGAATTGGGAGGACCTTGTCAAGTTTCGGGAAGTCATTGGAGGGGGGCTTATCAAGTAGAAAGGATGGATGAATCAATCATCCCTTAAGCTTGGAATGCTGAGAATTTGAAATTATATTTCAATTGATTGTTTAGATGATGTTCATCTCCATTTGATTGTAAGGCGATAACCTACTTGCTTGTAAGACGACGGTATACTTTTTTATGAGAATTATGTTTGAAGTCTTATTATGTTTCTTGATCATTTTATGATTAACGAGTTAATGAGTTCTAGACTGCACGACAAATGAACTGACATAAGTTCTAGCCTATCACGGTTAGTTAATTATAGAAATTAATCCTACAATTGAGTAATGCAGCTAATCCACGTATCAAATGATTAACAGACAATGTCTGTAAAAGATGCAAGGCATATGAAATAAAACATGCTAAAATAATTAGACGAATGAAATAAAACATACTAAAAAATACTTAATGTGTGAAATAAAACATGCTAACGAATAAGAATGTGTGAAATAAAACACATATATCATATATGCCTAGAAAATGCAGTGCATAAAATAAAAAGTACTAGAAACGGTTATATGAAAGATCTTTCATTCAACAATGTAGTTATAAATTCTTGGCCTATTTATAGAACGCAATGTACAAAGAATACAAGGAAAATCTTACAGCTTATTCTCAGAGTCAACAGAAGTAATTTTTGGATTGGAGGCTAGGGCTTTCTTCAAGTAAACTTCTTTCTCGATGCTTGGGGTCTCAAAGCCAGCGAATTTCTCTTTCTACTCATAGGGGATTAATTTTGATAGATGTTCTTCATGTTCCCTTAGATCCTTGACATGAGCTTCACTGTTACCCCTCATAATCATCTTGCTGCCTGATTCATTGTCATCGACCTCATTGCAACTATCAACTTTGTCGTCGATGTTGGTAAAGTCAAGGCAGGAGAGATCGTAATTAAGGTGAAGCTTCAAGATCTCCTCTCATGCCACTTAGACCCCTTCTGACAACTTCTTTCATAGAAGTCTCTCGTATTGCCGACTAGGAGTGACTATATTGAGTGCCTCTTCAATAGAGGGTCTTCTCTTCACAATCACCTCTAGCTTAGCAACACAACTTTGTAAATTCATGTTGTTGGTCTCCAACTCTTTAATTTGCATTCTAAGCTTATCCTTCTCATCACTCATTATGCAAAGAGTTTGGCCTAGACCCCAGCACTCTTTTTTCTTTTTCTGTAGCTCCTCCTTTAAGCCTTTAGACTCCTTGTATTGCTCTTTAATGTTGGCCTTCAAGCTTGAGACTTCATCAGTAGTTAAGGTTTGTGCCAACATTTCGGCAGCAAGGTCTTCCTAGAGCTTTCTTGCCTCCATCTCAACCGTTATCCTTACATTCTCGACGGCAGTAGTCTAGGCTTTGGAAGCGTTATATGCATCCTTGATTTTCTACAGCATTTTCATTTAGTATGATGAGTATTAAAAGTGACTCGATAGAATACATGAAGACTACTATGGATACTACCTTCTTAGTTTCTTCATCAACCTCATCTATAGCCGTTAGAATGTGGCTGCTTATCTAAGAAAGAAAAGGAGTGTTAGCAACTAAACAAATTCAACTGTTAAAAGATGGTTATGGATAGTCACATCATATAACTTGGCCACAATATAAGCCTTTATACAACCGCTAACCCTATCAACATCCTTCTTAGCAATCTCTTTATCCTTTGGAAGAATGATTCCTTCCATTAAGGTTAAAGATTTTGTCCTGTCTCCTAAGGTCGAGTCGATATCTAAGATGTTGTGGCTCTAACACAAGATAAAGTACTTGCTAACCTCCTTGTTGGTGACAAATTTAGCATTGCTGATGCCGAGAGCTTTGGATTGATTGCCTCCTTCATCTTCTTATCTAAATCTTCAGACCTTTTGGTAGCTGGTTGGCTAGTAAGTTCCTTCCCTAGTCTCTTATTAACACTCTACGCTACCTCTACCATCAACAACAACCCTTCAGCAGCAGTAGTAACTTCAGCCTCACTATAGGTTTGGGTCTCTTGACCAACCTTTCTCAGCTCAACTGCTAGTTGAATATTCTCTACATGAAGCTCCTAGAGTAGGAGATTGCGGCCAGCACAGTCTTTTCACCCTCCTTTCGCTTCTTGGCCAGTCGGGAGGCTTTCTTCTGTACAGCTACCTGTTGTACTATGTCCTCCTTTGCTTTATTCTTCATTACAACGAACCAAGTAATAGTGGCTGTGATGGCCGCGCTTATCAACTTTTGATTTTTTGGCTTTGGCCTAGGCCAGTAGCTTGGTAAGATTTACCTCACTAGCACCCATGTCTACAATGTGAGCAAACATGCTAATATTAATGTAAGGGAAAAGAATAAACTTACATTCTCTATATTAAACAAGGCTCAAAGGCAATAATTTTCTCCCTAAGTCACGAGAATGGCTTTCCTCTTGTAGCTATACTCGGCATGGTGGTAACTCATTAGCCTACCTTCTTTATTAGAAAAGATTGGCTCTCCGCTTTCATAACACTGTATAATTCTCTCAACGTCCTAGAAGAACATTTTGTTCCTCTTCCTCTCTTGAATTTTCTTCGCCGTTGTGACGTCATTCAGCATTAGTTTTATGTCTTTTGTATGGATCAATTTAGTCCATTGAGTCCAAAAATCATACTCCTCGTTCGACACTATTGACATGAATTTATCATGCCACTAGTGGATCTTGGACTCTAACCCATTCATGAACATATGCTCATGCCTCGCAGCAGTAAAGTACTACCTATCAAGTTGCCAACTAATTATGAAGAAATATCGGAATAGTTAAGGTGTAGCCTTGCTTTGACTTCTTTATAGACTATCTCAAAAGTTGCTAGAAACCGAGATATGTTTGGTGAGAACATACTCTACATAACTCAAAAGTAGTTAAAGAAGCCCTTCACAAAATTGAGAAAGGGAAGCGTAACCTAAAATCCAAATATTTCAAGTATACTTGGAATTTGCGCTCCCTTAGGAAACATATGCTCTCCTCTTCCCTTGGCCTCCTAAGATTCCATGATTTAGGAAGGTCTTGCCAGTATTGGTTATATTTTGTGACGAGGACTCTATCGGTAGCACTAGCAGTTCCATCTGGAGAGTCACGGAAGTAATCTATTTTGTTGTATAGATATTTTGATAGGGATCTCCTTTCTCTTGCTTCAAGATAATTATCTACTACAAGAGTGTTAACCTGAACGAGTTTATCATACCTTTCCTCAATACAATTGGTCAAGCTACCTGAGGAATACGCTATCTCTCTCCTTATTTAGTGGGGGGAAAAGTGGCCTTAGTCTCCATTGATTTGGAAGCAAAGAGGATAAGTCGATGGATTATGTTATAAACCATACCTAAATGGTTATAAGGAATGATGTTATAGAAAATCGAAGAATTTGAAAGTGAAAACGAGCTGTTGAATGGAAATGAAAGTTTATAGATGCAATTGGAAGAAATGTATTTTGATTTTGAACAGTCCTTTAAATACAAACAATTTACCCTCATAACTGCAAACTCATTTTTTATGGTAATGATGCGCTGATTTGATAGTGGCGCGGATTGTTGATGCGTGTTTCAAGACAAAAATCTGATGGTTGATAACTCTTTAATAGTTATTAGGCCTATAGCATAATGATAACCGAGGTGATAGGCATCATGCCTCCTACTTCTTGGTCTCTTAGATAAGTAAGAATTTGAAAATTACGACTTTTCAATTAGGATATGATCCATCTTACTTCCCACCTTGCTCGACATCTAAAGAGCTACTCCCCACTTGGCCTTTAGCAAATTATATATTACTCCCTTTATCGAATTCTCGAACATAAGAGTTAGGGAGAAAATGTTAATAGTCAGTTTTTGTACATTCGGTTTGACAAGCATTGATACAACTTCACTTATTGGTCCATTCAGCTGCCAATAGGCCAGGTAATCTGCACTCTCGGCATCTCACTGAGTAATTGATATTTTTGGCATTCCATTGAATAACATAGATCCATTCATGATTTGAATTCAAGTTCATGGCACAAACAGTTATCACAAGCATGATTATATTATATAACTACTTGCTCTCCCTATATTTTAAGGAAGGTGTCTAATCAAGAAAGTTTCATGTGTCTTGATAGTTATTCCGATAATTACTTCTTCAAACATGACAATCTCCTATAAATATAGGAAACAAACTCTATAAGAAACATCTAATAACGCTTAAGTATTCACATTGCTTTCTTCATTCCTACTTACTGACTTAGGCATAGGAGTGGCTACATCAAAGTGGTCCCGATACCAAGTGACTTTCTTTTCTTTGCAATACATTTTTGACTTCTAAAATTCACCAACAATTATCCTCCTCATTAATAATAGAGATGTTGGTCAAATAAAAAGTGAAGAAATATGTATTGCAATGTGATGAATTATATTGAATCTCTTATCAAAGACAGCTTCTCAAATGTATAGCACCACCTGAGACAAAAATAATCTTAAATGAACTCCACTCTAGGGGTTGTGATGAAAATCAAGGTGGAAGGAAGTTGTACTACCAACTCCTTGATAAAGGGTATTATTAGCCAACCATGGAGACCGATGCCTTCAATTCTATGAAAAGGTATGTTCCATGTCAACTTCATGGTAACACTATCCATGCCTTAACAATAGAGCTTCATAGTCTAACAATCCTCTAGCCATTTCACACTTGATCATTCAACCTAATTAGGCCTACACATCCACCATCTAAGCGATGTATATGGATATTAGTAGGCATCGAATGTTTCACAAAGTAAGTGGAAGCCATCCCTTAGAAGAAGACAATCAGATTAGCAGTAGCTACTTTCATAAAGAAAAATATAATTTGTAGATTTAGAATACCAAATCACATATTGATGGATGATCGGATGTTGTTTATCAATGCACACGTTTGGCAGCTACTGGAATCTTATAACATCAACCACATTAAATCCATGCATATTACCCAAAAGGAAAAGGATAGGTAAAAGCCACAAAAAAAAAAAATTGTTGATTAAAGTCTTCAGCCAAATGGTGCACAACAATAAGAAAGAGTGGCATGATAAGCTCCCCTTAGCACTATGGGCCTATCGGATGTCCAAAAGAACACCTATGAGAGCAATACCTTTCTCATTAGTATATGGAATGGAAGCTATAGTGCCAGTTGAAGTCCTTATACCATCAATACAATTGGCTCTAAATACTAAATTAGAGCCCAACACACTTCGTATGTTGGACTTGGAGGCACTGGACAAAAGACAAGACATGGCTAAGTACAGTCTAGCTAAATATCTCTAGAGGCTCAGCATCAACTACGATCGCCTGGTAAGAAAGCACTCCTTTAAGAAGGGCAATGTTGTTCTCCATGTGGTAGAGCACATAAGGAAAGGTACTCCAGCTTCAAAATTTACACCAAAATGGGATGATCCTTTCATAGTGGAAGAAGTCCATCACAACGGATACTACAAGTTGCAAAATCCTAAAACTGATGTGATCACTACTCCAATTAATTATCAATACATTAAGAAATTGCACTTGTAATTTTCCTTCAAAAATTAATGAAAATCTTGAAATTTCCCATATGTTGTTTCCATTCCCTTATTTTCTCTACTTTTTTTTTTTTAATCACGAGATTAAAACTATCTCAGCTATCTAAATTGAAATGATCTTGCAATAGGCTTAGCAACCATAATGCCTTAATGCAAACTCAAGGATTGAAGCAGCTTCATATGTAAAAGGTTGAAGTGACCTTCCCACAGTAGCTGTAGTTGCTTAGAAGGGATACATCCTTAAGCACACAGTGGGTACAATGCCTTACTATAACACCTAATCATAAGATCAAAGAGATCTCAACTATATGGATTGGAGCAATCCCATGATAAGCTTAGCAGCCTTAACATCTTAATGCAAATCCTAGGGTTGAAGCAACCTTCTCACAATAGCTACAACTGCTTAAGTAGAGAAATTTCACCTCTTAAGCTTGCGGTGGGTGCATTACCCTCCTTACACCACACAAATCATGAGATCAAAGCGATCTCAGCTATGATAGGTCAAAGCAATTCCATAGCAAGCCTGGCAACTATAATGCCTTTCCTTAATATTAGAATTAAGGCAACGCTAACTACAAGATACTAGTGGTTGACATATAATAAATGCTATCACTCATGAGATAAGTTGCTTAATAATAAAGTCATTCGCCATCATTTAAGTCTAAGCAATAAACAAATAGATGTAATCATCAAGAGAGTGATAAAGGTAAGGCAATTAATCAAATAAATCATCAAACATTATCACTAGTCAGTTGTCTCGTGAACTACCAAAAAATGAATAAACAAAAGAAGAATAGTGTAAAAATGTTTAAGGGCCAAAATCATGCTCTATAATGGATTCAACATCCACTTGCCAATCATCTTCTCCTTCTCTACTGCAAGTGCTAGGTTCAATACATGATAAAACAATTGTCTTGTACCCTCATACACATCCAAAATTGACATTAAATCTACCTTGGACGAGTCCTTCCATGGGCAACTCACATGCATCATTGCCTCGCCTAACATCTCTAGAATAATATAACATAAACACGACCAAGCAAATGTTGAGTCTACCAAAAAGTCCCCATATAAGGCATATAAGTGCTTTAGGATTAGAATAAGATGTGTCAATACTTTAAACCTATGAAAATGTACCTTCTCATCTAACTCTACATTAAGCAATGGAGTTAACTCCCCATCCTAACGAGACAAGTTAACAACTGGGGGAGAAGGCTAATAAGTGGAAGCAATAAAAGGGGGAACATAGGGAGAAGCCGTCACCTGACATGAAAAGCCCTCGTCGTAAGTAGCCTTATGTAGCTAGTCATCTACATGAGTTTGAACGCTCATATTCTATTTTGGAACTTGAGCCTCAACAACTACATTAGTGCTAATCTCATTGACTATGTTTATTTCCTCACCAACCTTGTCCATCTCATAGTAATCTACTGTGTCTTCTAAATTTGCATCATCATTTGCATAACTATAAGCTTCAGGATTGCCATCATAATCAATTAACTCTTAGTCATCATCTTCTTTACCTTAAGGGATCGATTGCAAGTAGCCTTGGACAGTATCCTAATAAAAAATAATAATGCATAAGATCAAAAAGGAAAAGTCTTGAAGAAACAAATTCTTAGAGGAATAACCATTAATTGCTAGATGCGCATCTTTTTCACATTACTGTAGTCAGGTGGCAATGGAGAAGGGTACTTTAATACTTTCACCCTTGTCTTGGATTGTTTAGAATAATCTAGTTCTTCACCAACATGATTGGCGTTCTTCATAATCTATGACCCTTTAGACCTGGTCGACCTTAAAAGCCAAAGATAAAACTCGTCTTTGTAAACATTTACCTCGGTGACTAGATTGACATTGGAAGCAAAAGCATAAGCCTAAAAAACCCTTCAAATAAGCTACCTAGTACAATGACCAACTAGAAGAGACGACCCTACAACAACTATAGGAGAGAAAGTAGAAACGATAAACCTTAAGGTAAAGAGTTTTGATGTCTATGTGAGATACCTACTGGCAACAAGACTTAAAATTTGTAGCTAGAACCATCCCATAAGGATTGCCATGATCAAATCCAAATTGCCATGCTACCCTGTGTGGAGAATATACAATGACACCCAACTCAAGAAAGTTATAGCTTGAGCTCTTCACATCAAGCAATGAAGGAAGACTACTTAAGACACTCTATAAGAGAAAACTAATCTTTAAGATTCACAATGATTCATGATTCTTTAAGGAAATATAGCCTTGTAAGCAAAGTAGGTAATATTTGCTACATGACTGATAGCCATTAATTTTCTCTACATATGGACAAAACGTGAACTCGCTGGTATAATCTATGAGATTGAATAAAGGGGATTCATAATGCCTCTCAACCTAAGCCTATGATCGTGGTTGAACTAAGTTGGGCTTAGTATTCACATTAGAAATTGTAAAATGGCTCCTAAACCTCTCGTAAAAGAAAAGCTGAAAGAAGACAACATCTACATAGCATAGTATAGTGTAGCAGCCCATAGAGCCAACAAAGGCATGGTGATATAAATCCAAGTGTTGGTATAGGGAGCCTAGATAAAGGGGCACTAAGGCAAAGCACTCTCCTTAAGACATACGAATCACCAATGGAAACAAATGGGGTATAACCCCATCTTCAAGACCTTTGAGAAAAATGTAAATGGATAGCCATAAAGCAATGAATGCTGCAAGCTCATACATGTTAAAGAAACATATGTAATTAAATTAAGGTACTCTTACAAATGAGGTAAACATGGACCTGAATAAATGAGTAGTCAATACTCACTTAGTTCTATGATAAGGGCTTTGGAAAGTAGAACCATTGAAGAAGTACTCGATCCATGAGATAAACATAGATCTCCTTGACAGAGTCCTGCTTGACTTTATAGCTACTAATAAAGCTAAATGTGCATTTTGATCTACAAGAGTAGTTAAAGTAGTTGTAACATCTATCTTCCTAAAGTCATGAAGCTTTAATAAGAAAAAGACGTCCTCTAGGTTGGTATGATATCTCCCATTGAAGTTATGAATGCATGAACATGCATGCTCCACTTAGCCATTATAGCTCACCAAATCTTCACATTTTCCATTTTTGTGAAATGGAAGTCTAAACTCCTGGCACTAACATCGAAAACCCTAGCCTCATGCAATAAGGGAGCATAGTGCTTATGTCTTGTGATATACTACACCTATGCGATCCATCCATCGAGTGTTTGCTTCAAGTAAGTGATTTAGGTATGAGAAAGAGGCAACTCTCTCCTTTCATTCTAAAAACGAAGTACAACTTGCTCTTCACTAATAGTTCAGGTTGCAACTGTGCTTTTTGAGAGATGAACTTGAGAGAGCCATCAGTAGGCATAGTCAAATGCTTCTCCCGAAAAGTAGCTTGAATCTGGAAAGAGTCTCCTTTAATTACGTCATTAGCCCAGTTGTTGCAAGGAGATGGAACCTTCAGTATTAAATCTCCATTGTGGGCCAATAACTCCCTTTGACGAGTGCCTACAATGGGCTTGAGTTGGTTACGCTTAGACTTGGCCATGGCTAGTGAAATGGCAATTTGGGAAAACACTCAAAGTTAACCATAGGGCCCATTAGAGATCAGGAATCTGTAACAATGCTTAAGGTTAACTAAGGGCATAAGTAAGTGAGTAAGTTTTGGGAATCTAGACTAGCACTTAAAGTCAGCCTAGGCCTGTATGTGGAGTGAGGTCTGACCTTGAGATGAGATGACACTAAGAGCTTTCCTTAAAAAAAAAAATGAAATAATAATAATTAAATTGAGATTGGAATCTTAATTTGAGCCATTGGTCATGATAAAAATAGCAACCCATGTGAGGTTGAATATGAGGTCCACATGAAAAAAAGAAAAAAAAATTGGAGACGTTCCCAAGCAAAGCAATTTGGAAAGTGGAGTTATTGAAGTAAGCCTACTGGCGGATGAAGGTTATGATTCTGGTTTAGACTCACGGTTCCTACGACCAGAGAGACAACACTTTAAAGCATCTTCATTATCTAATATTGGGAAAAAAAAAAAAAAAAAAAAGAAGAGGTCTCGGTCAAAGAGACAATTCTTTCAAGCCTATTATATTAGGATTTTTTTGGCAAACGTCAAGAGAATATATGTTTCAATACATATATGTCCGTGGAGAACGATATCGATTACGGATAATAGAAAAAAAATGAAGAAAGATTAAACCTTGTGTTGTACGTTTAGAAGACGATGGCTGCTATCGAAGGAATCAAGCTGTCGACAAACCGTAATGTCTCATTTACTTTAGGAGAATTACAATTCAATTTTTTCCTTATTTCTTATTACAGCATTCATTTAATTTTTTTTGTCTTCAAATCGTAATTTTTTATGAATCCCTATTACTTTCTTCATAAAATTTCATATTTTTTTCCAAAAGTAATCTCATATTAATTTAACAATGACCACTACCACCACCACTATCACCATCGCTACTACCAATCACTACTACTACTACTACCACCACCATCAGCAACCACTATTACCACCACCACCCCCACTTCTACTAACCACCACCTATCATCACCGCCACCGCCACCGCCACCATCACCGCCACCGCCACCGCCACCATCATCATTACCATCATACTGCTACCACTACCATCACCTTGTTGCCACTACCATTACCCATCATCATTGCTGTGCCATCGTTGCCACTGCTGTGCCATTACCACCCACCACTGTCGTCGCTATCGCCACCGCCGCCACTACCACCACCGCCACCATCACCTCTAACCATCACTATCATTACCACTATTGTTGTCATCATCATTGCCACAACTACCCCTACCCTACCCCCCCCCCCCCCCCAAAGCTACTACCCCAACCACTGCCACCACCATCAACAACCACCACCGCCATTGTTGCCACTGCTGCTACTATTGCTACCACTACCACCACTATCGTTGCCATTATCACCATTGACCACCACTGTCAACCATTACCATCGCCTTCACTCCCGCAGTTGATTTCCATCACCACCACCTATTACTTTAGAATTACTTGAGAAAGAAAATAAATCAAAAGTAATTTAGTATTAAAGTTCTATTATATATCTATTCTTAAGTTATTTATTAATTCAATTAAACAAAATAATAAGTATTACACCCTTATTACGTTCCATAAGTTCTATTACATTCGACCTATAAAAGTGTAACAGCTTTGAAAAGACTAGTCAAGAGAATATGTGTCAATACATATATATACACAACCTCCAATCCCGACTTCTACCATAGACCCTCCTTTATTCAAGAATCAAAAGAAAGCATCATAGCCAACAGAATGTAAAAAAAAAAAAAAAAAAAGAAAGAAAAGCTGGTGAATAAAAAATATAGCACTCCATGGTTATAAAGATTTCGCTACTGTATCTGTTTAGTGGCACTCTTGGCACGTACTTTTGCTGCATTAAGTTCCAAAAATCAGATTGACATGAAATATATGGCAATAAAACAAATAGAGTGTAAAGTAGAAGGAAGGTATGCGAGAGCAAATTTACTTGGAACAGAGGACACTTACAATTGCTGAAAATTCTAACCAAGTAATTAAGACGAAGTTCTTGATGTGCCGAATTCAAGTTTTCAATCCTCTGTTGCGTTTATTGACAAGTCTCAATATTTCTTCATCGTCTGTGAGAAATAGGAAAAGGAACATGAGATATACTGTTGAGAAATTCGAAAAAAAAAAAAAAACAAAAGAGAGAGGAAGAGAAAATTAAAAGAAGAATAAAGTTGCTAGACTACCAGAAGGGACGGAATGAATTCAAAACTGGGATGGAAAAAGCTTGAAGAATGGCACTTATATTTGACACAGTTGAAGTTATGAAGATAAAGTTTTGGAGATTTAGTTGAGATGTGATGAATTTGAAAGGTGATGTTAATATCTTTTTTAAGATAAAAATACTGCCCGCTATTATGGAAAAAAAAAAAGAAAAAAAGATTTGAAGGAGGAAGCAGAAAATCCCAAGAAAAGACGCAAGCCGATCCTATTAACTACTAATGTAACCTACAAGTGGAGAAGGAGATCCAGTGTGCGGTGTGGCATGAAATAACATTTTCCATTTATATATAATAATAAAAAAAGGGAGGAATGCCTAGAGAAGCTAAATAATAATAGCAATAATAATAATAAAAAAATATTGTATCATACCATGGGGGCAACACCCCTACACTTCTCTACATAGCGCAACATGACTCTTGCAATCTTTGCAAGGGGGGGTCAAATATTATTGAAGCTCCATATTTCTATAAATGTTCTAATGGCTTTATTTTTTTATCAATATTTGTAAAATGAGGAAGAAATATTGAGATAAGCCAACTATATCAACTCTATGCAATGGATGTGAATTAATGCCATGAGAGCAATAGATCATTATAAAGTGCGATGCAAAAGCATATCAAAGTATATGTTCCATGGCAACAAAATGAATATTAGCATATCATGCTTAGCTCGTCAATGATTTGAAAGAAGCGTTAATTCCATCAATGTTGGAAGCAATCAAGCAAACAAAGTCAACATTCAATACATTTACATAACAATTGAAGAAACAACTTTTAGAAATGCCCAAAACCTCCATGTCTACGTTGAAGAGACTTTTGGTTATAGGGCAAAATGCAAAGGATCATTTCGGTAATTAGGCTTTTAACCCAATTTAATGCCATGGACCAATATCTTGAGTTATTGATAGAGCTTGGGAAATCGGTTCATTTAGGGATGTTTTAGGGAGATCTGGCTTGATAGGCTTAAAACGAGGATCACTAAACCAAATTTTCCACTCTCAACCTTGATTAGTTGTCTTATATACGACAAGTAGACTTGGAAATGGTCCTTCTAAGCCTTTGTAGGCTTCATTTGGTCTTATTGAGCCTTGAGGAGGCTCAATTGGTCATTCTTTAGCTGCCATAAGCCTTAAGCATTCTTGATCCCATATCTAAGCCCATGAAGGCTAAAGGAGACAATAAACTTCAACAAAGGAACTTAATCTCAACTGTCCATCTTAAATCCATTTGAAGGACAAGATTAATCTCTAAATTCTATAAATAAAAGGTTTCTCTTCTCATTTAATTCATTAAGAACATTAGCAAGCTTAAGACAAACACTAGATCTCTATTGAAATCACTTTAGAGAAGATCAAGTCGACAATTCATCAAGAACAATTCAAGAGCAATCGAGAATACCAAGTTTGATCTACGATTATATGTGTGCATTCAGGATATTGAGTTTGCCCATTCTTCCTTCCACACCTTTTCTTAACAGCATTCCTCTACGTATCATTAGCTTAAGATGTCTCATATGTCAACCGATATGCTTGTCATACGTAATCAGCCAACTACAACAACCCTACCATATATACGCTTAATATACTTGTTAAACTTCTCTCTTTTTGTTATCATTAAAACAATAATAAGAAAACTCAACAGTCTCCCCATGTTTTAGGATAAAAAAACCCTTTCCCAAAAAAATATTGAAAGGTTTAAGTCATATCAATTCTTAACAAATTTAATCAAAAAATTTTTAGAATTCTTCTATATTAGAACTTACCCTTGATTTGTAGAGTGCCTAAAGAAGATGATTATGGAGGTGGTGGAGGTGAAGTAGACTCTTTCCATTAAAGCATCAAAATTGTTGTTAAAGGAACTTATGATGTTAGTTTCTCTAATGCTTAGGCTAGTTCAACAGTTGGAGGAATTAGATCAACAAACAAGTTTGGTTCAACTTGTAGAGATGGTTGCTTTGTTAATTCTTGTTCAGTTGGACTTAAGGTTTGCTATTCAAATGGAGCATCTAGAGATTTTGGAGATTGTTGATGATCAAGTTGATCATTTAGTGGAGGATCAAATGGTGGAATTTCAGGTCCCATGATAGGTTGAGTAGAAGATTTCATTAGTGAAGAATGAGATGTAGGACATGGTTTTGGATTGTTTCTTAGCTTTTTCCTTAAGAGATGCTTGAAGTTTGGTTAATAACCAATCTAGTCCAACTTCAATCATATTCTCAACCTCCTTTTTTATACTAATTCTACCTTAGAAGATTCAATAGATCCTTCCTTCAAAATTGTTTCTAAATTAGATTATGTATCATCTTCTAATTTAAGTACTTTCTTCTTCTCCTTAATAATCAGAATATGTATCATCTTCTAATTTAGGTACTTTCTTCTTCTCCTTAATCTCAAACTTTCCTCCTATTTTGACTTCATAATCCTTCTTGGATTTCTTCTTCTTGCCCATAAAAATCTCCTTGCCCTTTCTTTTCTTATTAACCTTCTTCACAAGTTTTAATTTAGGCTCTGAATCAGACTTTGGAACTACTCCTAACAACTCCCCCTCAAACAATATTCTAGGTAACCTATTCTTTTTGTACCTATCATGTACATAGAATGCCCAATCATCAGTGTACTAAATCTTGTTTTTCACATTTATACCCATGCAGTTGAAGTGATCTCCTTTTTTATCACATTTGGAATTTTGACCTTCTTATACTCGAACAACTTCATTAGCAAATTGCCATAAGGCCTTTGTCTCCTAGTCATGAATGCATGCTTAATGATTTGTGTAGCAATATACAATTTCTTTTTTCACAGCATGGCTAAAATAAACATGGCATCTTCCTTCAAAATGCTAGTTGTACTTCCCTTTTTTGGTAGTATACAACTAATGACCATCTTGTGTAGCATACGCACAATAAACCTGAAGTTAATGATGCTAACTTCCTTTCCTGGATATATGTTTTTCCAACTTTATTCAACTCCTCAAAACTTTGCTTCCTAGTCCATTTCATTAACCCCTTATCATCGTTTATCTTAGGAATTCCAAAGCATCTTTGAATGTCATCCTTCAAAATTTCAATTCTCTATCCATTCACTTTAGACAACCATATGTCTCTTTGATCCATATTGAGATTGTCACAAAATTCAATTAGCAACTCCCCATAAACAACAGTCTCTATAAGACAAATGCTCTTATACCCTGAGACATCTAGGAATTCATCCCAATAAAAGCTATTCTTTTGGAAATACTTAAATTTAAATATACTTGGTTCTGTATACTATCATTGTTTAGAAGATGAAGCAAATACCATTTTAGGCTTTACCTTTATCTTTTCAACCTAAATTTGCTCAAAACATTCAACAATTATCACTACTTTTGGTTCATACTCTAGATCCAACTCTACATGTGGTTCTGAATGTGATTCTATCTTAGTAGTCTTTTCTTCACTCATGGATTTTCCTTTTCAAGAGTTTGATCAAAATCTAAAGGTTTATTTACTAGAGAATAAGGATTTTATTTTGTGATTTTTGGATCTTTCTTAGTCTTGAGACCTAGTCAAGAAAACTTTCTTGGTGCCATTGATGAAAATATGAAGAATGAGCTTCAAGAAAAATTTAGAGAGTGAGACAGACTATTAAGAGATGATGTGCAAGTGAAACAACTTGTAGTAATGATCAAATTAGAATATAAAGGAGTTGTAAACGATCATGTAAGAGTAATTGTGAGAAGTAGGAAAGTGGAGTTAGAATCAAGATTGGAAATAGAGAAAGAGGGAAGAAGTTGGCCATTATAAAGAAAAAAAGCTCACTAGTCATGAAGAAGGTCCAAACAAAGCAAGAAAAAGTGGATGATTTGATTGTTGTCATTAGTTGAGATGGGGAGAAGCCAAAAAAATTGTAGCTCATTTATTTTCCTCAACGGTAAAAATTAAGAAATAATTAATTATCCTAACATTTTACAAACAATAAATATCCTAAGAGTTTATATTCGATAAGTAGAAATATTATTTTACTAGCTAAAAATACTATATTTAGCTATATAAAATAAATTGAAGATGAATACTAAAATACAAAAATTAAATAAATTAACAAATGAAATAAAAGCATACACACAAAATTTCATAACACACAAGAATTAATTAAATTATACAAAACATGCAAATTATCATACACAATTTTTACAAAATGCTAGTCAACTAAGAATTCAAGCTAATGGATAACAAACACTAATTTCATTTCTTATGAATTCAAATTTGATCTTATCAAGAGGCTTGGTGAAACTATTAGCTAACTGATTTTTAGTTGACATAAATTCAATATTTATATCACCATTTTTAACATGATCACAAATAAAATGACGTCTTACCTCAATGTGCTTAGATCCAAAATGATGCACTAGATTCTTAGTCAAATTAATTGTACTTGTATTATCACATTTTATCAGAATATTTTTCAAATTAAGCACATAATCAAATAATTGTTATTTAATACATAAAATCTAACCACAGCAATCGCCAATTAAAACATACTTAGCTTTAGCTATGGATAAGGCAACAGAATTTTATTTCTTAGATGACCAAAAAACTAATTGGTCCCCATAGAAACTAGTAAGTACCTAAGGTACTTTTTCTATCTATCTTACATCTAGCATAGTTAGCATTTAAGTAACCATCAAATCAAAGTTTTAATTCTTTGGATACTAGATTCCTAACTTTATAATGTAAGATATACACTTAAAAATCCTTTTCATAGTTGATAAGTATGTTTTTAGTTGGTTTAGATTGAAAACGTACACAAAAACACACACTAAACAATATGTATGGTCTTGATGCAAACAAGTACAATAGTGAACCAATCAAACTTCTATAAAGCTTTTTATTAACTTTTTTACTTGCATTATCGAGATCTAACCTGATTAAGGAAGCCATGGGTATAGAAATTCCTTCAACATTTTTCATACCAAACTTCTTTAGGTTCTACTTGGTGTACGTCTCTTAATACATAAAGATCGCATCATTGGTTTGTTTTATTAGAAATCTAAGAAAGAAGTTCAGCTCACCCATTAATGACATTTCAAATACAACTTATATAAGCTTAGAAAAATCCTTGCAAAATTTCTCATTAATAGATCTAAAAATAATGTCATCAACATATATTTGGAATCCATTCTTAATCAAAAAGTCACTTAATCTTTCATACCAAGCTCTAAGAGCTTATTTGAATCCATATAAGGCTTTTCTCATATAAGTCACATAGTTTTCTTCAAATAGATCTTCGAACCCTGGGGGTTATTCTACATACACCTCTTCTTTTATATATCTATTTAAAAATACACTTTTAACATCCATTTGGAATCACTTAAAGCCTTTATAACAAGCAAAAGTTTAATTGCCTCTAATCTAGCAATTAGAGCAAATGTTTCATTAAAGTCAATTCCCTCTTCTTGTGAGTAGCCCTTAGCTACTAATCTTACCTTATTCCTAACAATTTTACCATACTCATCTAGCTTATTCTTAAATACCCACTATGTTCCTACAATAGACTTATCTTTAGGTCTAGAAATAAGTGTCCATACATGGTTTCTTTGAAATTGATTTAGCTCTTCTTGCATGGCATTTATCTAGCTATTGTTAGACAAAGCTTCATCAATAATGTTAGGCTCAAATTCAAATAATAAAGAAAATTAGTTTTCAATATTTCTCAACCTAGCTCTAGTTTTAACTCCATTATTCACATTATTTATCACTTGTTCAAGTGGATGATAACTTTTAAACTTGATTGTTCCATAAGGCTTAGATATTACCCGAGTAGATTATGATATAGCTTTTGAATTTGCTTCTACTTTTGCTTCTAATTGTGATTCTAGATTTGTTTCTGATGTTGGTTCTAATGAACTTTTTGCCTTAGGTTCTCCGGTTTACTTTTGCTGTACATTTTCATCCTTACCTTTATCTTTCTCATGTGAATCATCATCAGAATCATCATCAGAATCATCTACTTTGATTTCATTAGCAAATTTGATATTTATGGATTCCTCAACTATTTTAGTAACCTTATTAAACATAAGATATGCGTTACCATTTAAGGAGTATTCTAAGACTACTTTCATCTACTCTTTCATCAAACTTACTATGGTTTGAACCTATTTTCTTAATAAAACACATGAAAGTATGATATTACAGCTTTTTTAGCTTTGTAAAGCTCATATGACGTTTTCTTGGTGAATGGTCTTTTGTACACACGAGTTGAACCAATAGGTTCTTGTGTGTGATTTTGATGAGAACAAAACCATGCAAGTTATGTTAAATTAATCATTGATTATGAATCTCTTTACAAAGCTTATAAAAGCATGGTTAATTTGATCAAGGACTTGAATTATATTTATAACACTATGTTTTGCATGATATCTTTGTAATGTAACTTGATTAGATTGAGTTTCAAATTCTTGAAAGAAGTAAAAGGGATCAGAACTATTTGTTATATCTTAGCGTGTGCTATTCAGCTATTATAGTATGAACCGCCTGGCTGGTTGCTATAAATCAGTGGCAAGTGATGGATCGTCCAACTAGTTGTCTCTAAACCGTTTGGTTGGTTGTTGTAGTAGCAAGTAATGGACTATGTAGTTGGTTGCTATAGGATAATGAGCTATATTGGACCAAGTGACTAGTGACCTAAAGACCGTCTAAATGGTGATCTTATTTCAATGAACCATTCGGCTAGTTCCACTTGAACTGTCCGGCTGGTCTACATAGAAAAGAACCATTATAGAGCATTAAATGAAGAGAGAAGTGGACCAATGGTTGGATTTTCTTAAAAGGCTATAAATATAAATTTTTGGGTAGTTAAAGGACAAGAAATAGAGCTAGAAATTTACAATTATTCCTTTTTTTCACTTACCCTTTGTCTTGTGTACTTAATTTGATAAATTATTTGTGAAACCCTAGTATAGTGCAAAGTGATTTATACTTGCAAGAACTTTGAGAAAGTGCACTATACTTGAGATTGAGTTTGTTTCAAGAGTTATTGTGATTGAGAATCTTGTAAAATCAAGATTGGGCGAGTTGTGAGTGTGAAACTTGTATAATCAAGTTTGTGTGTGTGTAGCTCTTGGAGTTTGGATTGAGAAATTAAGAAAGTGGTGTGAAGCCCTCAGTTAGAGGCATTATGTGTCTGTAGAGAATAGATAGCGATTCGAACTCTACATTAAATTCGGGCTTGATTTTCTCTATCCTTATCTCTTTTATCTTCTGTATTTATTATTGTTTTTTCGCTTTCTTAATTATACTCATTGTTGCTTTATGGTTTCAATATTACATTCATTTAGTTGCTTAAATCGGGAAATTGGTATCAAATTAAAATTTAGGCATTGAACTCAATTCACCTCCCCACTTGAGTTTCTAGTATAGTTTTTCAATAGCATGATATTGATATTGCCTCAGCCCAAAAATGCTATGCTACACCACTTTCATTCAACAATGTTAGTGTCATCTCTTGGATTGTTATATTCTTTTACTCTACTGCTCCATATAAGGAGCTGATAAATTGTGAGTGATGCCATTTTGATCACAAAACTTTGTAAAATCATCATTTTCAAACTATTTTCCATGATCAGTCCATAAAATAATAATGGAAAAGCCTTTTTTTTTTTCATTTTGAACTTGCTTTAAAAACTTTTTGAAAGCTAAAAAAGCATCACTTTTGTGTCCTAAGAATAAAACCTAAGTATACCTAGAAAAGTCATCTGCTATCACTAGGTCATACTTGTTATCACCTAAGCTTAATGTACGTATAAGACCAAACAAATCAAGATGCAAAAGTTCTAAAGGTCTCTTTATTAATATAACATGCCTAAACTTGTGCGTAATAGCACTCATTTTATTCTTTATGCATATGGCATAATAAAAATCATCTTTAATATGCATTTTATGCCAAGCCATAAACAAGATTAGTCTTAGACAAGTTGTCCAATTAATGAAAATTAATATGAGCTAGCTTCTTATGCCATAAAAATACATTATTAGAAACACTCAAAAAGCATCTTTCTATATCTACCTTAGCTAGTTCAACAAAATATATATTCTTCTTATGATAGCCTTCAAACAATTTTGCAACATTCTTGTCATAAACCTCTACTTTATTTTGGTCAAACACCATTTTATAACCCTTATCACACAATTGACTTATGCTTAATAAATTATGTTTTAAGCCTCTAACTAAACTAACATTTACTATAGTATGAGGAAGTAAATCTATAGTACCAATTGTGATGGATTTTCCCTTACCATAATCTTCAAACTTCTCATAGCCTTCTTCATTCTACTCTAAACTTGTGAATAATGAAGCATCACCACTTATGTAACATGCACACCCACTATTTAGGTATCATGTTCCTTTCAATCTTGTTCAATGTTCCTATAAAATCAAAATAGAGTTAATTCCTTTCTGGAACCTAGACTAGCTTAAGTCTACCAAAATTCATGCTCATATTGTGCAAAGATCAAGCTTGATGTATACTAAGCTTGTCATTTTATAGAAGGAATATTTTTCAACATGACTAGATCTATTGCAAAAGAAATAAGCATAAGAATTAGATGATTTATACTTACTAATTACTTTATTCCTTAGATGTTGGCTTTGATAGCCTCTAAATCTACTTATGAGGCCAATATATCTTCTTTTATACCAATTTCCTTGCATATTAGATTTAGTCTTAACATACACATTATTATTTTTAACAGGTTCCATGCTAACTACTTTCTTGCCTTTGATAAACACAATTTTGTTACTAAAATTAGAAGTTCATGTTCATGTCCAAGCCCATTTTTAGAATCTAACCTTTATGAGGATAGCAACAATTACAATTTTTTTATCACTTTCATGAAACTTGTTAAAGGTCATTCTATTATGCAAGATAGATCATTAATTCTAACCTTTAATTCTTTAATTTCCTCTTTTAACACTGAATTCTCTTTTTTCCATGCTATCATGTGTTGTCCTTAAATTTTCATTATCTATCTGTAATACTTCAATATCATTTTTGAATATATCATTTTCATCAACCACCAACAAGTTTGTTTGTAATAGTGCATCCTTTTCACTTCTTAAAGCTTTAATTTCATCATCTTTCTTATTTAATTTCGAATTAGTCCTTTGAAGTGCTTTTAAAAGACTCCTAATCTACTTTCATATCCACTCAAGCATAACATCATCTTCAAAGTCAGAATTTACCTTAGAGATATCCATGAGACACAAGTTAGCTTCATCTTCTATCTCTAAATTTGTTTCTGAATCTGCTTTAGATTCATTAAGGTCACTCTAAGTGGCTAATAATGATTTCTGTTTTTTCTTGTACTTTTTCAGTTTCTTCATTAGCATTGGACATTTGTACTTGATGTACCTAGTCTTCTTGCACTTGTAGTAGATCAATTCCTTTTTCTCCTTTTTCTCTTTCTTCTCCTTTTATCTTGTTCAATCTTCTTACTAGTAATGTGATGTCCACATCATCATCTAGTTCTGAATTTGTTGCTGATTTAGTCTTTGAATCAGCTTCTTGAGCTTTAAATGCACTCTGGTTCATTAAGGTGCTTAATATGATATTCATAAGTAAGTAACATTTCCCTAAGTTAGCCCATGGTCATATTTGACAAGTCTTAAGCTTCTTAAATTGCCATTTTTTTTTTTTGCATCATAGGATCTACGTAAAATCCTTAATATCTTGGGAACAAGATCAAAATCATCACTCTTTGTATCTAGCAAGGCCAATTCATTAGTAATTGTTGTAAAATGATTAAACATATCACGTATATTTTTAGCTAGTTGAAACATAAATAATTCATATTATTGTAGCAATGAGTTAATCCAAAAGTCATTAGTTGGTGTTGTTCCTTCATAAGTCTCACTTAAGGTATCTCAAATGTCTTTTGCAATCCTATAAGAAAAAATAAGATAGTATTCATATGGTATTGTTTTCATTAACAATAAATGCTTAGTCTAATTATTCTTCTCATTTTTCTTTTTCTCAACATCCATGAGTGTTGACTCTCCATCTTTAGTTATTTGAATATCTCTATATTTAATGACTTTCCATGATCTGAAATTGATTTCTTTGACATATGTTTCCATCCTGCATTTCCAGTAAGCAAAGTTAGTAGTATCGAAATAAAGAACATGTGTCATAACCTGAAGGAGTGGTAAAGTTGTGGCAATACTACCGTGTAATATAAGAAGATCCGAAATCAAGCACTACTCTTGATTAGGAACCTTCAAAATGCTATACAAGGCATCTCACGATCTTAACTTCTACCTAGAGGTTAGAATCAAGTAATAATGAAGCATTTAATATAAATTATACCATAATATATAATTCCAACGTAACATAAATATATCTAAGGGTATAAGGTTTCCCCTACCGTAAGTCATACAAACCCAAAGTAAAATTATACTAATAGTCCATGCTACTCAACATACTAAAAGATGTAAGTAAACTTACTAACCATTTCTAAGCTCATAAAACTAACCTCAGGTATTTAATGGCCCAATACTAACCATAGATCTTACTACAATAACAAACTATAAGGAGGTAAGCTACAATTGCTTATTCAGTAACATTCTTATCCTACCTACAAACAAAAGATAAGCAAGTTAACAAGTATATGCAATGTAGACAAGCATATGAAATGCAACACATATACAACTTGCCAGTGATTGTACAAAGTATAGTATTACACCCACTATTGCTCGGTTAAGAAGTATTTAGGCACGTTAGGACTTAGGTCTCTACATCTATCGTCAAAGCATGTTTATCTCTTATTCAATAGACCTAAAGCAATGGACAAGACTTAGCCTTAAGTAAAGGGTGACACTCCCAAGAGCCAAGTAGATCCTAAAGGTCTAGGTAAGAACATATTGCATAAGTACGTCATACATCATACGAATCAATAATACACATAATAATAATCCTAGATCAACATACATGATCTCTTGCTCTACTATGTAGTGCTAACACCCTGTATAGATAATACATAAATGTGCAATGCATGGTTGTTTTTTTTTTTTTTTTAAGGTCTCAAAGTTATTATTCCGGTTCATAAGTAACCAACCAAATATATATATGACCGACAATTCATGACCTTAATTACTTAATGCAACATTCAATTGTAATTCAAGTATATTATCATCTTTTAAACAAACAAGTATGCCCAAAGCAAATACATGCATATGATCCTAACCCCAAGCATATTCATTTCTTGTATATACATAATTAAGTGGTGCTTTACACTATAATCAGAAGCAAGATAAGATAAGGGTTGGTATACTCGCTCTGCTATGGAATCTAACAGTCCTATTAATCATCAACTACATCAAATTTGGAGTCCTCGTCACCAGAAAAATACAATTAAAGTATATAAGTAATGTACTTATACTAACTATCTATGCTCTTCTAGATACCCATTTTAGCTGTTTTCATATTTTGAGCATAGTTTCCTCATTTTAAATTCCTTTTTAGTGATTTTATAGTCATTTTTCATTGTTTTTTAGTGTTTCATTTGGTGAGGCTATTTTGAGCTTTTGGGTCAACATGGTTTTAGTTTGGGCCTTATACTTAATATTTTAAACTTCCTTATAAGTATTTTAGGTGAACTTTTTCTATCCAACACTTTAAATTTTCATCTTGTGCATTGGTGTTACTCTTATGGGCCTAAATAGACTCTTTTCTTAAGTTTAAGGCTTCAACTCATTAAGGGGCCTAAGGGGCCTACATTGGATGTCTTGGATGGGCCTTAAGGTTTAGTAAACCTCTTGAATAAGTTATTTTAGGCCTTTTATTACAGGGTTTAAATCTAATCATCATCTTATTTGGGTCTTAAACTTAGGTCTTTTAAGGCCTAACTAGCAGTTTAAGGCCTTAAGCCAAAACCCACTTATATTTTTGGACTTAAGCCCAACCTTAGCCCTAAGTTTAGTCTACTTTATCCAACTTTACAGATCTAGTCATGATCATTAAGGTGGCCATTATTAACATTTTAAAGTCTTTAATCACTAACTAAGTTAGTTTAGGGTCCTAACCCATCATTAGCCTCCTTAACTTGGTTAATCAAGTCCTAAACCATGCTTAATACTATATAATCATGTTATTAAGTTAATAAATTAAAATTTACAGATTTGAAGCTTTCATGAAAGTGGCAGCCAACCTAGGGTATTTAGGGCTTCCACTCATTTCTTCATAAAACACTTGTTTAATGGGGTTTTCCTTAATCAAAACTATATTTTCTCACATAGGGTTATTATTAATACATAATATGTGGATGACAAACAAGATGGGGACTAGGGAAGGGGTGTCATGTTCAAGAATATAGGGGTTTGTGAACCTTCTTGTTGATTTAACACTAAACAACTAAAATGCTTAACTTCTTTGTATACTACTATTAGAACTTCAACTAGGCTACCTTTTTCCTATTATAACCATACTTGTTTTTCATGAAAACAACCTAAAATATCTAAAACAAGGCTATAAAAGAGTTAGGAGTACCTAAAATGTGAACTACTAGCATCAGCCTAAAAGAAAAACAATGAAAAGTTTAGCTTATACACTTACCATAGGTAAGAGAGTAGCTCTCCTTTTTTTATGAAGGTAGCCAGCGGTCTAAGGTATGGTGGCAACATGAGTGGTGGTCAACAATGTAAGGGGATGTATGTGGGTGGTGTAGCTCTTGGTGGTGGTGGGTTTAGTAGAGTGGGGGTAGCGTGAGTGAGGGTAGCGGTGAAGTGTGTAGTGAAAGGAGAGAAGGGGTTTCAAGTGGATTTGAGGGGCTTTTGAATGAAATACTTGAGAGAGTTTTTAGGAGTGTTTTCAAGGTTTAGAAAATGAAGAAAATGAGTGAAGCAGGGGGAAAGATGGCCGACACAACAAGAGTGGGAGGGGGACAAAGTATAAACCATTTGGGAAGTGAAGGACATGGTCCATTTGGAGACCATGTACTAAGTTACTTTTTTTGCCAATTTGGAAGGATCTTGTCTCCCTGAAGGACAAGATATTTTTAAGGCCATTAATCCTCTTGCACTTTATTTCTTAACTAAGTTTGACTTCTTGTTAATTAATATGTAATGAAGGTTGGTTATGAATTAGGGTTTGTTTAGAGTAATTGATGGTAATTAAGCATAGTTAGGCTAGTTAAGTGTAAATAGCGCATGTATTCGGTTTTATTGTGTTTTAATACTGCATTTTAGTTAGTTTAAGTATTTTACACTTGTACCTAGGTTTTCCTTAAGGTTTGATGTCCATTTATAGTTGTTTGATTCACATACAAGCTTGGAATTTAGGGTTTTAGGTGATCGGCAAGTTCGATCACTTGTAATCATTGATTTAACTTTATGGTTAAGGTTTATTTGTCGTGTTATGGTATTTGGTCATTCAATTAGGACTTAGTAATCATTTTAGGTTTTATTGTTCTAGGGTTTCTTAAGTATTAAAGTTTCCAAGGTTTTACATATATAACTAGGGTTTTAGGGTCTTACTTTCTTTAAAGTTTTGGTTTAATGTTTAGAGTTCGATTCTTTTTCTTAAGTTTTCAATATTATGTCTGGGTGGCTCTAGGGACTATCCAAAGACCTTTTATGCAACTTCACTTTCAGTTACTGATAACCCATAGGGTCTATAGCACGATTTGTAGCAACAAATATATTGTTTTCCACCATAGATCCTTAAACTCTAAATAATCAAGAGTTAAGCTCTAATACCAATTATAGGTCCTAAGGTAACCAAAAGGGGAGGAGGGGTAGGGGGTGGAGGGTGTGAGTGGAGGTTGAATTGATTCCTTAAAAAGTTTTAAACTTTTTGTAAATCAAGATTAAAATTGTCTCCTTTGATTACTTAAGCAAGATTAAGTGTGAAATAATATATAAGTAATAATAAAACACAAACTAAATGAGAGTAAGGTTGAAAAGATCAAATAAGAGATTTATAATGCTTCAACCTTATGCCTGCTACACTCTACTAACTCTATTATTGTGGACCTAATATTCCTCATTGATATCATTCCACTATCTTCAACAAGAGAGAACCAACTACAAGTCTTTCTACTCTATCTTACTAAACTACCCTTATCTATACAAAAAACTACCAAAATTTGAATCTCTCTTCTAACACAAAACTTATCACACAAATAAGTATGTTTACAGTAACAATGAGGATTGAATAGAATGATTCTCTTAATGAAAGTACAAGATAAAATCCAAATATAAAACTAAAGTATATAGTATTGTTTTTAAATTAGATTATGAATATGACTCTAAATTTTCTCAAGTATCAAGTTTGTAGTAAATGAAGGTAGCTCAAGTGTTTATCAAAATTTGAAATCATTTTCTTTTTATATTTTCAGGTGCAACGTCTATTTGCTTGAATCTTGGATAATTCTTTGACATTTCTCAACAAATCTTGAAATATCTTAATTTAGGAGTTAGTTGTTATGATCCCTTGAATTGTGAAAGCTAAATTGCCCTTTTTGATTAATTCAATTCAAACATTATGTTGCTACTCTTTTATTGATGAACTCTACAAGTTTTCCTTTATAATTGTTGTAGTTTCTTATCATACTCCACTAATATGATCTTCAAAAATTGAACTCTTTTTTGAAATATCTCCTAAAAATTAGAAGCAAATCTTGATGCTTGATACTCTTGGATTTTGAATTTAGAGCTTAGGATATCTTCTTAATGAATAACAATACAGATAGCCTTGTATCAAATCTGATTTACTTAACTTAATCCTCTTCAAGATGTTTGTTATCTTAGCTCAAGTTGAATTTAAAGCAATATAGATAAGATTCATCGTTATCTTGAATCTTTGTTTGCATATTCATCTTAATTTGAGCTTGAAAAATATCTGATTTATCTTTCCACAAAATCCTTAATTTAATTTGACAAATATCCTCCAAATAAATCTTGAAAAATCTTATGAACAACTACTAATAAGATTCCATCAAAAATATGTTTACTACAATGATGAACATGTACAAATAATCATATCCTTCAATTGATTTAATTAATCCTCCTTAATCTTACCATGGATTTAATTATCCAATTAATTATCCAACTGAGTAGAACATGTTAAATATATTACCCAAATATATCCAACAAGTAGAGTTAGACCTTCAAACACTTATAAGTCCAAAATACTTCATGAAACATTCTGCTTTGTAACTTCTAATACTATATTGAGGTTTTGAATTTGTCTTTAAATTTGGTTCTAATTTTCAAATTCAGTACTAAAATAAAATCTTATCCTTTGCCTATTAACCAACACACTTAACACACTTGTTAAACTTCTCTTCTCTTTTTGTTGTCGTCAAAACAATGAAAAGAGAACTCAACATTCTTCAAGAGGCACTACATGTTAAGGTTTGTCATGGTATGATCCACTTATGAACTTTGTCCAAGTCATGTGTTCCTATGTAAAGGAAAGGCAACTCTCTCTAGGTGGACTAGCATTACTATAGCTTCGATTTCTTATAAGGAGTACGTCTTTTAAACATTCAATTATGTGCTAAGAGTTGATTTACACAAAGAAGATGAAGCCTTCTTTCTCTTCATCTTTTAGGAAGATCAAAGAAGAGATGGGAAACAAATCATTAGTCAAATAAAAGCTTGCAACTTTCATCACACTCTAGCTATAATGATAGTAGTAGATCATATCCTCCCCGACATGAAGGATGTTGGTGGAATATTGTAATAGTTTACACAAATCTATGACAAGATTCTTTCTATGGTGCAATCCGAGGAGCATGCTTTCCCAGTTTGACATAGAGGAGTACTTGAATGCCTCTTGAGGCTGAAAAGGTAATCTAGACTTAGTGAATTTTAAGGAATGCACAATCTGTTTATAGGATAACAATGGTGGCATTGAAGAAATGAATGGAACCTTATGAAATTGCTAACATTGCTCTTATGATTCTTATACCAGTTAAGGAAGGGACATGAGATTAGTATTTATGCTAGTGCGATGCCTATTGAAGTGCATATGAAGGTGAATAGTATGCTACACATATTGATATCCCTCTTCCCCTAGTTGTTAGCATGTCTCATTGAGACTAAGTAGCAACCTAAGTGATTGTTCCTTCATTAGAGAGAACTTTGTACTTTCATGAATATGTAGCTCTATCTCCTTTCATGATGCCACTAAAGGGTTTCTTGGTAGCAGAAGTCAGTTCATCACATGCAATTCATCATATCCTTAGGAAGCAATGCCTTGACATAGTAATAGGAATCAACCCTATAGACTGATCATGCATAACCAAGCCAGAGGACTCCCAGGACTCACAAAGAGAATAATAGCTCGTAGCCCCATCCAAGCTAAGAACTCCTATTCTGACCATGATTTACCCTATTACCGACCTAAGTACCGAGCTCTCTCATGTACCAACATTGTCTTCAAATCTACCGAGCAGACATACTAACTCTTCGAGTAGGTATGCCTACTTATTAAGTAGTCATACCATAATCCAAACAACATTCAAGCATACTAGCCTCAACAATTATCCAAAGCTAAGCTCTTGAACCAACTAAGAACCAACCCTAGTTTGAGGCGAATATTCATTAGTGACTAATTAGATGAGGACCAACCTAATCCAGATCAAGTAAGCTCTGACCGCATACCCTCTTTTTCCTCATTTTGTCTGAATTGTATTATATTTCAAAGCAACCAGCCACCATAAGACACGTGTCTTCTTGTACAACATTCCAAAAGGATTCTTTACTTTTTTGTATAAAATATTCTTTATCTCTTTTACCCTTTTTAGTATTATTCATGTATCCTAATTGGAAATTACCCTTTTGTCTTTTCCATATATGTTTGTAACCTTAGTGGAACTAGTATATAAACCCTATTTGTAGCATGCAGACAACACAACTTTTGATTATCATAAAGTTTCCCCTTTAAGCAACCCTAGTGCTCTTATTTACCCTTAACTTTTATCTATTCTCTTTAGCAAGGAGTAATGGTAAGTGACCCTATAATTTAGATCAATAGGTCATATCTAGCAAATTGTAGGTCAAGTAAGATCGGTTAGTATGTCATATGCAGTCAGTAGCTACCCGAACTTTGCTAATCTTCTTTTACTTTCTTTTAGTTCACTTCGTTGTGGTGCTCATCCATGTATCCAACCCCAAAGATGCATCAACTTTGTTGGTACTAGAGCATAGTTCTAAGAGGGAGTATGTGAAGTTATAGCAAAGTTTTGGTTGGCGTTTGCTACTTGTGGTTGATGTATTCCTTTCAAAGCTGCTATAGTATGTTCATGTAAAGTAAGTTTAGAATTGTAAGTTGTATAGTGGAGTTTTGTTTGTTGGTAAGTGAAGTTTATGTTATTACTCTGCTTTTACTCTATTTTTCACTACAAAAATAGATCAAGTTCATTTCTATCCTTTTTGTGTGAGTGTTGGGTATAGAAGCTATTAAGTGTGTTAGTAGACACTTTAAGTAGTAAGGTAGAAGTATTGTTGTATTATGTTAATTTGTTAAGGAAAATATCACATTATGTCAATTGATAGTAGACTCACTAATCTTATAGAGAGTCTAGTCACCATAATATAAGTTAATAGGCAATAGCCCTAAGGTATGCCCCATCATAACGCACCTAAAAATGTTCTAGAGAGACACTATGGCCAAGATGGCTGATCCAATCAACTTATTCAACCCTAGTAAGTTAGAGGAGTTACAGATAGAGCTACTAAACGAAGGCTAACATTAGAAGAAATAGAAAATGATGATGAGGAAGTAGATGTGGAGACTGATGGAGAGGAAGAAGAAGAAGAAGAAGAAGTTGAGTACTATCATGTGGGAGAGCGAGGATGCCGAGCTCCTTGAGGACTTGATAATGTTAAGGTCCAAATCCTACCTTTTAATGGAAGTGGAGATGTAGATGAATATTTGGAATGGGAAGAGAAGGTTGAGAAGGTATTTGACTATTATAGATATACTAATGCTATCAAGGTCCATCTTGCTACATTAAAGTTTACTAGGTATACCATTATGTGGTGGAAAAATCTGAATGCAACCAAAATAAGGGATAGAAGATAAGGAAAAAGGGCTTGGGATGAGATGAAGAGGTTGCTGAGGGGTAGATTTATACCCGAGACCTACTTGCAAGATACATTTACAATGTTGTAGGAACTTCACTAAAGAGGCTGATCTATTGATGACTATGAGAGAAAGTTCTAGATGCTTATGATCTAGGCCGGCATGAAAGAATTAGAGACTTGCATAGTATCAAGGTTCATTTATGGGCTAACAAATATAAGATTCACATCATTGTGGAAGTACATAGGTTTTATACATTAGAAGAGGCAATTAAGATAGCGTAGAGGTCTAAAAAATAGAGAAGAGGTTCTCTAAGCCTACCTGGTCCAACATTTTCTCAAGCCCTTATTCTATGCCATCTTATTCAAGTTAAGCTAAGCAGGCCATACCAGTTAAGCAGACAAATGACCAAACTAATGGTAGCTAAGTAGGCCAGCCGAGCCAAATTGAGATTAGGCCAACCTCAAGGACATATGAGAAAGGGCAAACCTCTAAATGGAATACCAAGGAAGTAAAGTGCTTTAAATGCTTAGGTTTTGGACACTAGTTGGTGAGTGTCCAAACCAACATGTCATGGTGCTCCAAGGAGATGTAATAGATAGCATCGACAAAAGTGAACTCGAGAAAGAGAAGGATTTTAGGAAGGTTAAAGCCGAAGAGGAAGAGGAGACTTGTGTCTATGCTAACTAAGGAGAAGTAATAACCTTAGTGTAAAGGGGAGTACTAAGCTCTTTATTAACCCCCAAGGAAGACTAAAGAGAGAATCTATTCCATACAAAGTGTACCATCAAGAGACAGCTGTGCACCATCATAATGGATAGAGGAAGTTGCACCAATGCTACTGTACAGTCTTTTGTGTAAAGGTTAGGTCTACTGACCTCTAAGTAGCCCCGACCTTATAAGCTATTTTAGCTTCATGATAAGTATGTTTTGCACATGATTGAATAGTAATTGTACTGTTCAATGTTGAGAATGCGTGCAAGGACAAAGAAGTGTAAACCCTACTATTTAATGGGTATGTAAATCAACTAAGAGTATTTCTCGATCATTCCTAAGGATCAACTTAACTAAGAATTTAAGTTTACATTTAAAAAATGAACTTAGTTTCTCAATTTAAAAGTTTAATATCGATAAAAACTCAAATATGAGAACAACGGACCTAAAGTCCCATAAAACCCTAAACCCTAAAATAATTAAGAACTTACAACCCTAAATGACTAATTAAGAATTTAATTTGAATAATTTTATTCAACTTTAGAGAATTTCATAATTTTATGAGAAATAAATCATAACTTACAAGTTGATTTAAGAGTCAAACTCTAAAAGAATTACATATATGACAATCCCCTTATTTTCATGCATAAGCCATGTATGTATGGATATGTAAGCCAACCAATCACATTAAATAACTTATTAATTGAGAGTTAGAAACAATTATCAGTCAATAACCTATCAAAAGCTATTGATAAGACACTTTCCATATATCACCATAACCTATATTATATAAGGATAAGTTATCACATTATTTTATCAATTCAATTTTCAAACAAGTGACAAGACAACACAATGACCTATTTGTTCCCTATAATGTCGATTGTAAGAAGAGTTGGGTGGGGGGTACATGCTTTGTCATTTTCCCATCAATCCAATTGTCTTACACATCTACAATTCACTCCTTAATACTTACATCATCTAGTCATGTTAGAGAGTAGCTTTTATACATGATAAAAAACAACTAAATGAAGCTTCTTGGACACACTTCACCCACATAATCAAATCGGCACACTCTCTCCTCTTTTCTCTCATCTTTTATTTCCTTTTCTATAGTTCAAACACAAAACAAAAGAGGAAACCCAACCCTACAAAATCTACACATTGCCACCACTTTCTTTTACTTCCATACTCACGGCACAAACATTGTTTCGTTGCCTTCTTTTGTCAACTTCAAAAGCAATTTTAGGTGCCTTTAGGATATCCCTAAAATCTACCCTAAACATCAAGATCTTAGTTATTAAAAGAACTTGTAAAAAGAGGAAGGAAAGCAAGGAGCTAAGAGGACTCTTAGTTGCATAACCACCCATTTTTACACTTTAAGGATGAGTAAGTTTATTTCCTTGTTAAAGTACTTTAGTATGCCATGTTAGGAGACCATATTTTCATAAAGATATTGGCATGAACATAAGGTGATAAAATAGCTAGACCACTTTGCGAAATAAGCTTATGAATCTCTCACATGAAAGTTGAAATACAAGCATGTTAAGTTAGTATTTTGTAGGATACAAGTCTAGCACTTAGAATAGAATTAATAAGTTAGGAAAATCATGAAATATGTGTATGGAAAGGGAGATAACATGCTAAACGTGTAGAGTATGTATAGTATTTAGATGTTATTTTGACTTCATGTGGTCACATATGCTCAAATCTAGTTTTAGGTAAAGGAAAATTGATTACATGAAGTTTTTATGAAGAAACCAACTTTTTGAGATGTGAACTATGGCATAGAGTTTATGATAAGTATGAGATCTATCATTTTTATGTAGTACATAAGCTAAATAATCACCTCATGAAAGAGAAGTTAACCTTAGTTTAAACCAAAAACAAGCCCATTTGACTACTTAAGCCTACATAAAAGTCCATGAAGATGTTGATAGCACCAAGGCTATAAGACAAGGATGGAAATCTAACCTTAAAGAGTATTTTTAGGGTTAGAATAAAATCCTAAGCCCAAGCCTAAAAGGTTCTCTAAGATAACAAAAAGCCTAACAACCAAACTAAGCCCAAAAGAGCACTAAACCATAAGGATCACTACTATTCTAATCAGTGGACAAATTTACGTGCCTCGTCTCAAAAAAATAACCATCCACATTAAAGTACACTCAAAAACGATGAAAATCAACTACAAGATTATAAAAATCAGATTTAAAACGAGAAAATTATAAGCAATTGAAGTTTTAAGTATAACCGAGAAAAATACAAAACTAAGTTAAAAAGTATAATATAAAGAACCTTAGGTTAGCCTTTCAATTTCATCTCAAACTCTTAATTTTATCACATTTTCAATGTTTAAGGGACTCGACCATAGGAGACGACCTGCCCTTAGACTACTACAGCTGATCCATCATAGCTACGTGAGTGATTCTCAATGACTTCATGCTTGATTTTGCTTATAATGTAGTCACACTTAAATTTATGAAATGAACTTAATTGCTTGTGAGATATGGGAAATGCATGTGTACTGCATTATGATTGAATGCCATAACTTGCTAATGAGATAATAATGGGTATTGTTGTGATAATAGTATGCACAGATTGTATGGAATAAAGTTGCTTAATCACAATGGAAATTGAATTAATTAAGTTTTCAACTAAAAAATTCAATGAGTCATGCATTTCTCATATTTTCATTATAACTATACCGACTACCAACTCATATGGAAGATGAGAAGGGGCTCATAGGAGTGGGGTCTCTTGTTAGGATTAGGCAAATGTGCCATTAATATTATTGAGCCTCTGTTTTGACTTTTTGAGCTTACTAAGCGCCAAAGGACGATAATTGTTAATGAAGGGCCATGTCTTATGGCTTTTGCTTAGGGCATCTGATGTAGATTGCGGAAGCCACCATACTACCAGACTTGAGAATTTTGGCTTAAAAATTTGAATTTTTAAAAAGGGAAGTGTATCTTTCATATGAAAAGTAAAGTTATATATATTATTTATATATATATATATATATAACCTCAAGTGCTAAAACTCGGTTGATGGTTTATATCGATTAACTATCTTCAACCCTGACTCTAGGGGGTGTAATTCTGAGTTGCATGTAGCTCCTAAGTCGCTAATTGTTCATACATTCTTATGTTATGCATTTAAATGATATTATTGTATAGAATGATGGAAGGATTTACTCACTGAGTATAAGCTTACACCCCAATGGATTTCTTTTGCTGCAAGATCACCTTTTTGTTCATCTAAGCCGTAGAATGCTTGAGATGAGTCTTACACTGAGATGGGGTATGTGTCCAAGAAGAGAAGAGAGAATTTTTGTGTAAATAGTGATATGTTAATATATTTATTTATTTAGTTAGATTTTCTTAGTTCAAATTTTCTTAGAATTTCGAGTACGTTGTAATATTCTTTTGTTGCGGAATTATACAAATCTACACTCTAACTTGAGCACTTTTGTAATTAAATGTTAATTTTAGTCATCCCACTTAATGTTACTTATCTATGGGCCTAATGGTGACATAGACTAAAAGGAGCCTTGTGTGTTGTATAGAAGGCCTATAATCAACAAGGGAGTTGATCATAGATCTTTAAGCAGTATACGGCAATCTACCACAACAATGATACTGTATGGGTCGTGATAAGTAGTGTGCGGTGTAATCCCCATGGGAGCTTCACATCTATTGCTTAGAAGACCTTGGTTTTTCGATCGACGTGTTATTTATGAATTTTGTTAAGGATGGAAAGAAGATTGTGTTGCAACCCATGACATCGACCTAAGTAAATGAAACCCTTAATCAACTTACTCAAGTTAGTAAGAAGAAAGCCCTAATGATGAGCTAAAGAGAGTTTCAAGCTGCTGAGAAGGTCAATGAGCTTATGTTTTTATTAATTAAGAGATTACTAGAGATGAAAGATCTAAAGGAAGTCCCTAAAGAGATCCAAAGCTTGATAGATGAATTTTTCGACCTCTTCAGTTTCCTAAAGGACTACCGCTGGTCTGAGGCATAGAACATTGTATTAATCTGCAACCAAGCGCTGCCCTACCAAACTGACTTGCCTACAAAATGAACTCTGAGTAAGCTGTCAAGCTAAAAAGATAAGTAAATGAGCTCACAAAACGAAGATATGTAAGGGAAAGTATAAGCCCTTGTGTTATGTTAGCTTTACTTGTCCCAAAGAAAGATGGTTTATGGTGCATGTGCATTGACAACCAAGCAATCAACCGAACCATTATAAAGTATAGATATGCAATACCAAGGCTTAATGATATGTTAGATGAGCTTCATGTGCCAAGATATTTTCAAAGATTGACCTATGAAGTGGCTATCACCAAATTCACACAAGACTAAGTGATGAATGGAAGGTTATGCCATTTAGACATACCAATTCATTAAGCATATTTATAAGGCTTATGAAGTATTGATATGCCCTCTAATTAAATGATGTGTAGTCATGTACCACATAAACAACCATGCTCAACATCTTTGAGAAGTTTTTGATATTTTATAAGCCGAGAAGTTATTTAGGAACCTGAAAAAGTATACCTTCTATCAGGGTGAAAGTGGTTTTTCTTAGGTATATAATATCAAGGGAAGGAATCCAAGCTAATGAGGAGAAGGTCCAAGCTATCTTGGAGTGGTTGATGCCAAAGAATGTTATTAAAGTGTGAAGTTTTCATGGCTTTTCTTCTTTCTATAGGCAATTTATTAAGAACTTCAGTACCACTGCAACTCCCTTGACTAAGAAGAGTAAAGGGTTCAGATGGAATGACCAAGTTGAGTAGAGCTTCAGGGAGATCAAGGAGAAGCTCCCCTCTTCCCCTATCCTGTCATTGCCAAATTTTGATAAGCCCTTCAAAGTGCAATGCAATGTATTAAGCATTGGATTTGGTGCCCCCCTAATGTAAGAATGACGACCGGTTCTCTACCACTATAAGAAGCTTAGTGGTGTTACATTAAACTATTCTATGTACGAAAAAGAGTTGTACTCTCTTTTTCAAGCTCTTATTGTCTAGAAATACTACTCAGTGCCCCAACAGTTTATTATTAACACTGACCATGACTCACTAAAGCATCTTAAGAGTAAAAAAAAACTTTCAAAGAGGTAAACTAAGTGACCGGAGTTCATGGAAGAATTCTCCTATGTGATCCAACACAAGAAAGGCAATACCAATGTGGTTGCTAATGCTCTATCTTGTCGGCAAACCTTACTAACCACTTTGTAGACAAAGTTGCTAGGATTTTCACTTATCACTGAGCAATATGCTCATGAACTTCATTTTGGTCCCATTCTTAAGCAGTGCTAGGAAGGAGTTGTTGTTAGAGGATATTACCTCAAGGATGACTATTTGTTTAAAGATTGAAGACTATGCATACCGAACTGTTCCATGCATGAGCTATTGGTTAGGAAAGCTCATAACAGTGGATTATTTGGTTATTTTAGAGAGACCAAAATAGCTAATCTATTGAAGGGAAACTTTTACTGGCCTGATTTGGCAAAGGATGTCCATAAGGTAATTGGTAGTTATGAAATATGCAAGAGAGCTAAGGGGAGAAGAGAATTGTATGGAGAGTATATGCCCCTACCAACACCAACCATGACCAACCTTGACTAACCTCAACATGGACTTTGTCCTGAAGTTGCCCTAGACATCTTGGGGGAAAGATTCTATATTTTTTGTAATGGATCACTTTAGCAAAATGACATACTTCATTCCGTGCCATCGAATTAATAATGTTTTATATATTGTTGACTTGTTTTTATAGGAAGTTGTCCAACTATATAGAGTGCCAAAGACTATTGTTTTAAATTGGGACACAAAATTCTTAAGCTATTTTTGAAAGACTCTTTGGAAAAGACTTGAAACTAAACTTACAATCAACTCAAGTAACCACCCTTAAACTAATGGCCAAACTAAAGTAGTGAATAGGACGTTAGGTAAGTTACTCAGAGCTATTGTACGAAAGAACTTAAAGGATTCGGATCTGTGTCTACTAGTTATAGAGTTTGCATACAACCGAACTATCCACAATACTACTAAGAAGACTCCATTTGAGGTTGTTTATGGCCTTAATCCTACTATTCCACTAGGCCTAATTGATGCCCCTACAACTATCTAAGAAAGTCAATTTGAATTCGACCAAGCCCAAGAATTGCAACAGCTACACCAATCTATGATAGGGAAGATTTCCAAGTTTAAATAGAGACAACAAGAGATTGGTAACTAAGGTCGATGAGCTATTTCCTTTAGAGTAGGAGACTTTGTATGGACTTACCTCAGTTGAAAGCGATTTCCACACTTCAGATAAAGTAAGCTATCTCTATGAGCTGATGGTCCATTCAATGTCCTGAAGAAGATCAACTGTAATGGCTACTAAATTGAACTTCTTGAAAACTATGGTGTTTCTTCTACCTTCAATGTGTTCGACCTAAATCCCCACCAATAAGAAGAAGGAGACCCTGCAGATACCTAAGAAGCACAAGAGCCTAAGACCACTTTGTATTTAAGGACAAATATTTCTAACCCTTAGGTAGATGATAGGAATCAACACTCCCAACCGATCACACGTAACCGAGTTAGAGGACTGAAAGGACCCATAAGGAGAATAATAGCTTGTAGCCCTATCTAAGGCAAGATTTCCTATTTTGACCTCCATGATTCACCTTACTATTGACTTAAGTACCAAGCTCTCATGCACTAACCTTGTCTTCAAAGCTGTCGAGCAAACATGCCGACTCTCTAAGCAGGCATGCTTACCTATTATGTAGCTGTACCATAATCTAGACAACATTCAAGTATACCAACCTCAATAATTATCCAAAGCCGAGCTCTCAAACTGACCAAGATCCAACCCTTATCCAAGGCAAATATTCATTAGTAACTAATTGCTTAAGGACCAATCGAATCTAGATTAGGTTAACTCTGACCACATGCCCTCTTTTTCCTCATTTTGTCTGAATTGTACAATATTTCAAAGGGACAACAATCAGCCACCATGCGTCATGTGTCTTTTAGCACAACATTTCAAAGGGATTCTTCACTTTTCCATAAAGAATATTCTTTGTCTCTTTTACCCATTTTAGTATCATTCATGCATCCCAATTGTAAATTATCCTTTTGTCTTTTCCATATATGTTTGTAACCTTAGTGGAGCTAGTATATAAACCCTATTTATAGTACGTAGGCAATACAACTTTTGATTATCATAATATATAAGTTTTCCTTTTGAGAAAACCTTATGTTTTTATTTACCCTTAACTTTTATCTATTCTATTTAGCAAGGAATAGTGGCGAGTGACCCTATAGTTTAGATCGATGAGTCACATCTGAAGGATTGTGGGCCGAATAAGATTGATTGGTATGTCATATCTAGTGGGTGGCTACCCATACTTTGTTAGTCTTCTTTTACTTTCTTTAGGTTCACTTTGTTGTGCTGCTCCTCCATTTATCTGACCTCGAAGATGCATCACATAGTAACAATGATGGAAGTCATTATGATTAGCATTCCCTTGGGTTATTGAGCTTGTAACATTTTAGGTTGCTAAGTCTCTATGATTTAAGGAGTTACTTAAAGGGTTATCATGAATATAAGGCTAGTTAGATTCTTATGATTTAAGGAGCTTCTAAAGTCATATTGTCCATTAGAGCAAAAGCTCTCACTTGCAGTGTAATGTTTAAGAGATAATGGCATTCATTGCCTGAGGTTGAAAATTCACTTTTATTAGTCAATGAGGTATTTCCCACTACTCAACTACTTAGAATTGTCTTATTTAGATGCAACAACTTATAATGCACCTGGGAGGCAATGCTTTTACTAGTCTGCCTTATATAAGCCTAACTTCTAAGGAGTCAATGGTCTTACCAGCCAATAACAACAATTGGATAAGTGTTGTTCAATTGGAGAAGTCACTTTTTGATGAACTTCAAGAGAACAAGCAAGTTTTACTCTTAATTGAAAGCATTCCACACTTTAAAGAAATTGTGATGGAAGTTGTTGCTACAGCATCACGTAAGTTTAAAGCATTATAGCTAAGTGCTAAGGGAATATTTGGGCTTAAGGTATGTAAGCCAAAATGTTAGGGCATTGCCTAGATTTACAACATAGAAGTCAAGGTGTCAATTAACTACTCAGGCTTAAGGCTTAGAGGATAAGATGCCAAGGTATTGCTTAGGCTTAAGGTATGGAAGCCAAGATGCTAAGGCATTGCCTAGGCTTAAGAATTCTCTTATATTAGTTAAGGGAGTAATTCCCATTACTTGACTACTTAATATTACCTAGGATTGACATGCAAAGGTTATAATGCCAAGGCATTTCTTGGTCATAAAGGCATAAAAGTTAATGTGCCAAGGTGATGCTTATAACATGAAAGCTAAGATGCTAAGGTTTTACCTATTTTGAAAGGAAAGAAACATAGAGGATATGAAAGTTTCATCATTAAATAGAAAATTTTTCTTTTGTTTTCAAAAGGATTTAATTATTCATTTATCACTATCAAAGGACTCATGTGCTAACATTCAAGTGTCATAGGCTAGGAGTAGGTTATTCTAAACATTGTTGTCTTCAATGATGAGCTCTCTATTTTGAACTCTTTCATGGAATATCGATATTAAATTTTAGCAATCCTTGGTAGGGTAGTCTACCTTCCTATGATATTGGCAATATCTAAGGTCTCTTATTTTATTTGCTATAGGTTAATGTTTAGTTCTTGGCAACCTGATGCCTTCATCTTCCAACCAACAATCGAGCATACATGCAATTTGCTTATTGGGCATAGAAAGAGAGGAACTTCTATAAAACTCTTCGATACATCATCCTTTGGGCTTTTACCACTTTTGAAGTCCTCTTCTTGAGTTAAGGATGTAGAAGCTACCCTTTTGTTGAGCTTACCACTTTCCCCTTGTTGCCTAAAAAAAAATTGTTGGTTCTTCACACAATCTCCATAAGCACAACGAAAGAAAACAAAGAGAGGTTCTCTAAGTATACATCATACTCAAAGAACATCCCTTAGATGTAAATTTTTACTAATTCTTTTTCATCACATATATCTTAGATATCCAAGAAGCACTCTTTGAAGCTCCCTATATAATCCATTAAGTCTTCCTTTGGGTTTTGCCTTGTTCCTCTCACGTCAATGATGGTGACTCTTTCCTATGTGGAGAAGAACTTTTATAAAGTCAACTTGCACATAGTCCCCCATGAATCGACTAATTTGGAAGGGAGGTTGACATATTAAGTATATGCCTTCTTGATCATTGACTTGGAGAAATCTTTCAATATTAATTCATCCTCAAGCCTATATGGCTTTAAGGTCTCAATAAACCAAAGATCTTAGGTTTCACTCCCTAATGTAGTCGCCAAAATGTAGATGCCAAGATTCTAATTGAGCAGATACTATAGATTTAAGATTTGGGGTAGAGTGGCATGTGGATCAACCAACAGTCATGTAAATGGAAACTTAAGAGGAAGAAGGGCTACCAATTAGACCCTTACATTCTCTATTTTAGATATTAGATTTTGTACAGCTACAGGCTACGGTAAGGGAGTTTACTCATGCCTTCCTCAAGGCATATCATTTGTAGTAATAAGAGGGTTAATTGGTTGAGAAGTGAGGGTAGTGCTCATTTGCGCAGCAATTGTAGAGTTTAGTAGAGCCACTCCATGTTGCACAACAATAAAGGTAGCCAACCTTATCATTAGGGGAGCAAACATAGCCATGAACTTATTTAAGGTTTTTGTTGCCTTTTGAATATCCTACATCACCTCCATAGTGTCTTAAGGAGGCTCAAGGATTGGATTATCTTGATTAGTGTCTTAAGGTAATAGAGGTAGGTCTTACTCAACTCGTTCAACATTGGTATCTTGATCTCAAGAGATAGCATCAGTTGTAATAGACATTCTCTTCCTATAAGGTTCCATAGCTTTGATATCACTCTTTATCTCTAGTAGAGTCACTAAAATGTAGATGTTAAGTTTCTAATAGAGCAACCACGTGCTAGTCACACAAATATTACAATATACATGGCCTCAAAATAGTGATGTAAAGATGATACTTAACTAGATGATTGGAGAGAGAATGGCAAGGAGTAGGAAAAGGTAATCCTAGAATTTCAAATACACAAGTAACAAATAAGGGAGCCTAAGGAGCCCAAGGATCGCAGGATGTCAACCTTGCAATTCTTGAGTAGTTAAGATCGTTCTTTGCTCAAGCACTCATTTGATCTTAGAGAGCAAAGGTTTCACACTAGAACATTATATTTTTTATCTCTGGAGTTATGTCAAATGAAGAAGAATGATTGAGTAATTATAGTTCTTGGGCTTGATGACATTCATTGGATCATCTAAGTGATCAACAAATGAAATAGAGTTTGCATAATTCATAATTATCATGAATGAGTTGCAAAGGGTCTAAGGCCATTAAACTTCCTCATGGGGACATGAGTCCACCTAAGAAAGGTTGGAGGCAAACGGACCGGTCCAATAATCCTTATTCCAAGCCTATCAAGCTAATTCTTCTTGAATCATCCTAATATAAACCAAACTCCCTAAGCCTTATTACCTTGCATAAAAAGTTAAGCTATATAAATGGTGTAATAAGTTTTAGCCCTCTACAATACACACACATAAATGCACATACGTGCCTTCGCATGCACACACATGTGAGCCCCATATTCGATAAATAGAAATTTAGTAAGTAAATTCAGGATATCAGTAAAATTAACCCGATTAATCTAAAAAATTACAAATAAGCTCAAGACATTAGTCGAAGAGATCCTATAGACTCAGATATTAAAAATATAATAAAATAATAATAATAATATAGCTAAAATAGTACAATTTAACTATATTAAGTATTATTTGTCGTAATCGTGTAAAATAGGTTTCATTAGTTCATAAATTGTTAGAGATAAATTATATATATAATAAAATACATATATAAGATATATGTACGTATCGTATGTAATTTTTAAGTATGTACGTATACTTATATTTAGTTAAAATACCTTAATATATGTTATTTAAGCTAATAATATAGAGGAGAGAGAAAGAAAATCATTCTACATCAGCTAAACCACTCTAAAAATCTACAAACCCACTTTACTAGATTATACATGCAAATTAGTGTTTAAGAAAATTCAGTGGGGAATTTAAAGATTAAAGGAATAAATTAGGGAAAATTAAACACAAAAAAGGTGCAATATGATCATTAGGGGGTACAAAAGGATGGAGAGTTGTTAGAGTTTGACCACCACCACCACCACCAAGAGTCACAACCACTACACAATGCTGCCAACATGGAGAGAGCTACTATGGGTAGTTGAAGGCCAAGTTTCCAGTGAAGTCTAATTTCTACCTAATTTTAGGAAATTTTATAAAAATAGCAAATACACCTAGAAAATTATGAAAAAAATTATTCTTTCATATTTTTGTGTATAGAATCTATGAAAAATATCAATTTGTATAAATTTAGTAGTTAATATATACGTCCTTAAGAAATTGAATAAATCAAATGATTTTCGAAATTGAAATAAATTAGGTAAACAACTTAGTTTCTATCTCAAAATTTTTCTACAAGCTATCCTAAGTTAATACTAAATTGCTATGTCAAAGTTTTTCATGATACTATTTTTCGTATTTTTATTTGATTTTTGAGCCTAATATGATGCCTAAAATAGTGTATTTAGTGGAAATAATGTGTTTCTTTTAGTAATCCCACTTAGCTACTAAGTTTGAATCATATTGTAGAGTGTGTACACTGTTCTAGAGTGGTTAGATTAGTTGTGGAAGTGAGAAGTTATGGGAAGTAGTGAAACTGAGGAAGGTTTATTTGAAGTGTTATTGATGTTTCTCATTTGATTCTATAGTTATAACTTAAAAGGAAGTTAGTAAATTAGTTAAATTTAGGATTTTGCTTTAAAGCAGGTAATAACTAAGAGGATTCTAATGATGAATAATGCACTAAATTGATATTCAAAGAGTAGGTCAGAGGCAAAAATGTGAAAACAAGGGAAGTAAAGGATTAGTTAGAGGATGATGTTATTAAAACTTTTATAGATAACAAGGTTAGAGATTATCTCAGAGAATACAATCAATATAATAAATAACCCCTAAATAGCTTAGAAGGAACCTCAAAGGATTTTTGGACCAAAGTGAATTACTATAAATACACTCAGAACCAAACTCAAAGGATTTTGAACTAAAGAAAATTGCTACAAAACTACTTAGAACCTAACTCAAAGGATTTTGATTAATGAAAACCATAATAAGTCCAATCAGATGATAGCTCAGAGGATTCAGCTAATTAGGGTAATTGGTAAAAATCATTAATTGGTTAAGAAATCATGATTTTTAAGTTCAATTAACTTATAAAATTTATGTCTAAACAACCAAGAACATATTAAACAAACTAATAACTAAGGAATTAAGGCTTGAAAACTAATCTATTTTGTATTTTTAGGTGTACTTAAAGATCAAGAAGGCCACAATCAAGAATAACTACTAAAAAGTGCATGTAAGTTGGGATTGATGCTTTATGGTATATTGAAGTATCATATTAGGATACTTAGAGAAGTATGAGTACTTGTTTGTGGTTATAGTTAGATTATTTGTACATATGCTATGTGTGTGTCTATGATACTAATTGAAGATTGGAGGTTGAACTTAAGTGTTGTTTTTTGGTTGAATATACATCATGTCTTAAGTGTATGAACTTTGATGCATAACAGATAATCCGGACTAATCATGAATTGATTAAAGACCTAACCTAACATTTACGATAACCTAATAGGAGTGACGATTAGGTTGTTAGCTAAATACCAACACTTTGATGAGGATAGTAGAAATAATCTTTTTCCTACCTTTAGTCGAACTAAGTGATAAGAGAGAAGGTCGCATTAAAGTTAGCAACCATGGTTCAAATGTTTTCTAAGGAGGAGAAGTGTTTCCATTGCACAAGCCTAGATTTAGTCTAATAGTGGTGTATTGAAACTCCTTAAAATCTAGGTTAGAGTAGATGGAATTACTCTGACTTCACAATGAACCGGTTAAACATTATGAAATACTATATCATTCGTCTATTGCAATTGCATTTCATTAGTGATTGAATAACCATGTTTGCTAATGTACTCTTATGACTCCATCACATATTACTGAGCTAGTTAACCTCATATTCCAATAGATTGTTTTGCAAGTAAAGAGTAATACTAGAAGATGCCTTAATATAGTTATCCGCAAGTTAGTTTTGATGGATTAGGGAGTGAAGTTGTGAAATCTAATGAACGGATCAGAGCTCATGACACTTTTGTTTTTCTTTTGTAAGAGGATTATAAGGTCTTCCTAAGAGGCCTTATGGTCTTCGCTGGCTCGTTATTATGTCTATATATGTAATGAAGTTCTCTTGTGAAGATGTATAGTTTCTTTCAAAAACTATGGAACTTTTAATGTATTTAAGGTTGTGCATAAGAACCAATTTGTCTATAATTATGAGAATATGTATTTTGTAAATTATTACTCTACAAGTCTTATCTACTATAGGTACCCATCTAACTACTTCAAAACTGGTTAAGTCATCATTCGTCTTGTGTGGACTATATCTATATTAGCAACTAAGGTGATAGCTTTTAGCCTATGTTGGTTTACATGCATAAACGCATGCATATTATGTGCTACAATCATGAGTTACTTCAAGTTTGAGGTCAGTCATAATATATTGTTTGAATGGCTAAGATAAAAGAAAATAAGTTGGTGATTGTTGCATTAGTTTAAGGTTGTGTTTATGGATCTACATATGTATGTTCCTGCCTAAGGTGCTTGTGTGACTACAAACTAGGCTTTTAGCTCAACCTTATGGCAATATTATTTTTCAGTTATAGATGAGGTTGTTAACACTAATCTTTATAACTATTTTGGATATGATAGGTACTTTAAGGATGAAACTAGCAATAGTATAGATGCAAATCATGTTTATTATGATGATTCTTGAGTTATTATTATTAAAATGAGTTTATGAGATGATATGTGTCACGACCTGAGGGGGCTAGTCGTGGCAGTTGCCATATACCGTACAAAGGATTGCAGATTGAATTCCCTTACAATCGACAACCCTTTTATATGATACATAAGGCTATAGCTACTACTAACTATCAAGAGTGCACAAGCTTAAGCAATATCATTTCATGATAAATAATAATATTATAAAAACATAACACAGTCTATTTACATAAAAGTTTACAGATACAGAGTCTGAAACGTGTTTGAATTTAGACTATTATAAAATTAAATGTTCAAATCTATAATAATTCAAAAGTACTCTCCGTCTTCATCCAGCTCTCACACTGACCCTAAGTAGGAAACTTACCTCGAGCATGTGACGGCCCGACTCCACAAATAGGTTGGCCTGCGAAAGAAGACTACAAGGGTATAAGCTAACTAGCTTAGTGAGATATTTTCCCTCAACCATATAGCAATCAAGTTTATACAACAGTTAAGTTCAACCAAATGAATGCATGAACAAGCAGTATGCCAAACAATTACATGCAGGTGACCAGGTATTGCATGTAACTCAGATTTAACGACCACCGAAGTCAGGGTTGGAGATTCATCGGTACAGTTAGATCCAGGTATCATATTAGAAATTATTTCGTAACGAAACTCCGCGTTTCGTATTTAAAATGTAATGGTACATCCATTACTAACCTTATCAAAATAAGTTCTACATATAATTGTGAGTAAGTTCACGCAACCCTCACTCACCCCTAAACGAAGGCCTCTGGACTCGACCCTTAGCCAAGCGGTTGGTGCCTCCAACGTCTAGTCATCTCGCGGGCCGGGGTAAGGTCATATCGTACATGTGCACCGTACGAAATCTATCACAATCAATAATCAACCCATATATGGCCTCTCACTACCTTCGTGTAATGTGACTGCCCGAAATTAGTTATGCAATGCATGATTTATGCATGATTCAAGTTAACTTTTCTAGTCGAATAAAAAGTTAAGTCATATTTAATCAGTGATCATTCCAAATCACAAACAATCAATCTAGTGAATCTACTATGCAACAAACATTATATTATTGAAATTTAAAGTAGATTCACCATTAACAACAATTATCATGCACAAGCATAACCTAACCCTATACACATTCATTTATAAATCATAATTTATATTCAGTAATTACAAGCACAAACAAGTATAGAATCATAAGGAAAAACTTACTCAGCCATGGCTAGCTCAAAGGTCGTAATAGTCTGTGGGCAGCTCAGGGTCGATATCAAAGTCACTTGAGAATAATGAACATTTTGTAAGTTTAGGAATTTACAGCAAATAATTTGTAAGGTTTACTTCACTTAGTTACATGAAATTGTCAATTTGAGCTTTTTATCGAATCGTATGTAACTTTTTCATTTTAGCTCGGATCATTATGAACTTATAGTCCATTTTGATCATTTTCGAGTATATTTTCTTATAACGAGGCTCATTTTGGACGTTGTGACTAGTAGTTTAAATTATGATATATAAAAATATCACAAAATTTATTATTTAAGTTTAAAAATTATAAAACATTGATTTTTGCATTTTCTTAACATATTTATGATTTAATAATTATTTAAATCATATATTTGATATTTTTATTATTTTGAGTATATTTTCCTATTTTTGAGATTTTTACTTTATTATTATTATTATTGCCTTTACTATTTTTGTTATTTCTCATTTTCCATTATTTATATATTTTACGATTTATATATATATATATATACTTATAATATATGTTATAATTTTATTTTTATAAAAATCCTTAATCACGGTATTATATATATATATATATACATATACACCTTACATATTTATGAATTTAGTAATTATATTATATATCATATAGGCTAATACATATTCGATATACTACTTATATATATATATATACTATACATTATATGTATTATATATGTATATGTATTTATTGAAAATAAACATATTCTTATATACATATTCATGTATTCATGTATTTGTTTTTATATATATAAGTCTTACATATGTACATACATATAAATACATACATATATATTCGGTATATACATATAATTACCACTCATGGAGGTATACTACTATATATATATACTATATGATTATATATATGTGTATACTAAAGTAATTATACATGGATACACATATATATATATTTACGGTATACACATATACATAGATATACTATAGTTATTTATTGAAATACATAATACTAATTATATGTATTCAAAAAAAAAATACATAATACATATTCTTACTTATAATATACCTATGTATATACATGTATACATACCTAGTCTTATACATACATACACTATTCAATTTATGTATTTGTGTACATATACATGTATTAGTAATGTTATATTTATAAGAAAATACTATACAAATAGTATATTTATACATGTATATACTATATAGCATGCATCTATACAAAAAAATAATTTAGTTACTTATTTACTTTAATTCCTTCTTCTTCTTTTTCTTCTTTCTTTTTCTTATGGTTGGTTTCCAAAATGTGTTTCTTCTTTTCGATTTTATTTTGTTGAACTTGTTTCTAGATTTTTCTTTTTATTTCATGTGTGTACTAAGCTTAAATTATAAGCTAAAATCTTAGATAATCATTTCAAGATTTTTGTTTGTTTAGTTAATCAACACTTGGTAATATTATTCATCACATGGGCTACTTGATTGATTTTTTTCCCAACTTGAATTTTGAACGCGGCAAATGAATTAAGAAAAGAAAGAAAGAAAAGAGATAAATTGGAAATGAAAGAAAAGAAAAATTAAATTTAATAATAAGTACATGTAATTTTTCGAATCATATAAATTATAACAATTCTCCTCGTAAATTAATTTTTAAATTTTTGTGAAATTTTATCAATTTAATTGGTACCCATTACATTTATAATTTTTACAATTTATTATAGCGATTTCATTAAAATTTTGTACGAATAAGTGATTTAGTCGAAAATTGTATTCAATCATTATTATATCACTATTAAGTAATATTTAACTATTTTATAGGTTTATGTTTATGATTTTAGGATTTCAAGCAATTTTGGGTTCAATTTTGATTAATGGTGCGTAAACTAGTTTTAAGGTTTTAATACGCGATTTAAGGTTTCGATCAATTCCTAGGATTTTGTTATCGGTGTTATATTTGATTTATTAAACTTCATAATCTTTTATTGTTACTAGCCTTATCGACTTATTGTACAGTTTATGACACTCAGACTTAAGTTAGGGTTCAACTACTGTTTTTCCTAAGGTTTACAATATGAGTTTGAGATATTTATGCATTCCTGTTAGACTATTTTGAAGGCCTTTGATTTAAGTTTCTAAATAATTGTCAATCAGATGTTGAAATGTTAAGATCTTCTTTCAATGACATTTAGATAATTTAATACCTTATTTAATGAAATACCCTTTTATAGGAGATAGGTAGTGTATACATTCAATTGCCAATTTTAGTAGGTATTTAAGCTTAACATATCCATATTTTATTACATGTATGTAGCAAAGTTATCACATCCTTGTTTTAGGGCGTAACACTAATACTTGCTAAATAAAGTTAAATTACAAGATAGGTTTTAAAGTATCTAAATGAAGTAAAACAAATGGCCTCCAAAGAAATAGGATTCAATACAAGTAGGTATTTACATTAGAAATCGTAACAGAGAAAGCACACTTCATTCATACACCATAACTGACATTTGAGTGAAGTCTTTCTGAAGCAAATATGAGAATTAAGTATACATTTTTTAGGCCTTACAATAAGCATCCAAATGAAATACTTCATTTGAATGCTACAAAATATATTCTAATGAAGTCCCTAAATCAACCTTACATGGACTTCTGTAAGCCTTCAAGATAGAGCTTTTATGTGATACATCTATTAAGATGCTTGTATGAAAGTCTAGCTTCTATAACTTCAAGCCTTATTTGTTAAAATAACCTTAGTTCATTTGAAACCTCTAATGGAAGGGACCTTAGCAAATGACTAATTCTTCATTTAGTACATCTTATAAGCCCAAAATTCAAAGTCCTTTTATCAAATTCATTAACTTTTACTTATTTTCCATAGAGTTTAACTAAGAATACAATAAATACACCATTATATAGAATCAAACTATAGGGTTTTTTCCTTTTTTTTTAGGTGGGGGAGTGGTTGTAAATCATGTAAATATTTAAGTGGTTGTAAATAGCCATGTGAGTTAGTCATCTCATTGTTGCTTGGTATTATGATTTAAAGTTGTTTACCACCCATTATTGTTTATTTATTAGTTGTTGTTACCACAAAGTAGGTATTATCTAAACTTATCTCTAACACTTTGAACAACATAGGTTTAATTAGGGGTGTTGTGTAAGAGTAAATTATAGGAGATTCAACTATTTTTGTAAAATCGAAATTGAGGAAATTCTTATCTTAAGGCACATGTTAGAGTTCTAGCATCAATAGCTTTTTTTTTTTTTTGCATCTGAATATATTCTTAATTCATGTATGCACGCATTAGTTGCTTAAAAACCATGTGTTTGCTTACCATTCTATCACAATGCTATAGAAGTATGAACAAAGCTATGGATTTGAAGGAACTCCTAGGTGGAAGCTTTATGGTTCAAATGGCAAGTAGTTATTTAAGACCTCTAAGTATAAGTAATTTTAATTGAACTAACTATATTTTGATTCTATTGATAGAAGATTTTGGATATGGGTCCCTTAAGCCCATGCCGACTTAATTAAGCCTTAAGTCAACTTGTTTAGGCCTAAAAATGAGGCACCTATTCAAGCCCACGATTGAGGTGTTCTCTCCTTAACCTACCTATTTAACTCCATATCTGACCATGTACAAAGACTTAATAAGCTAAGAACAAAGCGCCATCTTGGTCTCTGTCTCACCCTATGTTGAGTACAATAGGAAAGTATTAATAGACAACGCTCCTTAACTCGATCAATAAGGGGATCCCCAGATTCTTAAGATATGATTGCTTACACGATGCCTACTTTCTATGTTAGTAGGCACCTCAACGTGAAGATATTCTCTTATATTCTCTTTGGTCCTTCTCTATAAATAGAAGAACTTTACCGATGGTTAACTACGTTCACTCATAATTTAACTCTTGATATTTCATCTTTTTAACTCCCTAGCTCACTTATTATTTGATTCTTGCTTCCCTAAATACTTTTTAACTTAAGCATTGAAGTGGTCACGCTAGACAACATCTCAACATCCCTTATGGTATTCTATTTTACATGCTTACATTCAGTTATTCCAAGGCCTAATTCTTCATACTCTATTAGTAAAATGCTATAAATAACATCTGGTGCCATTGGTAGGAACCTAACTTTGCTTAATTATCTTTGCTCGATCCTTCTAAAGATACTTCATTTGATTTAACATGTCAGAGTTGGAAACTTAAACCAAACATAGATGCGAGCAATGGCCACTAAGCCCCTATTGGTGGCTGCTACAGTTAAGACTAGCTAACCTTTGATCAACAGCAATTAAAAAACTTGGAGAAGACAGTTGTGTTGGTCTATGGCAAGAATGCTGAATATGAGTCCCAAAATAAGGAGTTATAGGACAAGTTGAATGAACTTAAGAGGTATAGCAAGCCTAGCATGCCTTCCCTAATGGATGCCTATAAACCCTACGAATCTAGCTTTCTAAGTATAAAATCAAACATCCAAACTATCGATGATTTCCTAAAGTCAATAGAGCCAGTGAGATTTAAAATTGATTAAAATCTCAATTCAAAACCTAAAGTGAATATGAAAAACCTTAAATTATCAATTGAACCTCTAATAGCAAATGAAGATCCTAAAACCTCAAGTATATGTAACTGCAAAGGCTAACCTCGAACCTCTTCAAAATCCTAAGATAATAATTGAAGACTTAATCGCGTATGAATATATTAAATCCTAAATGTGTAAAAACACTAGAGATTATACTTGAAAGTACTAAAAACCCTAAAACTCTAACTTTAAGGACATAAAAGCACTAATTCACCATAATTTACCCTAAAACCCTAAGTGATAATATATCCTCCATATTTTTCCATTTCATTAGTAAACGATTAAAGATAACTTTCAATCATGCATAAATATTTAGAATACTTAAGCGATCCCTTAGAAACTAAGATATTGCATCCTAGATCACATTCATTTTCTAAGTATATAACTAGATTAGGATTATATAGAGTTAAGAATTTAGTTGATGCTTATATTACATTTTGTAGGTATTAGTACCCTAAATGATACTTTTCATGACAATTACATAAAGTGGCTTACCAAATGATATTTTTAGGATATAAATACTTAGAGAAAAATCTCATTACCTATTTTTACTAATTATTTCAACAAACCCCACATTTCCTTTCATTTCCTTAACTTTCTTCATAATTTTTCTTAATTACTTCATTATGAGCATTCAAATTACATGCAATTCTAAGAGAGTTGACTAAGTTAACATTTGACCAAGTCAAAGGTTGACTAAGTCAACAAAATATCATTGTCATCTAGAATTCTCCTCTCCTGATTTCTTCTCTTTTGTTTTGGATTTTCCTTCCCTTTTTCCTCTCTTCTTTGCCGTCTACATCTCCTCTCATCTAGACCCCACTCATTCCTTTTTGAAAACACCAATTAAGACAACAAAACACTCTCTTCTCCCCCTTCTCAAACCGTAAAACCCCCCTTTTGCTCCTTATTCTCATATTCTTTCAACACTTCACTTTCACAATTTCTACTCACATAAATCAAGGAGAAAGAGGTATGTTATCATTTGATTATCTATTTTATATAGTAGTTAGTTGTGTAAGCTAAGTTAGTATAGAAAGTTGGTATGATATGTGTATATATGTTGTTAGAAGTGGAAGCTCCATATACATGTGTAGAAGAGTAGGAATCTTTATAAAATAGAAGAAGATGCATGTATATATGTCTTTAAGTATGTGTACATAAGGGTATACTAGAGAAATACATGTATAAAGCCCTTTATACATAATTACCCATTATGTACATAACTTAAAATAAGGCATATACTAACTATACATACATATACCATGCTAAATATACCCTTAAAATACAAAAAAATGAAATTTGAGAAGCTTTCTTAAGAGGGTAAATAAGGCATACGAAAATACGTATAAAAATATGTATACCACCGTATGTGTATATGGGTATATGTATTAGTATATGTATAAGTACATAAGTATACATATTAGTATGTTAGAAGTATAGGTATGTATATAACATATGTATAAGTACATAAGGATATACATACATAAGGATATATATATATATATATATATTTATTTATATGTAATGAATAATTATATAAGCCATGACATCATCAAATGATTACATAAGCCATGACATAAGCGAATGATGACATAAGCGATGACACAAGCAATTGATGACCTAAGCGATGACATAAGCATAAGCTCATAAAATGATAAATTATAAGATTACATAAGAATATAACATATATATGTATACATGTACTTAGGAGTAGAAGATCCTTTAAACCCTAATACACTTCCTAAATTGAATTAAACTTAATTAAGTACGCGAATTAGTAATACCAATGTAAAATTCCCTAAGTGTAAGAAGCTAATAGCTAATTAAATCATTAAGTACTAAAATAGGATATAAACATAAGTAATAAGAATAATTAAACTTCAATAAGTTTAGCCCATATCGTAAAACACGAGTCTTAACGTCCAAAACGGACATCATCGTGTGAATGTGCATCCGAAAACGATGAAAAACGACTCTAAGTTCACAAATATCAGAATTAGAATGAAAAGTTACTAAATACATAAAGGAAGTCTCATAACTTACAAATATAAGAAAATAATTACTATTAACCCCATTGAGTATGGCAAACCCTATACACATTATACTTGGGTTATATTGAGGGAACTAGATAAACTATAATAGACTTTTAGTTAACTAAGAAGAATGACTTCTCAAGATACTTATAAGTTTTACAATTTTAATTTAGGCATTCAATATTGAGTTCTGAAAACCCCAAAGGTTTAGAGAATGAGCAATAATCCAGGTAAGGGAGTTCTAATAACTTGCTACTTGCTTATACATTTTACTTGTATGAGGTTTTGCTGCTTGTTGTTGCTTATATGTCTGAATGACTGCTTTGCTTATTTGCTATCATCTGTATGATCACCATTTTAAATTGATAAATATAAGTATCACACCAAAATAACCAATTATACTCGTCGCATGTCTATGACCCAGTAAAGATATGAATGGAGAGTGCTAGCTTTGCAAAAATTTTGAGAAAAGTGTTCTTGGAAAAAGCTTTTCTACTCTTAAACATATTTTCGTATAATCTCTATAAGTGCTCATGGAGCCATAAATAATATTTTAGCGTTGAGGCAAAGCTAGCATAGGATCTCATAAACATATTTTGTGCTTGTAAGGCCTTAGATAATTTTGATTGCGAGAGGACCCGCATGTTTGTGCCCGAGAGGCCTTGAATGGTGGATAGTCCTAGTTTGGGATCCATCTATTTGGATTGGAACTCTTTTCTCGACTAGGGTAATAGTCGAGTGTTGCCTAGAGGGGTAATGCCCCTAGGCTGCCTCATGCGAGGAATCTAAGGTACCGTGTGTGGGTAAGTACACGGGATAATCAAAGTGTAGATGACGTAATTCTACACCTTCCATAATTCCGAACTCCTATGGATGTGTTGCTTACATTCATCGTACCTGCATTCATTTTGTATGTAGATAGCTTACTTGCATGTGTGACAATAATGTGTGATAACTTGCTTGAATAGTAGTAGTGAAGGACGAACTCATTGAACTACAAGGTTATTGAAGGAAGGGATGGAATTCTCTGGGAGGTGGTTGAACTACATCCAAGCCGCCTTCCATAGGGTATTAAGGAAGGCTTGATACATGATAGCATCCCCATAACCATGCAGGCTCATAAAGGTATGGAAGTAAAGTAGGTGATCATCTAGATCCTTAGTACCATTGTGCTTTTTCAAAGTAGGCAACCTAGAATTGGGATAGAGGACCTCATATTAAACTTCCTAAGTGAAGGGATTCTTGTTATTGGTGATCTAACTAACATCCTTTTCTAAGGAGGGAGAGACCCTTTGAGATTTCATGGCGCAATTCAATAAAGCCATCGTCAAAATCCCTTAGTTAGATGAGGAAGTTGCATTCCATGACACCCTGCTTGGCATCAAGCCATTAGAAAACTTTTTTCTGATCTGTCTATAAGAGCAAACTGAAGACCACAATGGAATTTTGATAGAAAGCCTAGAAGTATATGGACCAAGAAGATAACATCATGCGTAGCGCAAACTCAACCAAGATAAGTCGACAAGAAGGAAAGAAGAGGACAAGGGGTCCATAAAGGATTGCCTAGGTAGCAAGGCCTTAGGTCGTACTGATGACGATGGCTCCAAAGACAAGAAGTGCCCACTACCCATCCTTCATCACCAACTTCAAAAAACCACTAGAAGTATGTCTTCGAGGTGGCCTTCAATAAGTTCTTAGCTAATATGGTTACTCAACATGGCATAGAAGCAAAACCCTAGAAAATTGATACCATACAAAGTATGAAGCCCCTTATTACTATGAAGGGAGGACAAAAGCTCATAGGGATGGTTGCTATACAATGTAGGCTCATCTACTGAAGTGTGGATAGATGCATGGAATTCTTTAGTGAATTCTCTAAGATACTAACGAATCTAAGGGGATTCGAGTAGACCTTACAATGTCAAGTTACAAAGATCTTCACAATTAACAGTGGGGCACTCTCTTCAATACTAATTAGAGCTGAAGGTCAAGAACATAAGCCTACATACTACATCAACCACATCCTCTAAGGCCTTAGGTTAAGTACTCCAAGAGAGAAAAGTTTGCCTTAACCATAGTGGTCTCAACCAAACAACTTCGCCCATATTTTCAAGTTCACTAGGTGGTTTTCCTGATGAATCAGAATGCTCCCTATAGACTAATATAAAAATTGTACTTAATATTTTCCCTTTGAATGCTAACAAACCGAGGCTATAACACCTGTTAATCCTTATTCATTCTTAATATGATTTAATAGAAATAAAAAAGAAAATAAGAAAATTGACCTAAAGTTGACTAGACAATAACATACAGAAGACTCTTTACCTTAGGCTTCTCAAGCTCTTTTGTTTTTGCTAGTTTCCTCCCCTCTAGAAGCTATTGTACACCATACTCTAAAAGCCAGATGTATCAGGATAGATGGTGAAGTACATACTAGAACTTAGCACTTATGGACTTTAGTACAGACCACACGAAGCATACATGGCTCTAATCCTAACTAACTTCATAGTCGAGTACATAAGAGAGGAGAAAGCACAACTAAGAGATGAAAAACTAGTCTAGACTTTCCATGTTCATGAATCATCCACATTAGGTAGAGGAGGAGTAGGACCAATACTCATAGGTACGTACAAGGTAATAGTTTGCTATGTTTGGAGTCTATATTTGACTTGAGAAATAATAAATTCGAATACGAGGCCTTGATTGCCAACCTTAAGTTAGCCAAAGAAATTGGCACCAAACGACTTGAAAGCTTCTCAGATTCCATGCTTGTTGTCCAATAAATTCAAGGTGAGTATGAAGCTAAGGAATAGTCCATTCTAAAATATCTTGATAAAGTAAGGACTCTCCTAGTTGAGTTCTCTTCGTAGAATAACACAAAGATCCCTCGAATAGAGAACTCTATCACTGACAAACTATGCAAATTCACCTCAATGGGTGTATTAAGACTTGAGGTGAAAGATAAGAAAATCTTCATAGAATACATACCAGACATAAGCATTGGCCCTATTGACTTATAAGTCCTTGAGAATGGCATGGTAGCTACAGAATTGATTTGAGAGATCCAAGAAAGGAGTATTTGAAACATAACACTATGCCAACAGACAAAAAGGAGGCAAGGAAACTAAGATACCAAGCCGCCAACTATACCATGGTAAACAGTGCCCTTTATTGAAGAGGAGTAAGTCTTCCACTCTTGAGGTGCCTTTGACTTAAAGAGGCTTTGCATGTTATGGAAGAGTTATACACCAATGTATGTAGCAACTACGTCTAGTCTCAAGCACTTTACATCCAAGCTTTTCGACTAGGATACTATTGGCTGACCATGAGACAACATGCAAATAAGGTCACCTAGAAGTGTGCATAGAGTCAAGAGCATGCTCCAATCACACATACTCCAAATACTAACCTTCAGCTACTAACTAATCTATGGACCTTTACCCAATAGGATATAGACATTTGGTGCCTTCCCTAAGGCTTTGAGTAGACGACAATTTATAATAATAACAATCAACTATTTCACCAAGTGGGTTAAGGTTGAAGTCGTAGCTAAGATTACAGAAAGAAGTATGGTTTCCTCTATCCATAATAACATTCTTACTAAAATTAGGGTTCTATACACACTCATCATAGATAGCGGATGACAATTCAAAAACCTTAAGTTTAAGGGGTTCTATGGTTAATATCATATTAACGCCCACTATACCAAGGTAGCACACCCATAGCCTAATGGCTAAGTTGAGGCGGCCAACAAGACCATCTTAGAAAGCATCAAAAAAAGGGTAGATCGAGTATAAGGTAGATGGGCAGACAAGCTCCCAAACAAACTCTAGTGATACTAAACTACATATTGAATATCAAATGATGAAACTCCCTTCTGCTTAGCTTTTAGGTTAGAAGCCATAATGCCAATCGTGTTAGAACCCCTAACATTCAAACCTAAACCTTCGATGTGATAGAAAATGAGTCTATCCTATAAGTTAGTGTAGATACAATTAAAGAAGTATGAGACTTAGCTATTGATGACTAAACAATCTCCCTAGAAAAGTAACCTTAACTCTTCCCTTAGGGCTTAAGCCCTCGTATAATAAGAAAAACGTACAAAGCAAATAATAAAGTAATAGCAATAAGAGTAAAGGAAGGCAACTAGTAAAAGTGGAGGACTAATGGGAGAAGAAACTTAATTCCATTCAACTTTGAGTTTGTAAATTTACAACAAGCTACCATACTAACCTACAAAATTATAAAGGAAAACAAAAAAGGAAAAAAAAATTTGAAAAAACAAAAAGAGGAGGCACCTTCATTGGATCTACCCATTTGAATAGGTTTGTGAAATCTAGGGTTTGATATCCTCAATAGGTGGACTTGAAGAAACTAGAGTCAAAGAGACCTTAGGGAAGCAAAGGGGACTACCATTTTGATCATTACCACCCTTGGGTGTTAGGAGGATAAGATGGCCTTCAACCAAACCTTCTCCCAAAGTAAGGGTAGGTAGGGCATCTACGATTGAAGGAGAAGGGGCATCTTCTCCTGGAACTACAGTGGCATGTACATTGGTGGTTAGGACTTAGATTGTTAGAGCTAACATCTCCTCTTTATTATTAGAGTCATCTAAAAAACTCAAAAATTCTAAGTCTAGGCAGAGATAATGCTCAAGGACTCTATCTCTCACATCCTAACCTGCCTTAGCAATGACCTCCTCGCAAACGTTGTCCTAGTCCTTAGTTTTGAAGAAGTCTTTATGTATCTTCTACTTTATGTCTAAATAGACGACCACTTCAATCTCCAGATTGGTGATATACTTCTTCATATCACCAATCTCCTTCTCCAACTTCTTGATCTTTCTCTCCTGCTCTCCCCTCCGCTTAGTGAAGTTTGAGAATAGATCCCTGGGAGCCACATGTTCCCCCTCCACATGTTCCCCCTCTTTTAGTGCGAGGTTAGTCTTCAATCAAGCCATCTTAACACTAAGTTCCTTGTTGTAAGAGTTAAGGCTGTCTACCTTATACTAGAACTTAGCCTTTGTGATACATTGCAACAAGTTACGAACCTAACATGGGTCGCATGGGTTTGATAAGTAGGAAGTGAAATGGGTGGTTTCGATGGTGGATATGTATGGATATCATACACCAAGACACAAACACAATTAGGGTGTTAGCTTGAAATAGGGTTCAATACAACTCATAAACACTAAATGTTGCTCGAGGTTTCAAATGAAAAGTTAGATATGACTCACTAACACGCTCAAATGAAGGGTTCACCACAATCTTAAGGATAAGATCAATAAGAATGTAGGAAAGATTAAAGAGTTTAATCACCACTCAATAATCCGGCTAAAAGGCAAGCTCCGAGAGCTCAAAAGAAGCCTTACTCGAAAGAGGAAAGTTCCAAGTATAGAAATATTCTATTCTTATCTAATTTCGTATATCTTTGTTGTTTACAAATGTTACTATTTATAGTAAGTCCTGAATGCCAGTGAAAAAATTGTAAATAATGTACAAGACCTTAAACCAAAAAGAATTGAGCCCATGAATAAAATAAAGAAAACATGTACAAGAATACAAAACTGTATGTTTAATAGAAGTCAGCATCCAGTTACTCAACCTATCTTGGAAGGAGCAGGATCCGAACTAGGCATGGTCAGTAGTTAGATGTCAAGGTCCGAGTAGGAGTCTCTGAAGTTTCGCATTGCTTGGTCGAGACACCAAAAAGTCATCCCATAATTGTTGAGTTATAGAATTAGTCGGCACTAGTCTCTTGGTGCCGTACCAAGTGGTTCTTTGGTCTTAAGTGCTCGGCCGTGTGGTCTCTCAGCTTCTTGGTAAATGATAGACTTGGTGTTGAATGTCTCCTTTTCTTCCCCTCGGTCTTCTATTATTAGTTTGTCCTTGGCAAAACTTGATTCGCCTCAACTTAGGATCAGTAGGCCTCGGCTTGAATATAGTCGAAGGCCGATTCCTATCACTTTGCACTACATTCTTCCTCTAATGCCTTACACTCAGCCTCCAACTCCTTCCTCAACTCTACAATCTCAGCAGTAACCTACTGTTGAGCCTCCCTTAACTCCTACCAAAGCCTCTTTAACTCGATTTCATTTTCCTTAGCCTATTGCAAAATGGAATCAAACTTATTAAACTTATGGTCAAGATAGATTTCTGCCTTTGCATTGCACTCTTCCTCTAATGCCTTGCACTCAACCTCCCACTCCTTCCTCATCTCTACAATCTCGGTGACAGCCTTCTATTGGGCCTCCCACCCCTCATCGAAGCATCTCTAACTCAATTTTTGTTTCCTTAGCCTATTACAAAAGGGAATCAAACTTATTAGATTTGTGGTTAAGACAAATCTCTGCTACATGGCAATGCTCTCTTTCTACGTAAACGTGTACCTTTGCTACATTTACCTTTTTACAACCCTCCTAAAAATGTTCAAAGCGCTTAAGCATAAGGCCATTGCACTGTAAAAGTGACAGTAATGCCAATAGTAAGAAGATATCCATAGAATAAGGGACAAATCAAGGTGAAAGTATGCTACTTACCAAGTAATCCAATGTACAAAGATGACTTCAAGTATCCTCAATATTAGAGAACTTCTCAAAGTCCTTCTCCAAGACCGCCTAATTTGTAAGGGGGCATGGGATCCTAACATAGCCTTGTAGTTGAAGTCTTAGTGGGAGATGGTCATGTCACCAGCATAGACAATCCACATCGACCGCAAAAGTTTATCGTAAGCCTACTTGGTGGGACCCCCCTTTGTGAGCTCGACATTTCGAGAAGTATACATGAGCCTGAACTTCTTCAACACCTCCTCCATGTAAATACACTCATCCATCTCAACCTAGAGGGCCTCCCCCATCTATTCAATAATGCAGAACAAATGGCCTATAAGGAGGTCCTTTATCACCTTAAGCTTCCCTAACTTATAGATCTTGTTGGTGTCTTATGCACCTCTACAATTATGTAGATGATAAACACAACTCTAATGAATCCTTTGTCAATATATCCTACAAACAATTAGAAGTAACAAAGCCAATGGCATCTAACCGACAACAAGTGTCATCTAATTCAATAGATTTATTCTTAGCCTCAAACAACTTAAAAATTATCTTTTCATCTCCTACCCTTAATATTAGTTTTCCTTCACTAACATCAATAATGGCTCGAGAGGTCGTTAAAAAGGGGCGTCCTAATATAAGTGGTATCTCACATTGTCCATGTCTAAAATAACAAAATCTACCAGAAAGATGAATGTACCGACTTAGACTCAAACATCCTCAATAATCCCTCTAGGGTAAGTAACAAACCTATCTACGAATTGAAGACTCATTCACGTAGACTTAGGCTCACCTAACCTTAACCTTTTAAACAGCTTATACGGCATAAGATTAATACTAGCCCCTAAATCTACTAAAGTTTTATCATTAAGAAAATTGCTAAAAATATATGGAATAGTAAGACTCCTTAGATCCTTAAGCTTCTCTAGCAGGTTTTTCAACAACAAGGCTAAGCATTACTTTTGAGATCTCTTCCAGCTTTCTTTTATTGGACAACAAGTCCTTTAAGAACTTAGCATATTTTGGCATCTATGAAAGAGCATCAACAAGTGGTAAGTATATATGTAATTGTTTAAAAAGGTCAAGAAATTTACCAAACTATTGATTGTTATACTCTTGTTCCAAGCACTGAGGATAAGGAAATAGAGGTCGATAGTCCTTGATTCTGGGCTGATTTGAGATCTTCTCTTCTTGTACCTTAGTGGATTCATTGTACACTTTCTTTTCATCCTTCTTATTTTCAATTTGCAAGTCTCTTCCACTTCGAAGAGTCACTAACTTTACTTGTTCTCTAAGATTTGTTTCTATGTTCCCTGGCAGTGATCCTTATTGTCTCTCATTTAGCATCCTCACAACCCTGCTAATCTGATTCTCTGGGTTTTGGGTGGAGACTTCCTAATTCCTTAAAGAGGCCTCTGTTTGTTGCATTTGACCCTCGTTAGATTGAATATATTTTTCCAAGAGGCTTTCCAACTTCTTCTCTAAAGTAGGAAGGGGTGCTGCCAGTTGTTATAACCCTGGTGGAGGCACATTTGGTCTTTGTTGAGGCTAATTCCTTATCTACCATTGTTGGCCTTAGCCTTGATTTTGACCTCCCCATGAAAAGTTAGAGTGGTCTCTCCACCCTGGATTATAGGTGTTACTATAAGGATTATACTAGGGTCTTGTAAGTTTTCCTAGAAAATCAACTTGTTTTATCTACTCGTAACCTACCATCCCCTCTTGGATGAAGTTGTTAGGGCTACAATATGGTTGTTGTGAACCAATTGAGAGGGATTCAATTTTCTTACTCAACATCTCCACCTGAGTGGCTAGAGACTATACAGCGTCAAGCTCAAATATGCCTACGACTTTTTGCTTCCCCCTTAGGTTCTCTCACTAATAATTATTCATAGCTATACTTTTTATCAAAGCTTAGACTTCCTCAATCATCTTGGTGTTAAGTGTACCTCTAGCTGCTGCATCTATCATTTGCCTTGTAGAAGAGTTGAGACCATTATAGAATGTTTGAATTTCCATCTAAAGAGGGAGGTCGTGATGTGGATACTACCTTAACAAGTCCTTAAAGCACTCCCATGTGTCGTACAAGGTCTTAACCTCTATTTAGGCAAAAGATGAGATGTTAGATCTAAGCTTTGTAGTTTTTGCGAGTGGAAAATACTTCTCCAAAAATTTTTCTGCCAATTTATTCCAAGCTGTAATTAAATTCCTTACCAAGGAATTCAACCATTGCTTAGCTTGACTACGCAAAGAAAACAAAAAAAGGCACAATCAAATAGCATCATTAGTTACTCCATTAATCTTGAAAGTATCACATATTTCCAAAAAACTAGAAATATGTGCATTGGGATCTTCAACTTAGAAGCTGTCAAATTGTACAAACTACTACACCATCTAAATAATGTTCAGCTCAATCTCAAAATTATTGGCTGCAATAATTGGTCAGTTGATGCAAGACTGGGTACTAATTAATGACGATTGAGAGTAGTTCGACATGGTCCAATTCTATTCCCTATTATTGGCCATGATGTCCTCAAATAAGCTTTCATGATTAGATTCTTGTTTTACCACTTGATCCTTGACCTCACCTTCTAATAACTCCACTTTGTCTTTCAATCTAATCAGAGATCCTTAGTTTATCACCTCCATTGTTTCATTGACAGGTAATTGCCTTAAATTGCATAAAGCCATCCTCTCAATCTTAAGATCAATTTTAATCAAATCCTTTAGCCAACTTTTTGTCATACACTACACTAAAGAAAACAAAGAATTTAGTTAAAGATCGATCTAAGAAAATTAAAGAATTCAACAAAGGAAAACAAATCAAGAAAGGATAAAAAAAAATGGTTAGATTAATAAATCTACTAGCTTTCTTTATATCAAAAGTCCTCTACAACAGCGCCAAAAACTTGATATTAGTAAGTACACCTATCAATTTATAATATAGCGAATATAAGTCCCAATGTCGATCACTTAGAGACTTTGACTACTAGTATTCCTTAGGTCTTTATTATCTAATTGGCAAATTAAATTTCAAAAAACTTAAAGAAGTAAATCTAAATTATTGCTAAAACTAATTTAAAGATTACTAAAATGTAATTCTAGAGTTAACAAGAAAGCAATTCGATCGGAAATTAATTCAAGATTCAATATTGTACCTAGATCTTGTTTCCCTTAGATCTAACATATGATTTTCCTAAACAAAAAGTAATTTATTCTTTAATCTTTCTTGACTAAGAGAATTCTCTACTAAAGTTAATCACTTTCCCAAGCTAATTAACCCTAACCCTAGAATTACCTATTAGATACCCTTCTTAATAGCATGACCTAAGATTGCATTATTGAACAACAAATTCTCTACACTTTAATTTGAAATTCAAGGAGAATCTTGCAAATTATTTCTAATCTTGCAATAATTCTCATCAACTATGCCTATATCTAATCTTATAAGAAATCTCTTGATTCTCTTATAAGATATCAAACTCTAGATTACTACCTACGGAAATAATAACCTAAATCATAAAGCAACATAGTTGAACCAAGAAAAGACTAAAGATTGAAATTAAACAAACAATAATAATATCACATGAGTAAGGATCTACTCACTATGCATTGTAAAATAAGGATCTAAAAACACATAGTAGAAAATTGTAAGAAAGATAATCATGAACTCTAAAGAAAAATTGAATCTTGAATTTTTAATGATCCTCTCGCTCCTTGAGTTTTCTTGTCTTGAAAAGCTCCCTCTAATCCATGTCCAACAAGTTCTTCTTCTTAAATAAACCTTAATAAGGCTTTCTATGTGAAGAGATAAAAAAATAGGTCAACTGGAAAAGACATGACCAAGAACACGACCGTTTCTTTTAGTCATATCTTTTGTTGTGATTTATGTTTGTTTCTTTTTCTTTTTTCTTTTTAAATTGGAAACAACATAACCGAGGACATGGTCGTATCTTCTGGTTGTGTCCTAAGTTGTAACAATAGAAAATAAGCACCAAATTTTCCTAGAAATGACACAATCATGTCAATCGGTTGTGTTGATTTTTAAACCTTCATAACTTGCTCATTTTAGCTTCAATTTAAGTGAAATCTGTTTTTATCTTCTCGTTTTCTCACATAGATTATTTCAAAACTTAGAAAACAAAATTTTTCTCAATTAAGTATCATTATCTAAAAATGGACTTAAATATCAAGGGAAATCATGAAAAATTACTAATTAAAATATAATCAATTTGGAACTCATTAGTGGACCTTCTAAACCCATTTTAATTTAACCTCTACAACCTTTCACTTTTGCCTCGACTAAGTTCTATCTATGTTGGTTAGTGCTTTATAACTATAGGAAAAGACAACCCTAGCTTATTTGAGGTAAAGGAGGACGATAGACATTAGGTTAAGGAAGCAACAAGGATTATGGACATCAGTTGCACTGCTAAGGGAGCTAGTATAATGGCATCCAAAATCATCACCGATTCCTCTTGGCTACCCCAATGACTAACTTCTGCCTAACAAGATGAACCTTTGCTAAGGTAGCCTATCTTTTAATCTTCCTCTTTGCCTCCCTTCGGTTCAAGAATTTAGACCTATCCTTACGTGATAGCTTCTCACCTATAGAAAGATCAATGAATGTCCATACATAAATTAAATTTAATCATGTACCAATCTAATCATGCTTAGCACAGGTAAGGAGGAATCCCTATTACTCAACAACGATAGTCGATAGTCTACTTTCGGTAAGCTAGCATTAGAATAGCAAAGGATCTAAACATAATGGATTATGAGGAGTAGTACCTCTTAACCACTTCTTCATCATGGCTTTCTCCCTTCTGAGGAATAATTTACTGATCAGCCTAGAATAGTACTTGTAAATAGTACCCTTGGATTTGATCAGCTGGCTAAACCTCAAAGCCATAAATGCATCAATCTCTAAGGCGGCCTCAATGTTGCTTACACCTAGATCCTTGATTAGCTTGGTACGAATCAAAGGAGTTCATTATGTCCAAAAGACGGCCTCGGATGCCAACTTTACCACCATAAACTTCTCCTTCCAATGCTTAATGGAGGAATTTAAGCTAATAAACAGTTATTTCCTAGGGAAATTTTAAATGTACATCCATCCTTCACTAACTTTCCATAAGTAGTAACTAAATAGTTATGTTGTCACCCGTGCTATCAGGTACTCGCATAAATGCTTCGAAGGCCTTATTGATCCTCCACCATTTGGGAGTGATTTAGATAAGGCAAACATGATGATAGTTAAGCATCTCCATTTTGAATTGGGTGAAGGGAAGTCATATTCTAAATTCAAAGCAATGATCATACTTACAAAAGCACCTCTAAGAGATTAGAGTAACCCCATCAGTTATGGTGCATACACGTAGCTCTATGCTAGTTAGACACCTAGTAATGAAATACCTTTGGCAATACATATATCCCTCTTTGCTAGAGTACTACAATACCCATTAGGAGAGACGTTGGTACTAGGCCTCGTATGGAGGTCCACAACTTCCTTCTCACCATTTCCATCATCAAAGTAGATGACTTTAGGAAGGCTTGCAACAAAAGCTACCCTATTGATTTTTGTATCCAAGTCCCCCTAAGGACTCATCCTCTACTAGTACTGGTACAAATGAAGCTTCCTCTATTGTTGTTGTTGAAGGAACAAGGTCTCTTTACACCTCTGAGTTAGAGCAGGTAAATTCATAATTACTTGAGGATGACATTCTTAAATGAGATAAGGAAAAGAAGTTAAAAAGGTAGAAAAGAAGTAATCGCAAAAGTGAGAAAGTGTCTACTTTGAAAGGTATTTATAGTCTTTGGGTATGGTTGAAACAAACAAGTAATGATTGAGAACCAAATGGGCAATCATCCTACCATCTAGATGTTGTCACATAGCTCTAAACTAACTTTAATAGTTGAGATCTCCTCCAAAAAATCAACTTTAACCACGAACACAACTATAACAATGTGATAGTTGTCAAGTTGCATTAATTGCACCTTAACGCACATGCCAAAAAGTGTAATTTGAAAACTATGGCTTCTTCAACAAGCTTTTGGCACGGGTCCTTACCTTGCATGACGATAGGACTTTCCAAATACTAAATAGCTTAGAAGGGGGACACACAATCCCTATAAGCTTAAGCCCTTTAAGGATGGCTCACCTACTTTGTTCGTAGAGCCCGGTTATAAGACTTGATGGCTTGCTGGCACAGTCAACTATGGGCAAGTGATGCTTGATTAAGGTGAAATGAGTAAGATAAATCCCTAACTGGACACATTAACCTCTCATCCACCTCCGCATAGGACAACATCAGTCCAACCCAATCCAGTTGCCCGACTTAAGTCAGCTCGGGAATCCTAGTATGACTTAACAAGATCGAATGAAGCATTGTCTACTCTTGGTCCCTCCATTTGTCCCTATAATGCCCTAGTCTTCTAGGTATCTACTTAAAAACTTTCCTTAATATTTTGGTACTTGAAGACGACTTGTTACTACCATCCCTACGCTAAGGATAAGGTAGAACCTAAAATCTACTTGTCACTCACTTCATATAATATTTAATTTTCAAATCACTTATATTTACACAACAGCACCACAATAGAAGTCTTCATACGTGTACATCAAACTTTAAGAATCAAAACTATACATATACAATGCATGTTTCCATTTAGATATCTTAATATTATACAATTTCATTTGAAGATCTAGACATTATTTTTATAATCTCCTATGGAGGTTATACGAATCGATCCGACTAATAAGGATGGCCGTAGGGATAGGTTAGAACTTGAAGAAAGCTTGAAGAACGAATTGGGAATTGCATGAAAATGTAAATAAGTAGATCCTCGAATAGCTCCAAGGATATGACATACCAAGGAACTTCCAAGGACTTATGGTTCAACTCGATATGATGTATGAGATGGTTCAGTGAGGTTACTTGTCACTTAGCCTTACTTAAGGGCTAGGATAAGAGTGAAAAAAGTAAACAACCTAACAAGAGTAATGTTCATGAAAGGAAGTATATTCAACTATTAAATGTGAGATGATAAGATCATACGACTACATTACAATAGGGTATTTATACTCGAAATATTAAGGTAACTGACCTAAAATGAAAAAGACAAAATGGATATTATCCAAAAGAAGTAATTGACAAGGAATAACAAAAGGGTATAAATGGGAATGCAAAGAAATCAATGATTGGCACAGTGAATCCTTTTCATATGGGGGACTAAACACATGGCATTAAAACAATGGAGGCGCTTCAAAAATAATAAGTTGTACGATCAAGCTAGGTACTTGCTTAATAGAGGTACCAAGTAAACCCGAAGTCTTCCTAAGAAGACATATGTGCAGATGGGTGCTAGGGTTCTCAACACCAGTACTTCCAAGCTAGAGATTGGCTCAATCATGGTCAAGTAGACGTGTGAAAGGTTGAACTGTCAGCAGAGCATACTTCAAGCTGGCACTTGACTACTAAGAGATGTATAGTTAATTAGCTTGACATTAGGACTTAGTTAGCAGTAAGGATCAATTCAGCCTCGATAGGAGTTGGTTAGAATAGTAGGATCTGCATCGCTAGTCCTTTAAGTCCTTACGCCTGAGCTTTGGTTAAAGGTTCAATAGCTTGATTCCCATCATTCCCTCTAGGTTGATTTGGATTTGGGATCAAATCTAGCTAATCTTGGCTCAATTCTTCATCAAGTCAGTAAAGACTAGGGTCAATAATATTAAAGGTGTCAGATACTCCATAGTCATTAGGTAATTCTAGTCAATAGGTATTGTCATTGATCTTTTGGAGTATTCTAAAGGGACCTTTGGCTCTAGGAGGCAACTTATTCTTTCTCTTATTCGGAAACCTCTCCTTGCTCAGGTGCAGCTACACCAAATCTCAAGGCTCAAGCTATGTTGACTTCCTTCCTTTACTCCTTTCTAGCATCCTCTTAGCAACTTAGTCAATTTGTCGAGTAACTCTCTTGTAGATCCATTATAGAAATTGTGTTCGGGCTCTAACAATAAGGTCTTCTTGTTTGAACATGATCATATGGGAGTGGTCAAGGGGCAGCTCTAAATTAAAGCCAGAGACAACTTCAAAGGATATCTACTTGGTGTTGTCGTATATAGCATGGTTGTAAGTGAATTATACCACAAGTAAACATATATTCTAATTAGCTAAGTTCTTCCCTACTATAGCTCGGAGAAGCAATCCTAAAGTATGATTGGCTACCTTTATTTAGCTATTAGTTTAGGGGTGATAGGAAGTACTACATAATAGTTTAGTCCCCATACAATGCCAAAGAGTTCTCGAAAAATGACTTAGAAACCTTGGATCTCTATGTAAGATTACACTTCTTGGCATGTTATGTAAGCAAACAATTTCTTGTAAAAAGAGGGAAGCAATAGCTGAAACATCGTTAGTTTTAAAGTAGTACGCAAAGTGTACCATCTTACGAAATCTATCCATAACGACCATCACAAAATCGTTGCCTCTAGCAATTCTTGGTAATTCAATAATAAAGTCCATACTCAACTCAATCTAAGGTTGGGTTAGGATAGGTAAAGGTATTGTTTTCCATTGTTCAGCTTAGCATTTGGCCCTCTTACAAGTAGCATAGATCTTGATAACTCTGTGCACTTCTCGTCTCATTTTCAACTAAACAAACCGTCCATTCAACAACTCATACGTCCTTCTCTCTCCAAAATGTCTAAAAAGTCCTCTATTATAGGGTTATCTCACCAACAGCTCTCTAATTAAACCAATTGACACACATAATTTGCTACCCTATGATAAATAACCATCCTCCATATGGTACTTATCTACTGTTCTTTCATCAGCACATCATCCAAATATAGGATCAAAATGGGGGTCCTAAGGATACTACTCTTTGATGCTCATAAACCCCAATAATCCTATCTACAATTCGGTAAGCAGAACATGTCTTCCTGACAAAGCATAAAAAAATACATTATCCTTACCTTGTTTGTACTTTATTACAAAGTTGAATCCTTCTAGAAATTCAATCCACCATGCTTACCATTTGATGGCTTCTAACTTCTGAGGTACCTCAAAGATTCATGATCTGTATAACCGACAAACTCTTTTGGCAAAAGATTGTGCTGCCACATTGGAGCTCTCAAACAAGGGCTAGAAGTTCTTTATCATATACTGAGTAGTTCAATTGAGGTCCTCTGAGCTTTACATTATGATAGGCAATTGGTTGGTCTTCCTACATCAAGATAATGCCTATCCCAATGCTTGACGCATGACATTCTAGCTCAAAAATCTTTTCAAAGTTTGGTAAAGCTAATATTAATGCCTAAGTTAATCTTGCCTTTATTTCAAAAAAGCTTCTCTCCTCTTTTTCTCCCCATTTGAACTCAATATTCCTCTTTGTCAGCTCAATAAGGAGTGCAGCAATGGTACTAAAACACCTAATGAATCTTTGATAAATGGATGCTAGTCTGTAGAAACTTCTCACCTCAACATAAGTGGTTAGAGTCAGCTACTAGACAATAGATTGGATCTTCTCATCATCAACTCGTAAGCCTCCTCTACCAATTACATAACCTAGAAATATCACTTTCCCCTGACAAAAGCAACACTTCTTTAAATTACTGAATAACCTCTCAATACAAATTACATAAAGCATGGCACGAAGATGATTAAAGTGACTCGGCAAGTTAGAACTATATATAAGAATGTCATCAAAGTACACCACGACACACTTCCTGATCTAATTTCTTAGCAAATGGTTCATCAATCACATAAAAATGCTCAGAGCATTTGATAAGCCAAAGCACATTACCATCCACTCATAGAGTTCATGCCTAGTTTTGACTATAATCTTACATTTGTCTCCTAGCCTTATCCAAATTTGGTGATATCCTGACTTTAGATCAATCTTACTAAACACTTTAGCACCACTCAATTCATCTAACATGTCACCTAGCCTTAGGATGGGATATATGTACTTGATTGTAATCTTGGTAACAGCTCTACTATCCACACATATCTTCTAAAATACCATCCTTCTTTGGCACAAGTAATGCTGCCATAGCATAGGGGCTAAGACTCTACCTCACATATTACTTCTTAAGTAGTTCATTGACTTGTCTCTAAAGCTCCACAACTTGTTCAAGGTTAATCTGATAAGCTAGTTTGTTCAATAAGGTAGTGTCAGGTGTCAAGTCAATATAATGTTCAATGCTTTAGAAAAGGGCTAATCCCTCTAGCAATTGTTTAGGAAACAAGTTAGCATATTCATCTAGTAGCTCCTTCACCTCAAGTGGTAGCTCAATCCATTCCTTCTACTCTAGTAACCGCCTAACCAACATAAAAGTCAGCATGTCGGCCTTAATAGCCTTTCGTAGCTCAATGCTACTTAGAATCAAATTCTTCTTAGATCCTCAAGCAAGTTTAGCTTGCAGCTTGCTAACTTGACTCAGCGTCATCAGGTTCAAAGTAATCTTCCTCCCATCTTTCTCCAACACATAGGTGTTCCTGAATCCGTCATGCATGACCCTCCTATCAAAAAGCCAAGGTGTACCAAGTAGTACATGAGACACACACGTAGGTAACACGTCATAAAGAATTTCATCAGAATAATTTTCAATAGAGATTAATGCTCCCTTCTCATTCAACTAATGCAACTTATACGGCTTTAGATGTGAGATAGTTGGCAACTTCAACTTCTTAACCAAGTTGGGGGACGTGACATTAATGCAACTTCCATTGTGCACTATGAGCGCATAAACCTACTCAGTCACCTTGTAAATAATATGGAAGAAATTCTCTCTCTATTCCTCCTCAACAAATGGTTCTATACTCATCATACGTTAAACAACCATGTTAGCTTGTCTAGGTCCTCGACAAACACATCTTGCTCGACTAGTTCATCCTCCTAAGTGGTTCCCATCTCAAGAACAACCTCCTCTTCGAGTTCCTTGCTAATACTATCCACTTCGAGTTTAGGACATCTCCTCCAATAATCATAGTTCATCAATTCAAACACTAAGTAGCCATATGTCAAAACCCTTAGCATTTGACACGCTTGATCTGGTACGTCTTTCACCCAAATCCTTGTCCCTTCTCATAAGTTCTCAACGACACTCAGATATATGTCCTTTTAGTCAACTAAGCATACTATTAAGCTTAAAAACTTCCTTAAGCAAGTTAGCTTGATTATACAAGTCAGCTCATTAGAGGTTGGCTTGGCCTATTCCTCCTCTACCTTTCTACTCGTTGGGCTTTCTTATAGCCTCATCTAATGTACTAAACTATTGAAGCTCTACAACATCCTAGATGTCACCTTTTAATCCAATGAGAAATCTACATGCCATTCGGGCCAATAGTTCATCCACTTCACAGCGAATCATGAGTATCCAGAATTCTTAAACGTATTCATCAACAATTCTGCCTCCTTGTCTTAACTCTTGAAACCGAACACAAGTATCTTGCAAATAAGCATCTAACATAAATTTGTTTCTGAGTATCCTCTTCACTTCCAGCCAAGTATTTATCTCTCTATATCCTTATCGTCTTCCTATGATTTGGAAGTTCTTCTATCACATCGTGGTATATCTTGAGAACTCTATAATAGTAGTCCTCACCTTCTCATGATCCTTATACTAGTAATAATCCAAAACAAGATCAACCTTTTCCTCCAAATCCAAATAATTATCTACATTCCCAAAACCATTGAAGCTTATAATCTAAAGCTTCACATGGTCTGCAACTTGGGGAGTTCTAGCTCGCCATTCTTCCTCATTATACTCTTCTTCTTCTTCTTCTCCATCCATATCACCCAAGTCAATTCTCCTTTACACTCATCCTCGTACTCCTCCACCTCGAGCTTATTGAGTTGAGATCTATCCTCTAGTTGGTCGAGCAACTTGTGGAATGTCCTGCATGGCTTTAGTAGGTCAATAAGACATTACATGAACAATTTTAGTCAGATCAACTAAAAGGTTAGTCATCTCATCAAGTCATTCTTCTACACTCTTGGGGGTACTCTAGGGCTATCGATCATAGTGGAAAACACCACTAGTATCATCCCCAATACCGGTATTAACACTAGGATTAGCCATTCTTTTGACAAACTCAGTAACAAATTCTGATTATAAGAAACAAGAGATACAATTCCTTCAAGACAAACAACACACACACTCACTTCTTTAGCACAAATATTTAACTACTCTGTGAACATAACTATCGCTGTGAACATAACTATCGCTATGAACAACAAACTCAACCGAAACTTGTTCGATTTTCGTACATTCAAAACAGGCCAAAATAGAGCATACAACTAAAATGGACTACTACTCCTACTTATTCCAACACTTATAATTAACTTCTAGGCAACTACAATACACTACCATAACAACCACTATTCATAAGAAAGTTCAAACATAACTTACTCAAATGAAACCTTCGCTCTAACACCAAAGATGATACGAACTGATCCATGGATTGACAAGGATGGCCATTGGGGTAGGTCCAAGCTTATAGAAAGCTTGAAGAATGAATTGGGAATTATGCAAAAATAGGAAACATAAATGAGAAAATCCTCAAACAACTCCAAGGATATAACACACCAAGGAACTTTTAAGGAGTCCTATTTCAACTCAATATGACGCTCGAGATGGTCTAGTAAGGTTACTTACCACTGAGCCTTACTTAAGGTTTAAGATACGAGTGAAATAAGTAAACATGCTAATAAGAGTAATGTTTACGAAAGGAACTATACTCAACTATTAGATGTAAGATAATAAGATCATGCAACTACATTATAATAGGGTATTTATACTTGAAATATTAAGGCAACCTATCTAAAATGAAAAAGACAAAAAGGGTATTATCCAAAAGAAGTAATATATAAGGAATGACAAAAGGGTATAAATGGGAATGCAAAGAAATCAATGATTAGCATGGTGAATCCTTTCACGTGGGGGAATGGACACATGGCATTAAAACACTAGAGGTGCTTCAAAAACAACAAGTTGTACAATTAAGCTAGATACTTACCCAATAAAGGTACCGAGCAAACTTAAGGTGCTCTCAAGAAGACGTATGTGTAGATGGGTGCTGGGGTTCTTGGCACCAATACTTTCAAGTTAGAGGTCGGCTCAATCATTACTAAGTAAACATGTAAAAGATCTAACTATCGGCAGAGCATACTTCAAGTCAATACTGTCAACAGGGGTTATTGGGAAGGCCTTAGATACATTCAACAGGGCCCATACTGTCAACACTTCACCTAAAAGTTAAGTTCATCTCCAATGGCCAGGTCATCACAATTCTAGGTGACTAAGATTATGAAATCTATAAAGAGACAGCCATACCCTATATCGATACAAAAGAACAAGAGGACCTTAGACTCCAGATGTTTAATGAGGTATGCATGATCACCAATCAATAGAAAGAAGAGAGGCTGAAATACAAAGAAGGCCAGTTTAGGTCTTATGGGTTAGGGTACATTCCAACCCCAACAGAAGAATTGCAAAAGATGCAAACTAGGGGTAGAAAGGGTGACAGGTTGTATTACACTCCAATGGACTTCCCACCATTGTTAGAAACTTTCATCAAGACCAAAACCCAAAACTCAAAGCCCACTAAAGAAGGCACTTCCAACAAGAATGAAGGGGTTGGCCTAATCAACAAAGCCCATCACTTGAATAATTGGTTCTCCATCCCTGTGAATAACAATAAGTCTTCCCTAGGGTAAAAGATGAATCGTAATCTAGTATTTTATTGAATTTTGCAATAAATTGCCTTTATTCTCCAAATGCTTGTACTTAATAAAGAGTTCCCCAAAATAAAATCAGCTTCTTTTCTCTTTATTCCTACCTTACTTACATTCTTCCTTTTGCACACTTTCTTTTTCTTTCCAGATCCATCGACTCGAATAAAGGCCATAGATACCTCGCATGGATAGGCAATGAGAATATTGATATCATTTTCAACTTTACTAGGTTAGTCGTCGAGGGTGATGTTGATGACCATAATGACATATAAGAAAGCTGGCAAAAACATGAAATGAGTAAAATTTCCATTGATGAGCCAACGGAGATGATTAATGTCGGTACCAACGAAAACCCTAAGGTATTGAAGGTTGGGGGAAATTTGGAAAAAAATCAAAAGATAGAGATGACCACATTGCTATCCAAATACCAAGATGCGTTTGCATGGTCTTATGATGATATGCCTGGATTAGACCCATCAATCGTAGTCCATCACTTACTTACTCAAGAGGATATCAAGCCTAAAAAACAAAAGTTGAGAAGGTTCCGACCAGATATCTTGTTGAAAATCATGGAAGAAGTCAAAAAATTATTAGAAGTCAGCTTCATTGAAGTATTTGATTATCCTGAGTGGGTAGCCAACAAAGTACCAGTTATGAAAAAGCATAGGAAAGTCAGGGTGTGCGTGGATTTTCGAGACCTCAATCAAGCAACCCCTAAAGATAATTTTCCTTATCCCATATCGATATATTGGTCGATAATACAGCCGGAAACCATATTTTCTCTTTTATGGATGGATTTTTCGAGTATAACTAGATTATAATGGCTAAAGAAGATAAAGCCAAGACCATGTTCATCACAACTTAGGGTATGTTTTGCTACAAAGTGATGCCTTTCGGACTCAAAAATGCCGGGGCAACTTACTAAAGGGCTATGGTAACAATTTTTCATGACATGATGCATAAAGAAGTCGAGGTATATGTCGATGATATGATTGCCAAGTCTAAAGGAGGAGAAAATCATATGGAAAATCTAAAGAGATTGTTTGATAGGTTGAGAAAATTCCAACTGAAACTCAACCTAGAGAAGTGTACTTTCAAGGAAACTTCAAGGAAGTTGTTAGGTTTCATAATCAGCCAAAGGGGCATTGAAGTGGATCCTGATAAAGTTAAAATGATAGTTGACCTGCCCTTACTATGCACACTTAAAGAAATTAGAGGTTTGTTAAGCCGTTTAAACTATATAGCCTGGTTCATATCCTAACTCATAAACAAGTGTCGTCCTTTATTTAAGTTGTTAAAAAAGAATGCCAAGATCAACCGGGATGAAGAGTGTGAGCAAGCCTTTACAACAATCAAAGAATACCTCATGAACCCTCCAATTCTAGTAGCTCCGAAACCTGAGAAGCCTTTATTCCTATACTTGACAATATTACTAAAGTCCATGGGGTGCATGCTTGGCCAAAAAGATGAGGAAGGAAAGGAACGGGTTATATACTACTTAAGCAGAAAATTCACCGAAGGGGCGCAAAGATATTCAGAAATTGAAAGAACCTGTTGTGCGTTGGTCTGGGTAATGCATCGGCTTAAACAATACACACTCTACTACCAAGTAAAATTATTAACTCAACATGATCCCCTGAAGTACTTAGCAGACAAACCAGCCCTAATTGGCAGAATCTTAAAGTGGAAAATGTTGTTATCAGAGTTCAACATTACATATGTAAACCGAAATTCAGTCAAAGGGCAAGCTTTGGCAAATCAATTAGCAAAAAACCCCTCTAATAGTACTCTCCAAGAAGTACAAATCAATTTTCCTAATGAGGGTATTTTAGTGGTTAAAGGAAACTCTGATAAAGGAAAGGATGACGAGCCACCAAAATGGAAAATGTTCTTCGATGGTGCAGCCAACTTGTCTAGATGTGGAATTGGGCAATACTAATATCCCCTGAAGGTACTCAATATCCTGTGGCCATAAGGCTTGTTTTCCCATACACTAATAATATTGCTGAATATGAAGCATGCATCTTGAGACTCAAGATAGCCTTAGGGAAAGACATTCAAGAATTAGAAGTGTATGGAGACTCCTCGCTCATTATTGGCCAAGTACAAGGAGAGTACAAAACTAAAGATCTTAAGCTAGTGCCTTATCACCAGCATTTGACGGAGTTAACGGAAATTTTTACAAAAGTCACCTTTAATCACATACCAAGGACTCATAATCAATTTGCTAATGCTTTAGCTACGCTAGCATCTATGATCCAAATATCTGGTGGAGTTGAGATTTAACCCCTTACTATTGAAATTGAGGACAAGCCTGCCATCTACCTAATGATTGAGGGTATAAACAGCCAAAAGCCGTGGTATCATGATATTAAGGTGTTCTTACAACAAGGTGCATACCCTAAAAAAGCCAACAAAAAAGATGGAAAGATGATTATGAGACTAGCCACCCAATTCTTCGTAAGCGAGTCCACCTTATATCGACGCTCATTTGATGGTACACTCTTAAGGTGTGTGGCTAATGAAGAGGCTGAGAATTTAATGAAAGAGGTACATGAAGGAGTATGTGGCCCTCACATGAATGGGTACATGTTGGCAGAGAAAATCATGAAGCTAGGGTATTATTGCTCAACAATGGAAAGTGATTGCATCAAACATATTAGGCACTGTCATTTATGCCAAGTTTATGTGAATAAGATAAATGCCCTGCCTTAGGAATTGCTTGCCATCTCAGCACCATGGCTTTTCTCAATATGGGGCATAGATGTCATTGGCCCTATCACTCCAAGAGCATCTAATGGGCATCTCTTCATATTAGTCACCATCGACTACTTCAGCAAATGGGTAGAGGCTTCATTGTACTCGAATGTTACTAAAGGGTTCATAGTTAAGTTCATCAAGAGGGACATCTTGGCTTGGTATGGGACTCCTGAAATAATCATCACTGATAATGGCACTAATCTCAACAACAAGCTTATGACAGAATTATGCCAGCAATTCCGAATCATTCACAGGAACTCTACTACTTATCGACCCCAAATGAATGGAGCTATCGAAGCAACAAACAAAAACCTCAAAAGAATCATTGAAAAAATGGCTGTTACATAAAAGGACTAGCATGAGATGTTACCCTTCACACTCATGTCCTATCAGACTTCCATCAGAACGTCGATTGGGGCAACACCATACTCTTTAGTATACGGCACTGAAGCAGTGTTACCAGTAGAGGTCGAAATCCCATCACTCAAGGTACTATCAGAAATTCATTTAGACAAGGCTAATTGGATAAAGAAATGCATCAAACAGCTGAATCTGATTGATGAAAATAGATTGACAGCCCTGTGTCATAATCAATGCTATCAGCAAAGAATGGCTCGGGCCTTCAACAAAAAGGTGCTACCTCGTAACCTCAAAGAAGGAGATTTGGTGTTAAGAAAAGCTCTCCCCAATGCACAATACTCCAGAGGGAAATTCGCCCCCAATTACAAGGGTTCTTATGTCGTGAAGCGAGTATTATCAAGAGGGGCTTTGATTTTGCCCCAAATGGATGGTCCAAATTTGAGAGACCCTGTAAATGCCGACGCTGTAAAATTGTACTATCCATAAGAAATCAATGGGAATTTTGCTCAAGATACAAAAATGCCAGTCATTTTGAACATCATTATGGTCCAATTTTCATTATCTACAAGCAAATTTGGTATCCTTGGCCGTTGTCATCATTGGAATAATCACCCTCTCCATGGACAGGTCTAATTCCCTTAACCTCATTTAACTAAACCTATACACTGTAAACACGAGAGGAGTTAAGGAATAAGATCTAGAACATTGGTAATTAACAAAATTCTTTAAATACTTTATTATGGATTGATCCCCTTCAATGGGGAGTTTTATTGTCTATATTTTCAAAGGAAGGTGAAACTCAAGTAAGCAATCACGGTAGATGAGAATGAGGCTTTTGGGTTCACAAAAGTTCCAAAGAAACAAAAATAGTGGGAGGTTTTTTCCTACATTGGGCTAATCTCCATGGTTTCTCCAAAAAGAACCGGCAAAGTCTTAACGTTGTATGTCAAGAGCATCTGGGTGATAACAAGGGACTAAAACAAGAGTCAATAATTTTCCAATGGGGGGTTTTCAAAAAAGGTTTGACGGATTGGGTGCTATCGATAAAGACCGTGTAACTATTATTATATAGTGTTAGTACACTAATTTTTTCTTGCATTTAAGACCACTTTTACTCCCCACAATCTTTATTAACCAACGTAGAGGCGTTTACTTTCTGCATTTAGTATTTGGCCAACCTATGAAGACACGATCTTAGCTTAGTTCATCCTTCCAAATTTCTTGCAAACAAGCCCCTCTTTTTACCAAGTTCTGTAGGGTACTTTCTTTCACCAAGTTTCTCTTAACCGACTCGTAAAGCAATTACCTTCATCATCTTATTAACTAGCCTTTCAAGTTTCCTCATTCTTTTTAGGGTCTTAGCTAGCTCTAAGAGCGCTTTGCTCACCTTGGTTAGTCGACTCATCAGGACACGACCAAGTTTCCTCATTCTTCTTAGGGTCTTAACCAGCTCTAGGAGTACTTTGCCCACCTTGGTTAGTCGGCTCATCAAGGCACGACCAAGTTTCCTCATTCTTCTTAGTGTCTTAGCTAACTCTAGGAGCACTTTGCCTACCTTGGTTAGTTGACTAATCAAGGCACAACCAAGTTTCCTCATTCCTCTTAAGGTCTTAGCCAGCTCTAGGAGGACTTTGCCCACCTTGGTTAGCTACCTCATCAGGGCACGACCAAGTTTCCTCATTCTTCTTAGGATCTTAGCCAGCTCTAGGAGCGCTTTGCCCGTTTCACTTCATTTTATCAGTTCATATGAGCATGACCAAACTGCAATTCTTTTTTCATCTTTCAGCTATATCTTAGAGCGCTACCCTTCTCTTCTTAAAATCCCCAATGGATTGGACTTAGGATAGTAAGCTAGATGTAGCGCTTCCTAGCATAAAATCCATTCTTGGGGCAAAAATAGTGTTTATTTTATCTTTGTGGCAAAGTTTTGTTTAAACTTTACCACAAAGAGAGGCAGTTGTAGACACCTAATTTTTGCCCCCTTTTATTTTTTAAATTAGGTTATAGGGTTCTAAATTAGAAAAATTTCAAAAAGATAGAAAATTAAAGAAAGCCCTAAAAAATGAAGAAATTTAGAAAAATAGGAATTCTAGAAAAACATAAGAAAATAGGAAAATAGGAAAAAAAGCACCAAAAATAAGAAATTTAGAAAATACAAAAAAAGAAAAAAAGAGAAATTTTGAAAAAATCACAAAAATAAATAAATAAATAAAAGATTTTAGAAGATAACATTTTGTTAAATTAAATTTAGATTTAGAAGTTGGGCCATTGAACCTGAGCTTAAATTTAAATACAGCACAAGCTGACTGAGTCTATATGTGTAATTTAATTACACATATGAACAAGGTACAGGCTAATGGCCTAACGGTTAAGTATATGGACATAGCATTAGTATTAAGCATGAGGTCTTGAGTTTGAAACTTAGCAAAGGTAGGGAGGCCTTTTTCCTACTTTCTATTTTTCGTACATTAAAGACTGCCACATGTCAGGATCTGATTGTACCACATATCCTAACACGTGGCATAATCGAATTGGACGACCTTTGTTGACATGGCGCCATGTATCAGCCAAGTGGCATGCCACGTCAACTGCCACGTATCAAGTGTGAAGGTCGGGGTTTGTAGAGGCAACTAACATGGCACCATGTCAGCGCCACATCAACACTTTCCCTTTCTTTCCTTCGATTTTCCTCCATTTTCTCCCAATTTTCCTTAGCTTTCCTTCTTAAGAACAGCTCACTCCCTCTACTTTAACTTCAATTTCTACACAAATCCCACACATAAGTCATGGTTTCTTACATCAATCTCACACTAGACATAGCCTATTATGAATCGGTATAGAAAACGCATCCAAGTTTAGTCGATTACGCATTCAAATCGAGCTTCAAAGATTAGGAAAAAACTAAGAATTTAGCCATTTCCATTAACTTCGATCTGAGCTTTCCTTTGTTGCTAGGATTAAATCTAAGTATAAATAAGGACGTCAATGAGTAGAAGACCCATCCCCGAGCTTCAGAATCAACTCTCAAGCTCCCTTTCTCTCCAGTGATTCTCTTTCTCTCTCTAGCTCACTCTCTCTCTCTTCGATTCCCTCTCTTCACTTCGACCCAAGCCGAGCCACCGCTTAAGGAAGACACCCTGTGACTTAGGCTCCTCGATACAACTTTCCTCGACCTCCGCTATGCCCCCTAGCAGTACCGCCCAAGCACCATTGCCGATCGCCACCTCCGACAACCACCAAACGACCACCCTAGGCTACGGCACTCCGCCTACCCCCCCATTCCTAATCCAAAACTTACAAAAAACTCCTTACCCCCTCGCTTTGGCCACTAAAACTGCCCGAATAGCCCTCTGTCGCCATTGCTGTTGAAGGCATTAAAGCCCAACCCGAAATCAATGGAGTGACCCAACCCAACCCGATCCGACCCGTCCAACCCACGCACCCAAATCGGTTCAAAGCTTTTTCTTTTGTTTATTGTTGTTGTTTTATTTATTTATTTTTTATTTTGTTTTATTTATTTGTTTTGTTAAAATGTAATAGAAAATAAAAAGGATGAAAAAAGAAGAAAAAAAGAAGAAGGTAATTTTATTTTATTTTATTAAATATGTAATAAGTGATAAGTGATGAATAAATTAAGAAAAAATATGAAGGAAATAAAATGAAATAAATAATAAATAGGTAAATAAAAAATTATGATTTCTCTTCTCACAATTAGAAAAATTAAGTTTTCTAAAAATAAATGAAAATAAATAGACCTTTTTTTTCCAAATTAGGACTATTTTAGAGTTTCCAAAAATAAAACACCAATTAGAACCCCTTAAAGGAATTTTCTTAGATAAATTGAGCTGGGTAAAAACATAAATGCGACCCTTTTTTTTTTCAAAAATTAAAATCAAACTACCTACTAAAGTTTTTTTTTTTTTATAAACGAACTATGGAAGTCTGATCTCGAATAGCAGGTACATAGACACCCGTACGCAAGTACAGAGCGACTTAAAATATGGAAAGTTTTATTTTCCATTTTTAGATATTTATTTAAATTAATCAATTTAGTTGCATGTATCATAATTAGATGCTTTTAGAAATTAAAAAGGGTATATTTGAAAAGCGAAGTTAAATTTAGAATGTTCAAAAGTGGTACCCATTTAGGGTTTAATAAATTAGCCCTCAAACCTAAATCTTTAGTTTTCAAAAAAGCCGTTTTACAAATTGGTTTTTTAATTGATAGATCGGTAGCTAAGTTATAACCAAATCCACTCAATTAGTTATAACTTAACCCCTTTTCCCAACTTTGGTCGGGTGGCGACTCCAAATTTTTTCAAGTTAAAAAAAATGATCTTCTTTAAACCCTAGTCGAGGGTTAATATTAAACGGGTAGGATTTAATACTGATCGGTTTAGAGAAGACCTAATTTTATAAAAGAAACCGGGAGGGTGAAAAACCAAGCTCGACAGTAGTGAAGATTAGCTTGGCCTCGATAGGAGTTAGCTATAACAATAGGATCTGCTTTGCTAGTCCTTCAAGTCCCCATGCTCGGGTTCTTGTTAAAGGTTCGATAGCATGATTCACATCAGGAGGCCTTGCAACATAACTCGACAATCTCCCTATAAAGCTCCTTGTTAGTGCTTAGACCTAAGTTCTTTGCTATTTGTATCTCAATGAAAGCCATATCTGCTTATGTGTACTAAGGTCTTCTTATTGCTATGATGTGAGATCCTATCTAACTTCTTTAAAAAACTAAGGATAAGAAAACTAATCCACTTAGCTTACTACAAACAAAATAAGAGTGGATAGATGGATAACAATACTAGCAAAATCATATCACAAACATATAAGCAATTCATCAATTCAGTTAAGATACATTTAGACTAGCCAAGAAACGCAAATACAATAAATGCTTACCATGTCGATGCACGTGACATGCATCAGTCATGATATCTTAACCTAGCCCTAGCCTTAGACTTCTGGATAATCAATGCTGCTAGCCATTAAAATTACCTAATTTAGGAATTTAGAAAAGAGTCTAACAAATTTAACCTAACTAAAGCTATGTAATTATATATGCTCAAAAACCAGTCTTGTAAACCAAGATGCTTGCTTTACAAACCAAGCTCCCAAAAATAAATTATTTGCTTAGCAAAACCTTGGTTTTCAAAGTAAAACTTAGCTAAGTAAAATCACAGTTTTAGAAAACTTAACCCATAAGTCCTTTTCATGCTATGCCATAAATGCATCAACTGCATAACAAGGAAGACCAAGCAACTATCAAACAATACAAGCAAGCCTACTCATCTATTTATTAGTCAAGCTTTTACTTCATTTCATTTACGTTTTCATCTCTAAAACCTTTGCATCAGGTTCAATGAAGTGAACACCTCAAGAGGTAGGGTTAGTAGTTAGTACCTAGTTTCTTGTCCTAATTAAATACGGATCCACTTCATCAATTATACAAGCAATAACACAACTAAAGTTATCATAATCAATAATCAAGCATGACTCATTCAACAAAGTATGCAAAAGAGTTCAAAAGGAATTTCATAACTCATTAATCAACATGTCACATCCATATACATAAGATCAGTCACATTCATTATAGTTAGATAAGTTAAGAGTAGTTAAAATCTACTCTAAAACATAAGCAATCCACTTACCAAGGCCATTTAGTAATTTTCCTTAAATACTTAAGCATCACGCTACTAAACTTCCTCCTATATTTCACCTAAACATAAAGTACACAATACCCTAATTAATTATGTGACGATTAGCTTTCTACCTCATAATTTAACTCGACAATACTAAAAAGAAACTTCTTATATACTACATAGTTTCCAACCCACCTTCTAACTAACTCCATTTTATATGTTTCATTATAGCCAACTTTCTAACTTACTTTCTAATCAACTCAACTTAATACTTCCAACTTTCTAACTTTCCTGTTTTACCTTTATAGCCTACAAAATCACTCTAACACAACTCCAATCCACCATAGAAATATTTTGTATTGAACATGTTATCACCTAAAACCATTTTCAACACTCATGCAAGTTGCTTAAGTATCCAAAACATATGATTTAAATAAAATTACATATGATTTTAGTAAAAAACATGAAGGTTTAGCCTTGTAACTTCCATATCTAAATTGATAACAAATTTTTCTTCAAAATTTAAAGTCAACCCATTCTAAACATCATTTAAAACCATCATTCTCATTAACTATAATAATAATTGTGTTAAGTTCACTAAAAACAACTTAAGAAAGCCCACTTCAACTACTATTTTGCCATGAATCAAATTTTATCAAAAACTTAACTTTAAAATCTTGAGAAATAAATGACATACGATGAAAATATAATCTTTCAAGTGCTCACTAATAAAAATTTAGCCCTATACTACTTATTTAGATTTTTTAAAATGCAACAAAAAATCAATCTATTGGTCCCATATAAAATATCAAGAAGGGAGGTGAATTGATATCTTTAAATTTTTTAAAAACGTTTTCTATATAAGAAAAATAAAATTATCCCTCTTAACAACTTATAATGGTGAGCAATGATATTTTAATAATTCAATATGCAACAATTAATAAAGCAAATTAAAAGAGTAAGGAAGAAAAAAATCAAACTAATGATTTATAAAGCTTTGACCTTTTGCCTACTACTTTCTTCCAACTTCACTACTGGAGACCCGGTCTACTTTACTGGCGCCGTTCCACTTGATCTGCTAAATCAAATCACAAGAGATTACATGCCACGACTTGGGGGATGGTTTAGTTGTAGCAAACGGTCTAGTCGTGGCAAACACTATATATAGCATGAAGGACCACAGATTAGTTACCCTTCCATGGACCCTTCATACAATATACAAGGCTTCTACAACCACTAGCTTCCCAAGAATATACAGATCAAAATGATATCATCACATACTCATATTCATATAATATTTAAGCTATAAAAACTATATTAAACAAAAATCTAGTACATCTGGATCTACGATACAATCAAGGTGAAAAGTACACATATAAAAGTCTACTTAATTAAGTCCTCTTGACACTCGAAATGGTTCACTCTTACCTAGAGTCCCATTTTAACCTCTAGTATCCTATGGCCAACATTGACAAAAAGATAATCCTACATCAAAAGCCTAAGAGGGTATAAGCTAAAAACTTAGTGAGTTAAACTCTCAACCACACTGACAAGCAAGTTATAATGCATTAAACACAAGCACATAAATGAATGAGCAATTAGTATGCTAAATCAATACATACAGCTAACTAGTTTCTATACGCAACTCAAATTTAACGCCCTCTGAAATTAGGGTTAGAGAATACATGACACTAATCAAACCCAGGTATTATACTAGAACTTACTTTTCTATGAAACTCCATGTTTCGTATTTATGTAAATCAGTTCTTTATTTTAATCAAAAATCAAGTTCTATGTATAACCGTAAGTGGGCTCCTGCAATCCATACTCATCCCTAAATAGAGGCCTCTAGACTCGACTCTTAGCCAGGCAGTTGGCACCTCCAATGCCCTAATGTTTCCTCAGACCAGGATAAGGTCATATAGTACAAGCGAACCGTACTAAACCATTGTACTTATAAATAACAACCCCTGCATGGCCTCTTCTTACCTCTATGTGATGTGATGGCTACAATTAGTTTATGCAATACATGTCAATGTATGTCAATGCATGTTCTAATTTTATCTCATCAGTCAGGTATAGTTAAGTTTAATTATTATCTAACCAAACAATATCACAAACAATACAGTTACTATCCAATTACTATGCACCAAGCATGTCGTTATTAACATTTTAAAGTAGTTTCACAATTCAACAAACAATAACATACACAAACATTTCCCGACCCCACACAACATTCAATTAATAATGTCATTTATGTTCACTAGTTACAAACACACGCAAGCATGGAATCATAGGGAAATTACTCATTGGGCCATATCGTCTTGCACTAATCGTAATAATCGATCGGAAGATCCAAACCCTCGTCAGAATCACTTGATCATTACGAGATAAAAACGATAATAAGTAATTGAGTTAACTAATACTTCTAGGTAATTACTTACCTAATTCTACTTAGGTTACTATCGGTTTTTCATCCAATTAGACTTTATCACTAATTGTATGTAACTTTTTCATTTTATTCCAATATTTACAAGCTTATAGTCACTTTTTTATCATTTTCGGATGTACGTTTTGGATGTTAAGGTCCGTTTTGGATGTTAAGACCCGTATTTTACGATATAGATTTAATTTATTGAAATTTTAATTATTGAAGCTTAAATATTCTTATTTGCTATTTTTGTATCTTCTTTATTACTTATGACCTAATTACTCATCTATTTCTTATGTTCTTATAATTTTGCATTGTTTATACTATTATGTGTATTTAAATAAGATTAATTTAAGTTGATATATGTACTATGGGCTTATTGTAGTTTCGGCCTATATACGTACACATGTGTATATATATTATATATTTTATTATTTTATTATACTATCTTATAATATGTTAAATAATCATGTTATAATTTACTTATGTACAACTTTTATACTTATGTACTTATATATCCTATACATATGTTATGTGTATATATACTTCTAATATACTTGTGTGTATACTTGTATATTTCTACATATACTTGTACTTATACCCATATGTACATACGATTGTATACTTATTTTCGTATGTCTTCCATACCCCTTTACGAAATCTTCATGAAATTCATTTTTTTGCCTCTTATGGGTTCAATTAGTAGGCCATATGTATGTATACTTAGTATTCTTCTTATTTTAGGTTATGTACATAAAGAATATTCAAGTATGAGGATATCCATACATCTGTAGATGTATTTTTCCGATTCTTACTTATGTGTATGTATAGTTATACTATATATTCTACTAAAATCCATATATAAATACTTCACATGTATTCACATGTCATATGTATTTTTACTTATATACCTAAGTATTTCCACACTTATATGTATAGGTATAAAGACTCCTACTTGTAATAACATATATGTACATCTTATACAAGTTTCTAATACTAACACAAAGTAATTAACAAATCACTTATTGAAATAGAAATTTGAATGAAATTGTACATTTTTCTCCTTCTAATATGAAAGAGGAGTTTATGTATATGAAATAGTGGTTTCGAAGTTGTTAATAGATGAAGTGAAAAGGAAAAACAAGAATTAGAAGAGGGATAAGAGAAAGGGGAAAGTGGTAGTTAGGAATAGGGGAGAAAAAGGGGTTTATTTGTGTCTTAATTTGTGGTTTATAATTGAGACAATTGGGGTCTAGAAGGGAGAGGGAGTGGACGGCAAGAAAAAGAAAAGGAAGAAAAAAATGCATGTGAAAAATGAATGGAAATGAAAGAAAGTGAAAGAAATCTCTAGATTGAAAATAACATTTGTTGACTTAGTCAACACTTAGCTTAATCAACATTTGAAGTCAACTTTCTTAATTTAATGTAATTAGTGTACATAATGATGGAATTGAAGGTAATTAGGAAAAAATTAAGGAAATGAAGGGAAATATGGAATTAAATTAAATAATTGGTAAAACTAGTTATTGAAACCTTCTTTAGGTATTTTTATCCTATATATATCATTTAGTATGATACTTAGTATAACTATCATGAAAAGTGTTTTTGAGAATGCTAACATTGACTATATGTATTATTAATATTAACTAAACACTTAAATTTACATAATACTAGCTAATTTGTAAAATTATAAGATTAATAGTATTTATAATGTATTATCATAGTTTCTAATAAATTAATGTAGTATGTAAGCATTTATGAACAATTGAAAGTTATCTTTAATCATTTACTAATGACTTTATATGATTTGGCATGTTATTAAGCATATATTATCAATTAGGGTATTAGAGTAGATTATAGTAAATTGGTACTTTTATATCCTTGAAGTTATAGTTTTAGGGTTTTTATCACTTTCAGGAGCAAACTCTAATGTTTACATACATTTAGGGTCTAAAAATTTTATACGCAATTAAGTCTTCAATTGTTATTTTAGGGTTTTCATCTTAAGTAGCCTTATTGACTCTTAGGATCGTCTAGCACACTTCAGTTTACTTTAGATGTTAGGTTGAAAAATTTAGGGGTTTACATTACAAGCATTCATCACACATGAACTTTACAACACTCTACTCTACCTATTTAACCTCTCTATAATCTATACTAATACAGATTTGCAAAATATAAATATACTTGTCTCAACACTCAACCAATAAATAAGAATTACAAATTACAAGTGAGAACAAAGGTATAAATCTCAATTAGTTTTACTTTAAAGAGAAACGACGATTGTTGCATTATTTGCTTCAGTGTAACTTTTTGAAAAAGTATTTGAAGGACTTTCTGTAACTTTTCAGAAGATTGAATTTGATCACAATTTTTGTGCATAAAAACTTTTCTTTAGAGTTGTGTTACATGACATTTTGAATCTTTTCTCTTTTTATATTGAAATCTTCCAACAGCTAATTTGAAGATTATCTTCACTTCCATATTTATTCAACCGTTAGTTATTAAAGATAATTCCTTGGATATTTTGAGAAAATCTTGATCATTTGAAATTCAAAAATAACTCTTCTTATCTTATTTAGATTAGATATTCATCATGTTTGAAGAGATGCTTTTTATTTGCAATTTCCGAATAAGCCTCATGTTTAAAATTTGAAATTCCACAAAATTTGAATCAACCTTATCCTTATCCTTATCCCTATCCTTATCCATTCTTGTGCACATCTTGATTTATCAAAAATAAATTCACTCAAAAATAATCCCTAAGGATCATTAGTCTACCTTAAGTGAGATAAGATTAAGTATATTTTCTTAATATACTTAATCTAGTAGAGCTAAGCCTTGTTAAATTCGAATCTAATATAAATTTATTTTCAATGTCATTTTTCCATACTTACTTTTTGAACAACCTTCTGAAGAGTATTAGTCTTCTTTTTTTCTAAAGTCTCTAAACAAGTTTCTAAAGCATTGTTCCAATTCTTCTTATAAAGCTTCTGAAATACTTTCCAAAGATTTTTATACTAGTCTCATTTTCAATCAATTCAACCCTTTTGAATAAATTTCTAAATGTACCTCAATTTACAACTTTAAACTTTCTAATGAACTTTTTGAATACCTGCATACTTGTTAGTATATTAGTGTTCTTTTCTTTTTGTTATCATCAAAATCCATGAAAGATATCTAACATAGTCGATGGGGTGTTTTTCTTAAGGAGTCTATGTTAGCACTCAAAATTTCAAAAATCTGATTTCATATTTAAATGCTACATGTAGAAATACGTGATAAAACCAAGTTTCATAATTTTTGGGAATTAGGTGATATTTTTAACAAATATTTTTAGAACAAAGTTGTTTTCGATGCTTACTAGTACAAGGAACTTCAGCCACCATCGAGGGTAAAAGTTGTGTTAGCCAGCTTTGGTACCACCTCTTCTTTCAATTCATGGTGGTGGCTTACTCCCCAATTGTACTTAAACTAGGAAACCCGAAAAACCCTTATTTTGCAATATTTTCTTCTAAATTTTTCCTTAAGCTTACTAACCAAATTCTCATCTTTTCCTTAATTTTTTGAGATTTTTCTCTCTTTCTACAACATTCCAAAATGATCTAATGTAACAAAACGAGGGTTTTTATACTTTAGGAGAATTATTTCTAGCTAATTCTACTTATTAACACGTGTTAAACTTTCATTTTACATATTTTCTTTAACATGACACCTAGCCTACCTTTATTCCCTTTATTGCCATGCCTAATAAGGATTCCATTTAGTCCAACAACTGTCCATGGTGATTTCCTAATTATTTTTATGTATTTTGGTTATTGCAAGCTTATATGGATAATTTTATATAAATTATATTAATATTAGTTAAATCTATACTCCACCTACATATGTAATCAACTATATATTTATTTCACCTTTATTTACTCTTAATTATTCTTTTTATAAGGTGAATAATTTATTTCTATCATCTTGCTACGTTTCGAGGTCATATTTTGAGTTTTACACATAAAATTTCAATACCTGTAAAACTAAACTTTTATTAAATTAAATATTTTATATACTTTTATTTTCTTAAATAAACTTTACTAAAGCTCTTCTTTTAACTTTTATGACCCCATATTAAAAATTCATTTGATTCTAAGAATATTTGCTAAAACCCTAAATCTACCGATTCCGAGCAACTTCGATTATTTTACATAATAGTACTCGTAACTTGTGTAACTCAAGGCCACTTTATTTCATCACTTTCCAAGTAGTATTTTTCAAAATTCCATATTCATGATAAATGTGTCACATTCCGAGTCCTCGATAGTTAGTTGAAAATCGAAGTCTCATATTATACCGCTCCCTTACAAAAAATTTCATCCTCAAAACTTTCACACCTTAAAATAGTATAGCTTCACTCTCATCATTGTGCTTCCACTACACAACTTTGATTCCCACATTATATCACAATCATTAACTTTTGTTAAAGATATAACTTCAATACACTCGTACCTAATTATATTCATAAGCTTTCTTATGTTAATTCATGTAACCATTCTTTATACCATTTAAGTACTCACTTCTAAGTTTTTAATTTCTCGTCATACTCTTCCCTTACTGTAGGGGTTCAAGTAGCAACAAGGATTTTCTTATCTATTATTAATTTTGCTCACTTTACAAAATCTTTCATACTCCACATCCTACCAAGACCTTCTACCCTACTTTTTGAGTTTTACGCTTATAATTTAAAAACTATATTTTATCTTTTGCCTCAATTTCTATACATTCGTAACTTTACATAATTGTCAAAAAATGAGCTACCTTATATTTTGCAATACCCTCTACACCTCATTGCTTGTCATGGTTTAACCAATTCTACTTTTATGTTATTTCTATATCATAACTTTAACACAATTAATTCTAAACATCCCGTACCTCAGCTTCTGCAATATACTATATTTCCCTTATCTCTCATTAATTCCTATCAAAGTTAGTAGCCATCGCTTCTATCTCTATTCCATTTTTCATTTAATAGCTTCATGAGTCGAACATATCCTCTCAATAAGGTTTTCTTCAAAATTCTTGGTAAAATAGCTTATGACATATTGTCTCCATCATCAATTCCTATAATATACTTAGTATCTTTTATAATGTCAAAAATATGAAGGTTTAGTAGATTCGTTTGTTAGTTTTTATATTATTTCCAAGTGAATAGGTTATTGAAGTTCTAGATCATTTTATACTCAATCTTTACTTCCTATAGCCTCTAACCTAGGTACTAACTCAGTTTTTTCACCTAACACGTATCTTATTTCTTACTTTTGTTTAAGGTTAATCATAACAATATCTTCATTCAAATGTACCTTATGACTAATCCCTTTCCTTATGTATACATTTTATACTCTCCAAGTATCATGCTTCTATCATAACTTAAGGATTAAGTACTTCATATAGCTAGCACACATATAGTATCAAGTATAAGTTTGGCAAATATGAGCTTTTAGTTAACTCAAACTCAAATGAGACAAAAAATAACTCAACCCAACTGGAATTGTTTTGAATTAAGCAAAAATGACACAACTCCTAGACTAACAAGACACACAAAGGAATTAACCAATTGTCGATTGTACAATCAACATGATATGATTAGATCAACAATAAAGACATAAAACTCAACATAGAACATAAGAGTTATGATAGTCAAAAAACTGAACAAAAGAAACATAAGAGTCATAGATTTGCCATTCCCTTTCTAACTTACTAATGTGAGCTAAAAGCGTATATGAAGGAGGTCATTCTGTATTGGTTCAACTATATCCCATGCTATATTCATTTATCTTTTTCTACTTACAATGGTCAATAGAAGGAATGTCTAATTTTTGTACTTGTTCCTTAACCTACTCTTACTATTCAAGAATACTATTGCTTTGCCTTCTCAAGTTAATCTAACTACTCTAAACAGCCTCATACACACATTCCTATTGCCACATTTTCATCTTTACAAAGTTTCATTAGCTCACAACGTAACTTGATCCTTTTTTTTTCCCATTAATTCGAACCATTATATGTCTACAAATGTTCTACTTAATTCCCTTAATGCCAATTTATTATCGTCCATATCAACTTAAGTCCATCAATTTCTCAAATTCCTTAAGACTTTTGCTTGATATTTACTTCAATCCATGCTACTCCTTATACATTCCATCTCATCTTCTTAAATAATCTTGATCCATGTTCCTTAACATGCCTTCTCATTTCCATCCTTACTATAACGACCCAACAGTATCGTTGTCGTGATGGGTTGCCGTGTACCGTATAAAAGTCTATTATCAACCCCCTTACTGATCATAGGCCTTTCATGCGACATACAAGGCTGCTTCCACTCTACATTACTACTAGCCCCAAAGATTAGTAATATAGAGCAAATTAAACTAAAATTTCTTCTATGTTATAGTTTAACTAATTGTGTGGACTCGTGAGACCCACACCAAAATAATATTACAAACAAATGCAGTTCATAACGGAACTGCATAAAATCTAAGTTATGCACAAAAACATAAAAGTATCTAAATATCTATAATCTATTACAAAATGTCCTCTTCGCTCTCTGATCGCTCCAACCCGTCTCTACACGAGACTTACTACGGGCATGCCTCGGCCCGGATTGATGAAGAGGTTCTCCTGCATCAACAAAAATCTATAGGGATGTAAGCTTACGCTTAGTGAGATAAATGCCCTCGTCAGTACCACATAGCAAAAATTTATTATATGCACAATCATATGAATGCATAAACAATCAGTATGCCAAACAACGCATGCAATGACTTAAGGACCACATACGACTCAGAATTATGCCCCCTAAAGTCAGGGTTTGGAGATAATTAACTGACCCAAACCAAAATCCAAGTTCTAGACCTTGGGTTTTATTTCATTTGCACTATCGTGCTCATACCAAAACAAAACTCTACATATATATATATATATATATATATATATATATATATATATATATATATATACCTCCTTTACCAAAATCAAATCATATCTTTTAAAATCCCAAGTCTTGCGATGTGGTGGCCCTCGCAGTCCATAAACACACACCCTAAGCAAAAGCCACAAGACTCGGCCCCTCGCCGACGATTGGCGTCTCCTAGCGCCTAGTAAGCCCATTAGCTTAAGACAGAGACTCAATATATATGATGGCGTAGCTAGTGCCCAATCCTGCAGGAAACTCGTATTCCTGTGAGTCCCTTCCCATCTTCTACGTGAAACGGCAGTCGGTGTTATCCGTATGCAATATGGGGTATGCACGATTCATTTTGATTTCTTAATTTCATAAGAGATTAACTCGATTTTCAAGGTGATCAGACCATTTCATTCCATACAATTCACATATATATATAATGCAAACAATTTCCATTATTATATATAATTATCAAGTCATCGTATTCACCCACAAATTCATGCACATGCATTTCCCATATCCCACAAGCATCCAAATATATATATATAAGTTTAAGTGCATCTATTCTACAAGCATAATCAAGTAAAGAGTCATCGGGAATTTACTCACTCTGCCATGTAGGTCAATCAAAGTAATCTGGAGGCAAGTCGTCTCCATAAACGGTGTCCCCTGGTCATTGAAATAATTTTTATAAGGAATTGAAGCAAACTTAAGAAACTAAGTAAATTTTCCTTAAGTTATACTCTTCACTAGTTTTCGAAATTTTTCCCGGTTTTTACCTAAAGTTCAATCGCGTATAACTTTCTCGTTTTAAATCCGATTTTTATGATCTTACAGTCAATCTTCATCGTTTTTGAGTGTACTTTAACATAGTAAGGTTAGATTTCCGAAATGAGGTATAAAATTCTGTCCATGGGTCAGAACAGTAGCGTTCCTCATGTGTTGGAGTGTTTTTGGGCCTTATTTGATAAATGGGCTTTTTAATAACTTAAATAATTCTTTGGGCTTGGTCTTTAGATTTTATCCTAAGCTTAAAATACTCCTTGAGATCAAATTTACAACTTTGATTTATTTTCCTAAGGCTAACAACCACTTCTTGGGCCCTTTAGTGGGCTTAAGTTGTAAAATGGGCTTATTTTTTGTTCAAACTAAAGTTAACGACTTTGGTGGGCTTATGGGGCCTTAGGTGGATTTCTTATGGGCTTCCAAACAACTTCTCTTGGTACTTTAAGGTGCTGATCAGATTTTTATTGAAGGTCCAACTTAGAGTTTTAGGCCCGTTTTGAGAATTTTAGGCTTTGTATGCTTACCATACTTACTTTGGTTAATCTTTTAACTTTGTCCATTCACTTTTATCATATTTTTAGGCTCCTTTTTCCCACATTCCAGATCTGTTCCTGATGGTTCCAAAAGGTCCTCATTTGGTTTTTCAACTTGTTTCATCATTTCCTTAAGTTTAGGTAGTAGATTATGCACTTAACTACTTGTGTACAAATCTTAACTTAAGTTTTCTTCCATAAGATGATTCCTTAGCTTATGTTCCACACAAAGAAATAGTAGATCTTATATTTAATACAACTCCCATATCATAGCTCATGTCATACAAAGTTGGTTTCTTTATAAAACTTCATATGATGGATTTTTCCTTAACTTAAGTCTAAATTTGAGCATGTTTAACTTAATGGAAACAAAATCAACATCCAAATGACTATGGAACCCTCACGTCCAACATGCTCATCTTCCATTAAAGTTCTCGTTTCATGATTTTCTTAACTTAAAATCTTCTATTCAAAGCATTAGACAAATGTCCATACAAAACACCAACTTTACATGCTCATATTTCAACTTCATGTAAGGGTTTTAGGGTTTGTTTCTTAAAACGATTTTTGGTACTATAACAACTCAAACCTTACTCATATCTTCAATAAATCCAAGTCTCTTAACATAAATACTAATCCACATATCACAAGAAACACTTACTCGTCCTTAACGCAAAGTTTGGTAGTTGTGCCCTAAGGTTCCACTTAAGCCTTTAACTTTGCCTCTTCCTTTTAGCCACCTTTTGAAACCCGAATCTTTTGCTCTTTTGGAATGGGGTTTATGGAAGATTCTAATGGTCTTAAAAAGTCTTGGATGGTGAAAGAAAATAACACAAGAACACAAGAAAAAATGCCGTGAGTGAAGCTTCAAAATGGAAGAAAAATGGATTTTGTGAGGTAAGGTTATTTCCCCTTTTTATGTTTGTTTCAAAAGAGAGAAAGATGAAGTGAAAGTGAAATTGAAAGGGAGAGAAATGGTGGAAAGTGTGGCCGGTTGGGAATGGAGAGAGAAGAAGTGTTTAAATGTCTTGAAAGTGTTGTCTTGTAGCTTACAAAAAGTCAACAATTGCAACTCTTGATAATGTAAGCATTAAGGGTGAATAGTGATGTGTAAGAAGAAGTGATTGATGGGTGAATGACAAGGGCATGGCCCCCCTTTCTCCCCTTTTTAGATCTGCCATTGGAAATCTTTTTAGGCCATGGAGTGGTCTTGTCACCTTTATTAAAGTTAAGCTTATGAATTCTTGTGAAAAATTGTCCATATGTAGTATAAGTGAAGAGGTGATAAGGAAATTGTCTTATCACTAGATTTTGATAAGTTATCAATTGATAAACGATTCCAACTCTCAATTGATAAGTTATCTAAGGTAGTTGGTTGGTCTACTTATTTATGTGTAAGGCTTATGCGTGAAGATAAGGGCATAGCCTTATAGAAAATTGTTTTAGGATTTTTATCTTACATTGTTTTATGATTTATGATTTGATTTTTATAGAATTGTGAAATTTTCTAAAGTTGAATGAAATTATTGAAATTAAATTATCGATTAATTATTTAGGGTTAAAATTCCTTAATGGTTTTAAGGTTTAGGGTTTTAAGTAGCTTTAGAGCTCGCAGTTCTTCAAGCTCGGGTTTTATCGACAATTGGCTTTTGAATTGTAAAAATTTAATTCGTTTTTAAATATAAACTTAAGTTTTTGGTTTAGTTGATCTTTGGGAACGTTCGGAAAGCACTCTTAATTCAAATCTTAGGCCTACTAAAAGTAGGGTCTACACTTACTTTGATTCTCTAAATCCACATAAATGCCTCAATTCTTTGATTCATCATACTTCAAATCCCTATTCCTTAAGCAAGTTGTGATACTCTGAGACCTATTCTACAAACCATGCTTTAATACCACCCTGTAACACCTTACCTTCTAGGTGCCTATTTTTGGTAGCTAAAGATAGTTTGTTACTACCATCCCTAAGTTAAGAATAAGGTAGAACCTGTAATCTACCTATCACTCACTTCATATCATATTTAATTTTCAAATCACTTCTATTCACACAACAACAACACAACAAAAGTCTTTACATGTATGAGTCAAACTCTGAGTATCATAGTTGTACATCTCTTATAGAATGCATGTTCACATTTAGATATCTTAATATTATACAGTTTCATCAGAAGATCTACATATCACTTTAAAAATCTCATGTTTAGGCCCTTGCAACATAACTTACCTTATGTGTACCAAAGTCTTCTTGCTCCAATGATATGAGATCCTATCTAACTTCTTTCAGAACCTGAGGATAAGAAAACTTATCCCCTTAGTGTGCTGTAAGTTAAGTAAGGTGGATAGATGGATAACAATACCACTAGAATCATATCACAAACACATAAGCCATCCATCAATTTAGTTAAGATACTTTTAGACTAGCCAAGAAATGCTAATGCAAGAAACACATGCCATGTTGATGCATGACATCCATCAATCCTAATATCATACACAAATAAGAAATTCATCAATTTAGTTAAGACTTTTAGACTAGCCAAGGAATGCTGATGTAAGAAAAACATGCCATGTCGATGCATGACATCCATCAGTCCTAATATCTTAGCTCAACCTTAGCCCTAGAGTTTCAAGTAGTCGACATTTCCAAGCATCTGAATTACCTAATTCAAGAACCTAGAAAAGAGTTTAACAAATTTAACCTAACTAAAGCTAGCAATTCTATATGGTCGAAAAACAATCTTGTAAACTAAGATATTTGCATTACAAACTAAGCTTCCAGAAACTAAATTATTTGCTTAACAAAACCCTAGTTTTTAAAATAAAACGTAGCCAAGTAAAATCTTAGTTTTAGAAAACTTAACTCACAAGTCCTTTTCATGCCATGCCATAAATGCATTAATCGCATACTAAGGAAGACTAAGCAACTATCAAACAATACAAGCAAACTTACTCATCTGTTTATTAGCTAAGCTTTTACTTTATTTCATTTATGTTTCTATCTCTAAAACATCAATATCAGGTTCATTTAAGTGAACACCTTAGAAGGTGGGATTAGTAATTAGTACCTAGTTTTTGTCCTATTAAATACAAATCCACTTCATCAATTATACCAAGTAATAGCACAATTGAAGTCATTACAATCAATATCCGAGCATGACTTATTTAACCTAATATACAAAAGAGTTCAGAAGGCATTTCATAACTCATCAATCAACATGTCACAGCTGTATACACAAAATCAATCACATTCATTATAATTAAATAAGTTAAGACTAGATAAAATCTACTATAGAACACAAGTAATCCACTTACCAAGCCACACAGTAACTTTCCTTAAATACTTAAGTAGCACGCTACTATACTTCCTCCCACATTTCACCTAAACATAAAATATATGACATCCTAATTAATTATATGTTAAATACAAACTAAATTAAGAACTTACTTGAATATAGATTTTAAGGTTTAAGATCCTCCTTTAATACAAATCCCCCTTCTGGGGTAGTTTCTAATCAAGGCTTTAACTAAACTACATAGTTTCTAACTCACCTTTTGATTAATTCCAATTTATATGTTCCATTAGAGCTAACTTTCAAGCTTACTTTCTCACCAACTCGGCTCAACACATTTAGCTTTCTAACTTCCTAGTTTTTCCTTTGTAGCTTACAAAATCACTCCAACATAACTCTAATCCACCATCTCCAAATTTGTAACAAAGCATATTGTAGATACCTAATTTTTGCTCCTCTGAAATCCTAATTTTTACTTTTACAAAAAGGGTCCTAATTAAAAAAAATAAAAAAAAAATAAAAAATTAATAAAAGATAAAAAGATAATAAAAATTAACAAATAATGAAAATACCAAAAAAATAAGAAAAGAAAAAATCATGAAGATTTCCTAGATTTTTAGGAATTAATTTATATTAGGAATAATTAATTTTAGTGTTAGTTTTAGTTTTAGTTTAGTTAAAAATTTTATTTTAGGAAATCGGATAGTTTAAATATAATTTAATGGTAATGAATATCAATACACAGGCTAATGGCTTAATGGATAAGAATCGGAATTTGGATTGGATTTAATGTGAGGTCAGAGGTTCGAGTCTCATTAGACATCTATGTCTTTTGTTTTTTTTTTTTATATATTTTACAAGAGCGAGAGAAATAAATGAGATTTATATCTAATTAAAAACATTTGAATCTAATTTGATTTTATTAAGTTAGATTTGAATTAATTTAAATCTAGTTTAATTAGATACAATTGATACGATATGGTTTGGATTTAAAAAGACAACAATATAACTCTGTTTAGCGGTAACCAATCGATGACGACATTATTGCACATGAACAAAACAACAGAATTATTCTTCTGGTTAAACAGTACACGAATACAAACTGTCGACGATGTGCGACCCTCATACACAGCAGCACACGGTGAAATACATGCTGCACAATATAATCAAATCAGTCTCTAAGTACGCACAGTTTTCATCCTTCGTCCATCTACTGTTCATTGTCGACGTTACCAGTAACCATAGCAACAGAGCAAGCAGATGTGATCCAGCACCAGATTCTACTGCAAATCTTCGACCCTTTTCTCCAACCTCATAACAGCCCAACCATCAACAGCAGCTGCAACAACCATAGCAACTAAACGTGGCAGCCCCCTACAATCATTCTCCTCTTTGCCTTCGACACGTCACCACGTTCCCTGCCACATATACCCTTCAACCTCACATCCACCGCGTCCTAGCTCCTACACACAACTTCACTGTATTACCGAACAGCAAGCCTAGCCAGTAACACCATCACAACTTTCAGATTAACCTGCTATACCAACGTCTGCAACAGCAAGCCAAATCGAGTTCCAACATCTAGCTATACGCTTCGCATAAGCCACCATAGCTGTAAATCCATCACTGTTACAAACATCCGATTGATCCAACGCTGCTCCGGACAACAATATACGCATACTGTAACTAGGCATCATCAGGTTCAGTTTCTATCTAAGTTTTTTCCTTATTATTACTATTTTTGATTTATTATTATCATACTATATTATTGCTTTTAGGATTTTCGTAGTTTAACATGCTGTGCTATATATATATGTATATATGTGTATTTCTTAGTTTAAGATATTTCTTTTAGCATTAGCTTTAATATGGATTAGGTATATTATGATAATATAGAGATATATAGACCTTAGAAGATTGTTTTTTTTTATTTATTTTTATTATATGCCTTATTACATTATCTATTAGTGATATAATATATATATATATATATATGTTAGTTTAGGAGTTTAGTATTAGTTCTTATACAAGTTTATTATATAGAATTAATTTATTTTGATAGATAGTTATATATATTAGTTTAGTGGTTGTTAAAATTAGTCATATTTTAAGATTTGGTTTTATTTAAGGATTTATCACATAAAAGGTTGTTTTTCTTTAAATAAAAATTAATGAAAGACCCTTTTTAGAAATAGGATTGTTAGAGCAAATTTTTTTTTATAAAACAATAACATTTAAGAATTAGGACCCTTTTTTGTAAAAAGAAAAAGAAAAAAGAACAATTACACATTTGTTAAAAACACGCTCGAACCCACTCCTTAGACCAATTCTATAGTTGTGCGCATGATAAGACTGGGGATCCAATCTGTCCCCTTTCATCAGCTTTACGTGGTTTGCCTTGCAAGTACGTAATAGTGGTTTTTAATTATTGTCTAGAGGTTGTTTTATTTATTTATTTTTATCTCACTCAGTATATGTATAGTTATTTTTAAGAGTTGTACTAATTTTTTATTTTATTTTTATCACGTCTTTAATTGCTAGTAATTAGTTATAGCATTAGTATCTAGTGAACATATGTTAAGGTAAGTTTTAGTTTATTTATTTTTTAAATTATTCTTTTAGATTTCATATTTTCAAAATAATATTTTTATAAAATCTCATATTTTACAAAATCTTATTCTTTGCATATTATATTAATTTAGAAAAATTGCATTAGGCATGTTAGGGTTTTCTAAGTAAAAATCATTTTGATGTTCATAAAATGAAAAAATCTTTAATTGACTTCTTTTTTACGGCAAAACATCTTTTTCATAGTTTAGATATCTTTTCCATAATTTAGGTTTCTTTTCTATGATTCAGACATCTTTTCCATGATTTGAACATCTTTTCCATGATTTCGATATCTTTTCTATAATTTAGATTTTTTCTATAGTTTAAACATCTTTTCATAGTTTAAATTTCTTTTCTATAGTTTAGGCATTTTTTCTATTGTTAGACATCTTTTCCATAATTTAGGCTTCTGTTCTATAGTTTATATCTCTTCCATTATTTAAGTTTATTTTCTATGATTTAGACATCTTTTTAATCATTTAGATTTTTTTTTTTTTGGTTTAAACATCTTTTTCATAAATTAGATATCTTTTCTATGATTTAGGCATCTTTTCCATAATTAGGAAATTTTTTTTTCTTTCTTTCTTTCTTTCTTTCTTTCTTTCTTATGTTTTAAGCATCTTTTCTATATAAAAGTTTCATCATGTAGAATGCTGCATATTTCATAAAATCTTTAGGGTTTTTCTTGAAAATAAAAAAATTATCATTTAGTTGTTTTTAAAATAAAAATCTTCATTTGGAACTGTTCAAAAATTAGGTTTTTAGGTTTTTTTTTTATATATAATGTTAGGATTAAAAATTAGGCTTCTAGGGATTTTTCTTAATAAAAATAAAATGGTTAATAAAAACGTAAATTCAACCAATCATTTTTTATAAAAAGAACCAACATATTAAAGTTTTCAGAAAGAACTACGATCGTCTGATCCCGGTTAGCGAGTACGTAGGCACCTTTAGGGCGACGATAAAATATATAAAAACTTAGGTTCTTTTTCTTTTGATTTTTCTTTTGTTTATTTATCTATTTATTTTAAATATTATAATTAGAAAAATAATCCTAATTTTGGTAAATAAATAGTGATACCCGTTAGGATTTAATAGGTTAGCCTCCGAATTCGAAACCTTCTGGTTCTTTGTTAAAATTGAAATCAAAGATCGGTAGCTAAATCGTAATCAATCCACCTAATTAATTACGGTTTCTTTTTCTTTTCTCGACTTCAGTAGGGTAGCGACTCCAAAAATTATTTTTAATAAAAAACCGGAATTTCTCAATTTCTTTAGTTGAGGATTAATATTAAATAGGTAAGGGTTTCGTATTAATCAAGAAATGAGAAATTAATATTATAAACAGAAAACCGAAAAATCAGACTCGACACATATTATCACCCAAAACCATTTTTAATACTCATGCAAGTTACTTAAGTTATCAACATGTGATTTAAATGAAATTACATATGATTTTAGTGAAAAACATATAAGTTTAACCTTGTAACTTCTATATCCAACTTGATAGAAAATTTTTCTTCAAAATTTAAATTCAACCCATTCTAAACATCATCAAAAACCATCATACTTGCAATTTATGACAAGAATTGTGCTAAGTTCATAAAAAACAACATAAGCAAATCCACTTCCAATTACTATTTTTCCATGAATAAAAATTTATCAAAAACCCAACCTTAAAATCTTTCTAAAAAATCATATAACATGAAAATATAATCTTGAAGGAGCTTACTCATAAAAATTTAGGCCAAAACCAAATCGTTTAAGTTTTTAAAAATGCGATGAAAAGACAAGACATTTTTCTGGAGCCTATACTAACACTCAAAATTTCAAAAATCTAATTACTTATTTGAATTCTACATGCAAAAATAGGTAGAAAAACCATGTTTCATAATTTTTAGACATTAAGTGATATTTTTAACAAATTATTGAAAAACAGAACAATATTCGACACTCACCTGTGCAAGGAACTCCAACCACCATCAAAGGTAAAGGGTGCATCAGCCAACTTTGGCACCACCTCTTTCTTCAAGTCATGATAGTGGTCCACTTTCAAATTGTACTTGAACTAGAGAACCCAAAAAACCCTTGTTTTGCACTATTTGCTTCTAAATTTTTCCCTAAGCTTTCTAACCAAATTCTCTTCTTTTCATGATTTTTTCTAGAGTGTTTAATCTTTTTACAACATGCCAAAATGATCTAATGCAGCAAAATGAGGGTTTATATACTCTAGGAGAATTATTTCTACCTAATTCAACTTATCAACACATGTTAAACCTTCATTTTACAAATTTTCTTTAACATGATACCTAGCCTATCTTTATTCCCTTTATTGCTAAGTCTAACAAGCATCCCTTTTAGTCCAATAGCTATCCATGGTGATTTCCCAACCATTTTATGCCTTTAGGTCACAAATTGTAAGCTTATATGGATAATTTTAAATAAATTATATTAATATTAGCTAAATTTGTATACCACTTGTAAACTCCTAAATTTTTCAACCTAACATCTGAAGTAAACTTAAGTGTATTAGATATTCCTAAGAGTTGACAAGGTTAGTGAAAGTGAAAACCCTAAAATAACTAATCAATTGCATATAAAACTTTTATACCTTAAATATATATAGACACTAGAGATTGTATTCAAAAGTGATAAAAACTCTAAAACTATAACTTTAAGAATATAAAAGTACTAATTCACCATAATTTATTTTAAAACCCTAATTGACAATACATCCTCACTATCTTACCAAATTATTAGTAAAAAATTAAAGATAACTTTTAATCATTCATAAATACATATAATACTAAAGTAATTCTTTAAAAACTAGGATACTACATTATAGATCACATCCATCTTCTAATTATATAACTAGGTTAGTATTATAAGGAGTTAAGTATTTAGATAATGCTTTAGTATATATTAGTATCCTAAATGACATATTTCATGATAGTTATACTAAATGCCATACTAAATAATGTATATAGGATATAAATACTTAAAGGAAGATTTCATTAACCATTTTTACTAATCATTTTAATAAACTCCATATTTCCCTTCAATTCCTTAATTTTTCTCCTAAATTTTCCTTAATTACCCCATTATGTACACACAAATTTCACTTAATTTCAAAGATTGACTAAGTCAACATGTCGAAAAGTCAACAAATATGTCATTGTCATCTAAAGATTTCTTTTCTTTTCCTTAACTTTTTATACATATTTTTTTCAAATTCCACCCCTCCTTTGCTGTCCACTTCCTCCTACCATTAGACCCTACTTGTCTTCATTTTTTTAAACACAATAACAACACAAACAAAGCTCTTTTCTCCCCATACCAAACCATAAACCCCCCTTTGCTCCTTATTCCCATACTTTTTCAACACTTCACTTTCATAATTCTAACTACCAAACCAAACTAATATCTCATATATATTTGCCTTCCTTTTCATATTATAAAGAAGAAAGAGGTATATATTATAAGATTTTTTATCTTAATTAATGAGTTAGTTATCTATCTTAAATTAGTGTAGGAACCTTATGTAATATGTGCTTTTGTATTGTTGAAGATGGGAATCCTTATACTTATGCTTAGAAGTGTAAAAATACTTAGGAATACATTTAGAAAAACATATGTACATACAAGAAGTGAATATATAAGAAGTGTATGTATAAGGGTTTGGTGAAATACTTAGTATAAGTGTAGGAAATCCTTAGTTAAATGGAAGAAGAACACATATACTTGCACTTAAGCATGTGTATATATGACTACACTTAATAAACATATGTATAGGTACTCTTGTACATGAATATTCTTTATGTATAATATCAACAAGGAAGAGTATACTAACTATACATACATATACCTTGCTAAATAAGCTCTTAATGTATAAAAATATGGATTTGGTAAAGCTTTCTTAAGAAGGCACACTAGGTATATGAAAATACGTATGTAACCGTATATATATATGGGTATATGTACTAGTATACATATAAGTACACAATTATATATATTAGTATATTAGAAGTATAAGTATATATATAACATATGTATAACGTACATAAACGCGTAAGGATAAGTATACATATATAGTAAATGAGTTAAACAATAACATAAGCGATGACATAAGCTTATAAAATAATAAACTATAAGATCATCTAAGTGTAAGAATTTAATAGCTAATGAAATCATTAACTACTAAAATAAAACATAAAACTACCTAATAAGAATATTTAAGCTTCAATAGTTAACATTTTAATAAATTTAGTCTATATTGTAAAATACGGGTTTTAACATCCAAAAGGAACATTACCGTGTGAACGTACGTTCGAAAATGATGAAAAACAACTATAAGTTTATAAATATCAGAAACAGAATGAAAGAGTTATATACAATTGGTGATAAAGTCTAATAAAATAAAAATTGATAGTAATCTAAGTAAAATTAGGTAAATAGATATCTAGAATCATTAGTTAATTCAATTGCTTACTATTATTATTATATGGTAATGATCAAGTGATCCCGATGTGGGTAAGGATCTTCCAATTGATTATTACGACTGGAGCAAGTCGTCATAGTCGAATGAGTATTTACCCTATGATTTCATACTTGTATGTAATTGTAGCTAATGAACTTAAATGATTATGTTAATTGAATGTTGTATAAGGTTGGGAAATGTTTGTGTATATTATTATGTTCTGAATTATGAATTTACCTTAAGTACGAATAATAATTTGTTTGTTGCATGATAGTATAGATAATGATTGTGTATGCTATTGAATGGTCACATCATAATCGGACTTAACTATACTCGACTCATAAGAAGAAACTGATATATATATCAACATGCATTACATAGACATAATTCCAACGTTCACATTATATGAAGGTAGAGAAAGGCCATTTAGGGTTGTTATTATAAATTTATTGGTTCTATATGGTGCACTTGTACGAAATAACCTTACCCTAGCCTGCGAGAGTACTAAGTATTAGAGGTACCAACTACCTAGCTAAGGATCGAGTCTAGAGACCTCTATTTAAGGGTTAGTGTGGACTGCGAAGGCCCACTCACGATTATACTAGAACTTGGTTTTTATGAAAATAGAGGACTTATTTGATTTAAGTACGAAACGTAGAGTTCCATAGTAAAGTAAATTGTAGTATAATACTCGGATCTGACTAATGTCATGTATATTTCAATCTTGACTTCGGAGGACATTAAATTTGAGTTGCATATATTGACTAGTTAACTATATGTATTGTTTGGCATTCTAATTGATCATTTATTCATATGTGTGAATATAATGTTTTAATAACTTGTTTATGGTGTGACTAAAGGTTTTACTCATTAAGCTTAGGCTTACACCCCTTTAGACTTTTGCTATAGGATGGCTTATTCATTAAGGCTAACCGAAGGATACCAGAGGTTAGCTTAAGGAGCTAAACAAGAGCAAGCCATTCAATATGTTAAGAGAACTGATTATGTAGACTTTTATTTATGTACTTTTTTTTCTTTTGTTAGTAATGTAGATATAGATGTACTAAATTACTGCTTATTGTAAACTTTGTAGTTTAAATTCTATATAAATATATTTATGTGATAATATCATGTGAATTTATATGTTCTTGGAAAGCTAGTGATTATAGAGCCATGTATATTGTATGAAGAGTTCATTATTAGAAGGGTAGCTAATTAGAAGTTCTTTATACAGTATATGGCGTCTGTCGTGATTAAACCGTTCTCAATTCATGACACTACCTACATACATAACCAACTATATATTTATTTTACCTTTATTTACTCTTAATTATTATTTTCATAAGGTGAATAATTTATCTCTTACATCTCGCTACATTCTAAAGTTCATATTTTGAGTTTTACACATAAATTTTCAATACTAGTAGAACTAAATTTTTACTAAATTAAATATTTTATATAGTTTTACTTTGCTAAATAGACTTTACTAAAGTACTTCCTTTAACTTTTATGATCTCATATTAAAAATTTACTTGATTCCAAGAATATTTTTTGAAACCCTAAATCTACCAATTCCGAGCAATTATGATTACCTTACATAATAGTACTCGTAACTCATAACTCATGCTACTCCCAACTACTTTATTTCATCATTTCCTAAGTTATATTTTTTTTCAAGTTCCATATTTATGATAAATGTGTCACCATTTTGAGTTCTCAATATTTGGTCAAAGAGCAAGGTCTCATAGTTCGAATCTTTAATCCTTTTGTAGTAACTATCCTTAGCAAGAAATTGAAGCACAAGTTATGAATGCCATGCACCCAAGGAACCCATTTAATCTCTAACTCTCCTTACTATCCTCTCAACAAAGAGACTGCAGTAGTGGTAAGTGTTGATAGGATTTAGGCATGGGTTTCTTAGGCCCGTACTAACTCAATTAAGCCTTGAGTCAACTTGTTTAGGCTCATGGACAAGCTATTCTCCCCTTGACTAACCTGTTCAGGCCTACAATCGAAGTATTCTCTACTTGACAAACCTATCTAGCTCCATATCCAACTATGTATAAGGACTTAAAAAGCAAAGAACAAAGCACTACTTTGCTCTTGGTCTCTCTCAAGACTAGATATGGCAAGAAAGTATTAATGGATAAGGCTCCTTGACTCGATTAGCAATAAGATCCCTAGATTCTTAGGTCAAGATGCCCACTCTCCATGCTTAGTAGATGCCTCAACGTGAAGACATGCTCTTATATTCTCTCTAGCCATTCTCTATAAATAGAGGAACTCTACCAATAGTAAACCACCTTCACTCACACTTTAACTCCTAATATTTTTGCTCTCTAGTTTCCTCGCTCTCTTATTCTCTTACTTTGCTTATTCAAACACTTTCTAACATAATATCGAAATAATCATTCTGGACAATATTTTGATGCTCCTCGCTATGTTCAATTTTGCAGACATACATTCAGCTATTCCAATGCCCAATTCCTCCTACTCTAACGACAGAATACTATAGACAATAGATTCTTTTGTTGGATTTATGCAATTAGATGAGCCACACTTAGTAGGTATTTGGTAGGCAATCTCGATAATGTCCCAATCTCGATGATCCCGGTAATCATAGTTTGTTAGATGTGAAAAAGTCGTCAATAAATGTTATGCACACATCTTTCATGTTACTATACAAGTTAGCACATATCGAATTCACCGCCGTATAGCTGACCGGTGATTACTAGCGATCCCGGCTTCTTAATGCATACTACTTTGTATGTTATTGTAATCAGGATGCACCTTGAGGAGTGATATTAGGTAGATGGATATAAACTTTTGAATATAGATATCAACTTTGATATTTCATCAAGAAAAATAAAAAAAAAAAAAAAAAGAAAGAAAAGAATGTATTTACTTTTAAACGCATGTGTCACCTGTTCTTTATCGCTCATAATCCACTGACTGTTAAACTGATTCAGACCTGATAAATTCGTAGTTATGTAGGGGAACAAAAATGTTATCGTAATCTACATGCACTTCAATGGTCAAGTAGGCCATCCAAATGTATAATCGATCTATTGCCGCATTTTCCAGCAGAAATTGTGATTTGCTATATTATTTATGCAACTTTCTCCTAATGGAAAAGACTTTTAAACTTGCCTTCATTCATAGAATAAACTTTACAACAAGAAAACGCTGATATCATCAAAATACAAAATCTGAAAGCAACCGAGGCTTAGTTTAATTGTATATATGTTCACAGTACTCACGTTATGAAAAAAGATTCATTAGGTATTTAAATATATCACATCCATAAAGTATGGGAATATAATAGACAAATCGGTTCAAAATTTACGAAATGTTTGTATTTATATACCGGGGATAATTGTAGCAGCAAGGAAAAATGTCAAATAAGGATAAAAGTTGTAACATAGATTTTATACGAAGAATGCATATATGAATCGTCTATTGCAATAATAACACGAAGCTAATAATATAATAGGTACATACTACACATTTTAAGTAAAATTTATTTTTAATTTTCACCATTTAAAAACGCATCCTCTATTTCCATTTGAAAGTAAACGCAATTCTTCCAATCGTTGTTTCCACATTATATTTATCCATTGTCGTTTAGCGGGGAGCAAAGAACGTCTCTTGAGAATCGCACTCGGCCAAACTCTCAGGAGCTTTGAGGGAAATTCTTGCTGATTGGCTAATTTTGTCTTTGAAGCATATGTCACTGCATAAAAATATCGTTGCGAGCGTGCAAATGTCAAGGGTAGCATGAAGGAGTGATGTACATAGTGATGGCAGCAGCATCAACTATGATTACTAAATTGAGTTATATAGATTCTTTTCACGTTATTAAATTAAACAAAAAGGATGAGTATATACTATATTTGATAATTATTGTCAACTCTTCTTTGAAGCTCCTTCCTCTTTTGGCTGGAGTTTTCTATTTTTAATTTCCACTTAGTTATACGATTCACTATCAAGATTCAATAGTATCATGAGGATCTATTTTAAATGTGGTCCAATTTAGATATTTATATCTTAAAGTGAAAGGATTGGATCGTAAAATATATTAGCAAAACATACTTATAAACTTTGAATATGTCTTGGAATTTATTATTATATCATCTTTTTCTATAAGGATTTTAAGTTAATATAGTGATGATAAAAGTTTATTTTGTTTCTCAAATTGTTAGAAATTTTATACTTGTGCACCAAATGATGTTATAGACATATAATCTTTCCTTTTTTCTTCCCCATAGATTTCGTATATATCTTATAATTTTGATCCTTTTGAGGTATTAATATATGTACGACTAATATGTGAACCTGTTACCCATTTGCAATAGAGACGTGCCATGCTAATATAGCTAAAAAAGATAAAAATAAAAAAAAATTTCCCCCGACAACAAGTTTGAATAGAAAAATTGATGGAATAGTTCTAATTAAATTAAAGTGCTCCTTCGAAGATGCTTGCTCAGATTCGTATAGCAAAATTTATGAATGTTTTAGAACTCATTGTGACTTTACAATTGTTGATGCTTGCAGAAAATAATAACAATCATAACAGCAGGTTCAACGGTAAAAGTTAATAGACAGACTTATATGACGTATTTTTAAAGGATTTGGATGCAAAACTATGCTTCACAACATAAAAAAAGAGTTGAAGTAATGGGAAAGTGTGGAAAGGAAAAGGATTATAGGTTTTAGTCTTTGGAAGGATATTAGAGGAAATAATATATATATATACATAAATGTATATATATTTCCTTTCTTTCTTTGGTTTATAAGAAAAAGCACATTGACAAAAAAAAGTATCTCAATTTTTTTTCTTTTCATAAATTTACAACATTCCTAAACATTTTTAATGATGAAACGTGTAAATCCTTATAGGATATTGAATTTATCAACTCGATATATATATATATATAATAGCTTTTTACAGAGTTTTGAGTAAGGTTTTACATCTTGTTTCAAAACCTGATAGAATTCTAGGTTAAGTCTCTAGATTAAAATAAAACCATATAAAAAAGTCAAACCTAATAAAAAAATTATAAGATAAATTAATAATAATGTGTATAATACATATAGTGATGCAAGTAGATAAATCCTTATAAGGTATCCCATGTATTCTATACAATAATTATTTTATGGGGTTAATTTTTAGATAGATTCGAAGTATAAAACAAAAAATCGTATAGAATATTTCTTGGATTTTAACAAATCCTAAAGGGTATCGAGCCAAAATTGGATTTTATACGATCTATCCCCAACCTACCCCAATTACAATAGCAAAGAAGAGTCCCTGTCCTATCGTCACCACCAATTCCAAACATTTTCCCTTCACAATTTTAGAGAAATTTGGATCTAAAAGAGGAAATGTTTCCACCTGATAATGTTATAGATATATTTTGTATCATTCTCTCAAAAATTTTCACGTGCAAATTTTTAATTTTGATCGTAGATAGAAAATAAATGACACTTTGCTATGGAATCATTGCGGCAACAACAATACCTTAGACATAGTTGCCTATATGGAGAAATCGCGATCTGATTTTCGAAAATTCCATATAAATATTCTACCGACACTGTGTTCACTTGGGTGAATGGGCATCCCATCCCCCTCCTATTACATATCAGACATTCATTACAGCGTTCACTTTAACGCTCACCAGTCACCCCCTGCAATCCAAATTCCATAGGAAAGCTAATTATGCCTCATCCCTGCATCTGGATTCCCTACCCCCACCCAATCAGCAAAGAATCATAATTCCTTCCCGTGTCCAAATTTTCCATTCCAATGTTGCCCTCCCTCAATCTCATAAATTACATCTAATTGCCCTTCAATAACTACTCGAACCATGGCTACCAGTTGCGCAGAAAAATCCATCTGCCATTCTATATGTTCCCCTCCCTTAAACCATGCTTTAACAACTCCCATTTCTTGCAGTTCGTCATTCTCACCCAAGCGAATTTCACTCCGTGCCCCCTTCACCAAACTCCACAACTACTCCCTGCATTGCAGTAACTTCAGCTAAAGTTTGGGACATGGGGCGCAGTGACTGTTACAGCATTCCACTTTGAGCCTGGTTCGCTCAAATTAGTTGACCGTTCGTCCAAGCTGCATCGTGGTGGTGGTTGGAGACGTTATCAGTTGATCGTTCACAAGTTGCGCGTACTAGTGAGCTTTTTTTTTTTGCCATCCACTTACTCTTCCATTTTGAGATCCTTGTTCACAATATAGGGTTCGGGTTTCGTTGATTTTGGGGTTGCGAAACAAGAGCTCATTCTATGAATGTGGTTTCTATTGAACTTAAAAGTTCCTATATGCGATTTCGATAAGAACAAATCCATACATGTTATGACTAATTAAATAGTGTTACAAACTAATTTGTAAATTCTTACAAAAACTCTATCGATTATATCTTTTAAGGAAATACAATTAAACTTGGAAATATCTTTGCAACTTATTAAAATTGATTCTAATGTTGTTAAAAGAGGAAAAAGTATCAAATACACAATCTAGCATTAATAGAGTTATACTTCTGTAATTATTCCTCTTATCTATTTGTACTTCATTCCAATTGTCTTGTGCTCATTATTTATAATTTTTTATGAACCCTAATATAGTGCTAAGCTTCATATTTGCAATTTTTATTCAAGAAAACACCATAGTAAATGATAGTGAGTTGTTGTGATTGAGAAAATCATTAATGTTAGAAATTAGATGTAAGCACTTGTGCCTTTAAGATTGTTATCAATAAAAATTACGTGTGAAGACCTCGGTTGGGCATTAGGTGATCGTGGAGAGTAAAAAATGGTCCGAACTCCATATTAAATTTCCGGGATTGATTTCTTTATCCCTATCTACTTTATTTCTAGCACTTTTTATTGTTTTATAATTATCTTGATTAGATTCATTGTTGATTTATTTCAATATTGCATCATTTTTTTTGTTTAAATCAAGAAATTGGTATTAAAGTAAAATTTGGGTATTGAACTCAATTCACCCCCCTCCCTCCTCTTGAGTTCCTAATATAGTATTTCACTTTCTCCTTTTCTACTGTATCTATTCTATTGCAATGTTATTCTTCTAATTTATTATGTATTTATATAAGGGATATTTTGAGTATTTTACTTTTTATTCTTGTGTTATTCCTTATCTAGTTTATTAAAGTGAACAAAGTAATATCAATTTAGTTATACTCATCTAAACATTGTAATATGTATTCACTACTCCATTATATCTTCATTTCATTCCTAAGTAATCATGATTCTATTCTTCTTTTATTCTATTCAGTCAACTAAACATGCTATAAATGTTTTAGGAATAACTATTGTCCTATGTTTAAGATAAAGGAAAGAAATGGGAAAGAAAAAATGAGAAATAATTAAGAGGAGAAAAATGAAGGTAAATATTTGTTTGGGAAAAAGAAAAGGAAATGAATAATTATAGAAGGAAAGTTAATTAATGACATGTTTGGTTGTACAATTGAATCACGAAGTAATAAAATTACAATTCTTAGAGAATAAAATAATAGAAAACCGATAGTTAATACTTATAGTTCATTTGAAGTCTATGGAAATATGCGGACAAAAACTAGAAGTAATTATCCCTTAATCTCTCATTTTGCAACAATAGTACTTCGATGGAATAATTATTCTTACCATGCTATGGCCGAAGGGGGAGGGAAGGAAGGGGGGAGGTAGGGGAGTAGAATAGTTTTTTGGGTCCACCATTTTGAAATTAACCAAATGTACTATAGTATTGTACTAAACTTGTTAAAATATTCAAAAGTAGGCTATTTCATATGAAGATAGTAGTTTTTATGGAGTCTAAGGGAAAATTTTTTCCTCATAAATTTATTCCTTCTCTCTTTTATGTTTTCGCAGTCAATTTCCCTCCTATTTGCTTCCTTAAATCAAACATAGTATTAGTTTAATTTTGCTCTTTCTATATATATATATATATATATTGACAAACCTCATACATGAGGGGATGTCAGCCCTAAAATTTTATTAATGAAAAGACAAAATACAAGGAGATAGGTGGGGGCATAAACTTGACTTCTTGATATACAATACCTATCACCTATATGTTAGAAAATAAATAAGGGAATACTACTCTTCATACAACAAAGTGAACACCTATATGAAAAGTACTAAACAAAATTGGGAGACTCTTCTACTACAACAACTAGTCTGATCAAACATTTTAAAAAATACATGAAACAACCAAATAGTTTGTTGCATCAATATCTACCTAAACTTAATATCCAGCTAGGATGGATCTATGATTAGAAAGTTTGTTTATGTCCCCCTAGGCTTTTTGGCTAACTAGTCAGCTATATTATTCTTTTATCTCAATATATGGTTAACATGCCCTGTGTTTCAACTAGAAGACTCTTCGCCTAAGAGATGTCATTCTAAATGTCCTATATTGTAACTACTGATGACAACCATCTTGATACCACCAAAAAATCTATCTCTATGCAATCCTTGGTTATATTGAAATCCTGCATAACTCAAGACCTTTCACAAGAGTCTTCAATTCAGTCTTTAACTCTATTGTTCTAATAGATTTATTTTTTCTCTTTAAACCTAAAGCCCTAGATAAACTTACCACTCGAATTCCTAAGAATCTTACCTCCTCCACCTTTACCTTTAGAGAAATTGCCATCAATATTTAACTTAACAATACCTGTATTAGAATGAGCACAAGAGAGAGAACAAAGCTTTTTCTTTTTTGAAAGTTAAGCAATGCATCTGAAAATATTCTCATCATCCTTAATTTGTCGCAAAGTAAGAGGATTAGTCATCCTAAATGCAATCAAATTATCAATGATCTAATTGACAAGAATGCTCTTTCTTTATTATTTTCTTGACAACTCGCCTTCCCTCCATCCCTTATCTTGCAAGAACATATTGTGAATGTCACTACTTATAATTTCATCAATGGTTCACTTTTTTCCTAATGTCTTGGGTCAAAAGTTGTTAATAGCTAAGGTACAAATATTAATGAATTTTTTTCAAAAACTTCATTCAAAAGTTTTTAGCTAGTATTGACACTATATTCACTACTTGGTCTTTACAAACTTATACCAATTCTTCCCTACAATTCATGAAAGATTATAGTTAATACAAGGTATAACAAATAAAAGTATATCATTCCATCCACCTATGGTGATGGGTGGACATCCATCATCAGAATTATTTATTTATCTACTTGTTTTTACTATGAAGGCTTAGAAAACTAATTGGATTATGTGGCAAATCAATTGGGCTTTCACTCTCTTCTTCAGCGTTTTAATTTTCGATTCATGAAGATGGTTAGCTGTGTAGATTAACCGATCCACTTTTATTTATAGACAAAAAAGTTATTGGTAGTTGATATGCAACATCCTTTACAAGAATTATAAGGTGCATAAATGATTTGCTCATTGATTTCGAAATCCAAAAAAGAAATAAGAAAATTCTAGCATTTATCTAGGTAAAAAATTTGAGGGTCAACTTCCTGCGAGGAGAGATTTAAAAAAAATAAATAAATAAAGGGAATTTCCTCTATCAGGTTCATGTTTTAACTATATACGATGGTGCATTCCCAAATTAGCAAGGCACAGCGTTTGTGATATTTTAATTCAATATTCGAGTGCCACTACCTGAATCTGTCTTAATTTATGATATACTATCACTTTAATTACACGTCTATTTCTTCCCATTTTGAATTCATGTGTACTTCAGGTAATGAAATAAACTTCGCAAGCGCTCTCTCTCTCTCTCTTTTTCCCGCTCCTTTTTTGGGTAAATAGATTCCCAGCATTTTAATATCTTAATAATAGCCCCTTTGTTATGTCCTTTAAAATATAGAAGTCAAAGAAGTATGGCCATATAATTGGATGATACTAGATATAAGTAAACGTGTTAACAGATCAAATAAAGAAATCTTTTATAATTTTATGTGCTTATTTTATCGTAAAATAATTTAATGATACCATTATATATGAAAAGTTTCTCTATAAGATCTTAACATCCGCCACAAAACCATTATTGGACCCATTTTACTAGTCAACGTTCCAGCCTGGACTAATAAGGTCTTGACATGAATCAGATAAAATAAACACATATTGCCATAGATTCTTTTGTCATACTCAGAGATACCTTCTAGTCTGACTTTGTTATCCCCATACGTAATTGGCTTTATTCAACAAGAAATCAGTCTCTATAAATCCGCAGTACATGCGAAGGTATCTGTCTCTATGTCTATCACTTGTTTACAATAAACAGATGCAGTTCTAGTATGAACTGAATTGGGAACAAGAAGTTTAGCTTTGACATGGCAAGTAAAACTTCCTTAACACAGTGTCCACCGTTAGGATTTGGAGAGAAGTACTATCACGTGTCTGCAGATGGTAGTAGTTGTGTGAGAGACACCAGCTTTTTTGGAGGCAAACCTGTGCTAAATCAAGGTCTTGGGTATTCCGTTATCCTTGGATTCGGAGCATTCTTTGCTGTCTTCACTTCTTTCCTGGTATTTTTCCCACTAGACCTGTTTTTCATTGTCAGTAGTAATTATGGACCTTTTCCCTTTTTATATTGTTTTTCTTTTGGGATTACGTCCCATTTGATGCTTAAATTTTTCTAGAACCGAAATTGAAAATCGAAAAGTTTGAATCCTTAATCGAAAAATAAGCTAAAGTTTGGGTATTCAAAGTTACGTCATATCCTTGCTTCTCAAAGCATAGAGAAAACACAATTGTGTCCTGAGAAACCTAATCTTTTCCTAATACATACAAGATTGTTGACTGAGGTTCTCTTTGCACCAGGTATGGCTAGAGAAGCGTTATGTTGGATCTCGACATACTTCTGAATGGTTCAACACTGCAGGAAGGAACGTTAAAACCGGACTCATAGCCAGTGTTATTGTGTCACAGGTAACGTTTTAACAGCACAATCTGAGTTTGTGTATTCATTTTCGGGTGGCTAACTATTCAATGACAAACGTTTCAGTGGACATGGGCGGCTACCATCCTGCAAAGCTCCAATGTTGCTTGGGAGTATGGAGTGAGTGGGCCTTTTTGGTACGCTAGTGGTGCTACAATCCAGGCATGCTAACGTTTTCAACTTTCTTCAAGTCCTATAATCTTAGGCAACTTCATCATTGAGGAAAAGACGCTTGAAATAGCTATGAAACTGATTTTTGAAAACCAAATCAACAGGTGCTCTTATTTGGCATTATGGCGATAGAAATCAAAAGAAAGGCACCGCATGCTCATACCGTCTGCGAAATTGTAAAAGCTCGGTATGTTTTCTTTCTTATTTTTTGTATCATAATATCAAATTGCACAAATTTGAATTGCTATGACATGTGTTATGTCTTTCTGCTCAGCTGGGGAACTCGTGCACATGTCGTCTTTCTCACTTTCTGCTTTATGACCAATATAATTGTGACTGCAATGCTGCTTCTCGGTGGTTCTGCTGTTGTAAATGCACTGACTGGAGTAAATATCTATGCCGCAAGCTTCTTGATCCCCCTCGGAGTTATCATCTATACTCTAGCAGGAGGCCTAAAAGCCACATTCTTGGCAAGCTACATACATTCTGCTATAGGTACTGATTAATACATTTAACTTTATAATAACTTTCACTTAATGATTCCATTCCTCTATTAGTCTGCCAACTAAAATCTTACTAAACATGTTATTTTGGGCAGTGCATGTTGTCTTGGTCATCTTTGTTTACTTAGTATACACTACCAGCAGCAAACTTGGTAGCCCTAGTGCTCTATATAAACACTTGCTGGAGGTATCAAGCAGAACAAGAACATGTCAAGAGCCAATATCCCACACAGGGCAAGCCTGTGGTCCTGTTAGTGGCAATTACAATGGATCTTATTTGACTATGTTGAGTTCCGGTGGGCTTGTCTTTGGGATTATTAACATTGTTGGGAACTTTGGTACTGTCTTTGTTGACAACGTGAGTTTGTGCTCAACTTCTATCTAGTAAATCTCTAAACACTTAGCCTGTATGTGACAGCTTATGCTTTTACAATTGAAATTTCAGGGTTACTGGGTTAGTGCTATAGCTGCAAGACCTTCATCAACACATAAAGGATATTTGTTGGGAGGTCTTATATGGTTTTCAGTTCCCTTCTCTTTGGCAACATCACTTGGTCTGGGAGCACTAGGACTTGATTTACCGCTTACAGCAACCGAGGCAAACAAAGGGCTTGTTCCTCCAGCAACAGCTATTGCTTTAATGGGGAAAGCTGGATCAGTTCTTCTCCTTACGATGCTCTTTATGTAAGTTGAAATAGTGGACAGATACTCATAAATGCAATATAAGTATCCTAAGGCCAGAAATTCTCCCCTTCTGACAAGATGTGGTGTTTTCATGTGATTTTCTTATCAGGGCTGTGACATCTGCTGGTTCAGCTGAATTGATAGCAGTATCTTCATTATGCACATATGACATCTACCGAACTTATATCAATCCAAATGCAAGTGGAAAGAAAATTCTTCAAGTTTCAAGGGGAATAATCTTAGGATTCGGATGTTTCATGGGACTGCTAGCTGTGATACTGAACAAGGCAGGAGTTTCCCTAGCCTGGATGTACCTAGCAATGGGGGTGCTTATTGGCTCAGCTGTTATGCCAATAGCCTTTATGCTTCTATGGAGAAAAGCAAATGCCTTTGGGGCCATGCTTGGAGCAATTTCTGGCTGCACTCTTGGAATAATAACATGGTTGACAGTTGCAAAAATTGAGTATGGCAGGGTAAATCTTGACACTACCGGTCGGAATGCACCAATGCTTGCTGGAAATCTTGTCTCTATACTCACTGGAGGTGCTATACATGCTGTATGCAGCTTTTTGTCTCCTCAAAACTACGACTGGGAAACAACTAAGCAAATAACAGTGGTCGAAAAGGATAAGTCTGATGTTCCCTTAGAAGAGTACAAAGAAGAAAAACTGCATAGTGCGAAGATGTGGATAGTCAAATGGGGCATTGGCTTTACCCTTCTCATTGTTGTGCTATGGCCAGTACTCTCTCTTCCAGCCAGTAAGTTTTCTATGAATGAGATTTTCATGTACTAGCATCTCCTTTGTATCTTTCTGTAATTTACACACCCCGATGCATCACTCTTTCTCATAAAATGTATAATCAGTACAGTTCATTATATACTTAGGTTTAACAAAATGGGATTACTAATGGATTTGTGGGTGCAGGGGAATTTAGCCGTGGGTACTTCACGTTTTGGGCAGTAATTGCAATTGCGTGGGGCACGATCGGATCAGCAGTTGTCATCGGTATGCCAATAATGGAAAGCTGGCAAACCATCCAAAATGTGTTAGTAGGGATGTTCACTAATGATGCACTGATGGCAAAGCTTGAAGAGATTAATCTCAAACTACATACGGTTATACTTTCCATACCCGATGCTGAAAGAACTTATCTTATTGAGAAAGAAAAGATAATTAAAAAGGAAGCACCCGAGCAACGGGTTTTGCCAGCTTAGTTGCTTCTCCACAGTTAGCACTCTGGTTTTTGAGGATTAAGACTGTTAAAAGAGTCAAGCTCGGCCTCAATTTCCCGTACGTATGGAAATAAAGGAGCAACATTACTGATTGTGTGCATGAGTTCAAAAAGCTTGTTTAGCAAAATAGGAATCAAAGTTACACATCAAGTACTTCTCAAAAATGTAAACAAGTGTATTTATTTCTATATGCTGTTTCCCTGTAATATGTGTAATCAATCTAGAAAAGTGTGATGCGCATATATATATTTTCCATCTTAATAAGTGCAGTCGAATCCCATTACTAGACCCTATAGAAACCAGCTCCTCCGTTTATCAGTGATTATGTTTAGTCCCATATATGGTGATGAAAAAAATGAGAGAGAACCATGCAGCTGAGTTCAAGCAGCATTCGCCTGTAGTAGGTTTTTTTAACAAGAGTAAATTACACAAAACTGACAGCTGATCCAAATCATTTTCTGCTCTTTTAGACAAGATCATTTGAGGTGCGCTCGACTGCTGATCAATGCAGTCGCCCTTCCTCTTCCATTTTCACAAAACGTCCCAAGACACCCTTCCTCTTCCATTTTCACGATCAATGCAACAAAATACAATTTTCTTCCTCACATCCTCACATTTCTCCAGAATCCAAAATCCAACCCCCAAATTACAGAGGATTCTCCGGCCCCCATTTGTGCATGACCTTCTCTCTTTCTCTTTCTCACCTCTCTCTGATCGAAACCCAAACCTCAAATAACGGAAGAAGCTCGTTGATTAAAGCACGAACACTCTCTCTTCAGATCTGTTCCGCGGAAAACCACAAAGGGCTCCCAAGTTGAGAGCATTAGTTTCGAGCTATTAACATTTGAGCCTTCACTGCCACCACCACTAGGTTCTTCCTTGTATACATTATCTCTCCTTTAAGTTTCACTGGAGTGAGTGGTGAGTTCATTCCCATGCAGTCAGCCTACGCTATCTTGTACAAGTTTGATATAACGCCTCTGTACGTTGGGAGACCGGGGCTGGTTTTTCCGTGAAGGTGTAATTGTGAATCCTGCATGAAGAAGCTTAAGAGAATACTCCAAATTCATCACGACTCACGACGTTTAAGTCTAACTTATCTTAAATAGGATTCTCGTAGTGAACCGGTGTCATATGAATTTTAACAATTAATAAAAAAAATCGCATATTTCTATTATAACTATGCTTCCACCTTCCCCATTCTCGTTACTGGCTAAAGATATTATGCCTTAGAAAGAAAATCTTATAGTTGAAAATTAAATCTATAATCATATACGCAACCTACATGAGCTAAAATTATATATATATTTTTAATTTATTATGTATTCAGAAGACATATACAACTAAAAGGTGCTTATCGAGTTCCAACTTTGGATTATGAAAGCAACCTTGCATGATTTAATATAAAATAAGATAACCTATAGTACATGGTGTTGATTTCTACTATTTGAAACATCACAACTTTTTGCAATTGGTATAATATTTCAAATAAGTATGCAAAAGCTCATAGTTCAACTTATAGTAACATATAAAATGTTAGATGATATAAATTTAGCAATACCGTTTTCCTAAATCGATTCCAAGAAATGGACAATACGCTATACTCATGTGAAACCAATATGTAATGCATATTTATAAATATTCAATATTACTCATACCACATTAAAAATAACTTTAAAAGCATAGATTGTTCGAAAATTGAATTGTGGTCATTTTTAAAGTAAATTTATTGTTTTCTTCTATAGTATATATACTTTTTAATGAAATTCATGCATAGCATGGGCTATAAATAGTCTTAATTCAATGCTGGATTGATATACTAGGGGTGGTTAAGGCATTACCAATACGACTCTATAGATCCTAAATTTTGATACTGAAACATACTTTGTCACTTTTAAAAAACATCCTTGAACACATAACCTATAAAATTTATAGGATATATGATATCTTATGAAATTTATAAAATGAAAAAACATTTACACTGAAAGTTTAAAGCATTCATTTGTAAGGGAAGTGATTTGAAAAAAAAAAGGAGATAAAGAATATTGTTTTAATTTTTATAAGAAGTTAGTAAGTATTTTTTTTCTTTGGTTGTAAGTAATGCGAATAAATGAAACAAGAAAGGTAGAAAATAACAATAATTGTAGGTTAGTAATGAGGAAGAAATGGGATAAACAAGGTAGAAAATGGAACTGCATGATTAATATAGGGAAAAAAGATAGAAAATGAAATATTTTTAGAGTTTCTTATAAATAATGGATTTGAATTAGTATCTATATGCTTATTGATTTATATATTTTGCAGAACTCAAAACATCTAAGATAGAAATAATATTATTTTACATTTATTCTAATTCTTTAATACTTTTTTTAAAATGAATATATAGTACATTAACATTTGTCCCATATATACCCGTAGATATAGGTTCTATAGATGTTATGGAGTATGGAGATGTAGTAGCTATACCCTAACTTAGAGCAACTTCTAAAAAATTATGCTCCAAATCTATCCTGTGACCTTTAAAAGCCTACCTAAAATTTATTTGATCAAGCATAATATTAAGTAAATAGAGTCTAACAACGTTACCTACCCATGCACATTTGCAATTTGCATGTCTAAAACAAAACATATTAAATAGAAACTGTAAGAGTTGAAAACCTGGTCCCATAAAGATTTATCGAAATTCAGTTTCGTTACCATATATGGAGAATGTGATGTATAGTAAAATTAATCACAAAGCGAAGAAATTAATGGTTTACTAAAACTAGCCTTCAATTTGTTTGATGAAAAAAATATTTCTTATTTGAATGGTAATAAAGGAATTTGTGGGTAAAAAAATTTTTCTTTTTTTTTTGAGAAATGTGACACCAAAAAAAACAACTTCTTATACTTTAATATCATAATAAATATTTGAATGTGAATACCTGAATCCGTCTCAATTTTTCATATAGAAGCAACTTAATTTCATAGTTGTGGTACTTTTCCCATTTTAAATTAATATGTACTTCATGTAAGGAGCCGTATTCCATTCTCTTGGGTTGTCTGCCAATCCATGAAAGATAACCTTCTAAGCATCTTAACTCTAGCCGCTTTTTGTATCCTAATAATTATAAAAGCCAGAGAAGAATGGCCATAGAATTGGTGGTTTTGATTCCATTAGAAGCTGTCAAAACACATTACAAAAACAAATAAAAGGGAATACTAATTTTAGTTTTCAAAGCTCCAGCTAGGACTACCGGTGTTACGACATGTATGATATTATAAATGGATAGCTAGTGATTCAGATTCGATCCTCACGGCGAGAGGAATCAAGAAAATCTTCTTTCTTTTTGATTCTCCAGACAGCTTGCTTCTGATTCCTAAGCCCCACCACTGGCATAGATTCTTTGTCATGCTGAGTGACACCTTCTAGTCTGACTTCGTTATCCCCTTGCGTAATTTGCTCTATCGTACAAGATATTAGTCTCCGTAGATCTGTAGTGTGTGAAGATTCGTCTATGTGTATCATTTGTTTATCATAAAAAGATTCGGTTTTAGTATTAACTGAATTGGAAACGTGGAGTTTTGTTTTGACATGGCAAGTACTACTTCCTTAACAAAGTGTCCACCATTAGGATTTGGAGAGAAGTACTATCATGTCTCTGCGGATGGTGGTAGTTGCACGAGGGAAACCAGCTTTTTTGGAGGAAAACCTGTGCTAAATCAGGGTGTTGGGTATTCCGTCATTCTCGGATTCGGAGCATTCTTTGCTGTCTTCACTTCTTTTCTGGTATTTTTCCCACTACACCTGTTTTATAATTCTCAGCAAACATGAAACTTTTCGTATAACATGGAGACAACATGCTTGTGTCCTGGGAAATCCTAGATAGTTCTGTTTCCTCATATCAAGGTAGTGTATACAATCATATATGATCGAAACAAGATTGCTAACTTGGAAGATTCTCTTGTACCAGGTATGGCTAGAGAAGCGTTATGTTGGATCTCGGCATACTTCAGAATGGTTCAACACTGCAGGACGGAACGTTAAAACCGGACTCATAGCCAGTGTTATTGTATCACAGGTAACGTTTTAACAACACAATCTGAGTTTGAGAATTCATTTTCAGGTGGCTAACTATTCAATGATAAATGTTTCAGTGGACATGGGCGGCTACCATCTTGCAAAGCTCCAACGTTGCATGGGAGTATGGAGTGAGTGGCCCGTTTTGGTATGCCAGCGGTGCTACAATCCAGGCATGCTATTGTTTTCCCTTTTCCTTGGCAGTTTCATCGCTTAAGAAAAAGATTCTTAATCTAGTCATGAAACTGATTTTTAAAATACAAATCAACAGGTGCTCTTGTTTGGCGTTATGGCAATAGAAGTCAAAAGAAAGGCCCCGCATGCTCACACAGTTTGCGAAATTGTAAAAGCTCGGTATGTTTTCTGCATTATAATCTCAAATTGCAAGAATTTGAACTGATATGACATGAGTTATATCTTTCTACTTCAGTTGGGGAACTCGTGCACATACCGTCTTCCTCTTTTTCTGCTTTATGACCAATATAATTGTGACTGCAATGCTGCTTCTTGGTGGCTCTGCTGTTGTAAGTGCACTAACTGGAGTAAATATCTATGCCGCGAGCTTCTTGATCCCCCTTGGAGTTATTATCTACACTCTAGCCGGCGGCTTAAAAGCCACATTTTTGGCAAGCTACACACATTCTGCTATAGGTATCGGTTAATACATTGGCTTCATAAGAACTTTCACTTGATGTTTTCTTTTCGTCTGTTAGACTGTCAACAAATATCTTACCAAATATGTTACTTTTGGCAGTGCATGTGATCTTGGTCATCTTTGTTTTCTTGGTATACACTTCCAGCAGCAAACTTGGTAGCCCCAGTATTCTATATAAACACTTGCTGGAGGTATCAAACAAATCAAGAACATGTCAAGAGCCAATATCCCACACAGGGCAAGCCTGTGGTCCCGTAAGTGGCAATTACAATGGATCTTATTTGACTATGTTGAGCTCTGGTGGGCTTGTCTTTGGGATCATCAACATTGTTGGGAACTTCGGTACTGTCTTTGTTGACAAAGTGAGTTTGTGCTTGACTAGAATCTAGGAAATCCCTTAACATTTAGCTTGTATGCGACCACTTATGCTTTTATGATCAAAATTTCAGGGGTACTGGGTTAGTGCTATAGCTGCAAGACCTTCATCAACACATAAGGGCTATTTGTTGGGAGGTCTCATATGGTTTTCAGTGCCCTTCTCTTTGGCAACATCACTTGGTTTGGGGGCATTAGCGCTTGATTTACCACTTACAGCAACTGAGGCAAGCAAAGGGCTCGTTCCTCCAGCAACAGCTATTGCTTTAATGGGGAAAGCTGGATCAGTTCTTCTCCTTACGATGCTCTTTATGTAAGTTACAGTAGCGGACAGCTACTCATAATTGGAAAATCAGTATCCTCAGGCCATAAATTCTCTCATTTCTGACATGATTTGGTGTTTTCATGTGATTTTCTTGTCAGGGCTGTCACATCCGCTGGTTCAGCTGAACTGATAGCTGTATCTTCATTATGCACATATGATGTCTACCGAACTTATATCAATCCAAATGCAAGTGGCAAGAAAATTCTTGAAGTTTCAAGGGGTGTAATCTTAGGATTCGGATGTTTCATGGGAATCTTAGCTGTGATACTGAACATGGCAGGAGTTTCCCTAGGATGGATGTACCTTGCAATGGGAGTGCTTATCGGCTCAGCTGTAATGCCAATAGCCTTTATGCTTCTGTGGAGAAAGGCAAATGCATTTGGGGCTATGCTTGGAGCAATTTCCGGCTGTATTCTTGGAATAATAACTTGGTTGGCAGTCACGAAAGTTGAGTATGGCAGGTTAAATCTCGACACTACGGGTCAGAATGCACCAATGCTTGCTGGAAACCTTGTCTCTATACTCACTGGAGGTGCTATACATGCTGTATGCAGCTTTTTGTCACCTCAAAACTACGACTGGGAAACAACCAAGCAAATAACAGTGGTCGAAAAGGACAAGTCCGATGTTAACTTAGAAGGGTACAATGAAGAAAAACTGAACAGAGCAAAGATGTGGATAGTCAAATGGGGCATCGGTTTTACCCTTCTCATATCAGTACTATGGCCAGTGCTCTCTCTTCCAGCCAATAAGTTTTTCTATGAATTAGTTTTTTAATGTACTAACATCTCCTTTGTATCTATCTGTGCCTTTACAAAAAGTCTACCCGCCCCAATGCATTGCTCTTTCTCGTGAAATTTATAACCAGATTATACAATTCCTCTAATACTTGCTTTAAGCATCATGGGGTATTGATCTTTCATTAACTGGATTTGTGGCTGCAGGGGAATTTAGCCAGGGCTACTTCACATTTTGGGCAGTGGTTGCAATAGCATGGGGCACGGTCGGATCAGCAGTCGTCATCGGAATGCCAATAATGGAAAGCTGGCAAACCATCCAAAATGTGCTAGCTGGGATGTTCACTAATGACGCACTAATTGCCAGGCTTGAAGCGATTGATCACAAGCTATATTCGGTTATACTTTCCGTACCTGATGCCGAAAGAATTTATCTTATCGAGAAAGAAAAGATAAAGAAAAAGGAAGCATCCGAGCAACAGCTTTTGCCAGCATAGTTGCTTATCCATTTTTAGTACTCTGGTTCTTGGGACAGCTTACAGTCAAGCTTGGCCTTCATTGCCAGTATGCACAGAAAATAGAAAGAAAGGTGCAACATTACTGATTGCATATAGTATTCAGAAAGCTTCTTTAGCAAAATAAGAATCAAAGTTACATATCAACGAGCGTACATATTTTCATACAACTATTTTTCTGTAATCAATCTTTAAACGTACGATTATTTTCTTATTTGCACCCTTAGTAATTGTAATGGGAAACCAATCAGTACATTGTCAGAGCCTATTAACATTGATTAATATGTAAGGATGGATATCAAAAAAGACATGATTTCGTGCATTTTCGTATTGCAGCAAGTATGGTGAAATTGGCATTGTTTTGTTTGCAACTCAAGTTACTTTATGTATTCGATTTTTTATTAATACAAAGGCTGTTCTCTCAGCTAGTATGCGCATACTTTTTCTTTGCATCTTTAGCCCGTTGTTTTTAAGGTTACCTTTTCTTTTCCCTGGACTTTACACCATGACTTCCTCCACCGCTTCTTACGGTCAACATGTTTCGGAAATAATGCTTTCTCTTTTCTTGAACAAGCTCTTCCATCTTCTTTCTTTTTGATATACGACATATTTTTATGTGATTTTCTTCATCAATAATGGAGTAATCAGCTTATATATATATATATATATGTGTGTGTGTGTATATATATATATCCATTTGGATTGCTCAGCTCAGAGACTGAAAACGAGATAACAGAGGAAGTCGGAGGACATGAACATGCATTTTGTCTTCCAAAACATTTTGTGGATGGAGAATATGTATTAATAAAAAAACTGAAGACAAGCACATTGATAAACTAGCCAGATGGTAATCATTAATCTTTTCGGGAGGAAATGTTTGTAGAACATTAAGTACCTGCATGTTTGTTTCATAGAAATCGTCATTTGATCTTCATATTCACTGAAGACCCTTCTTGAAAAATCCAAGAACCTTCTTCATTTCCATTTTGTTTTAACGCGGATAATCTCTGTATCATAAAATAAATCTTAGTCTTAGTATACGAAATGTTTAACTGTGGTCATACCTATGATAAACACCCAAAAATAAAAGTACTCAATTTGCAATACTCGTGTGGCCGTGCGGAATTGACGACCCTTGATATTGTCAGACCCTGAGCATGGAGGGTGTGACAGTCCACTGTTAGCTTATCGTATAGGAAGCATATCTAGAACTCAAAATCCCATATTATTTAAGTCTTCATCTCTCAACAAGTTTTTAATAGCCTGAAATGCTCGTGAAAACAGCTCCTCCGATGGATGCGTTACAAATTCTGATAAGTAAAACGTAATAATAATACACTCTAGATGTATATACATAAGATGTGTAAAATATCAATCACATAGGTACAAATTTTGGTAAAAACTATGTACTACCACTATTGTGTGTTTAAGTATAATTTATACCTGCACACTACTTTGTTACAAATGTAGTTAAAATAAGTTCATAAAATTAGTTAGATCATTAGTAAATAGTTATAATTAATTAGAATTAGTAAAATTAATTAAGAAATTCATTGGTTATTAGAAATAGTATAAATAGCATCTTATAATAGTAAAATAATACATCTAGTTCGTAAATAAAATTGATGATGTTTCTTCCAATAATTCCCATTAAAAGTTTGTCTTTGAATGAACCAAAGAAAATTTTTTTATTTTTTATTTTTTTAGTTTCTTCCTACAATCAAGCTACTAAAGTTCCTAACATACTTGTACATACACATGGCATGTATGAAACCAGTCATACTTTCTCATGAAAGTCCTACCAATGCATACACCTATAAGCAACGATGCATACGACTCAAAATTATCAATTGATGCAGAAAATAACAAACTGTAAAGCATATATCTAACTATGGTTATTTAATGCAGCAAACAAAGATAGACCCAATATTTCTGGGTAGAAATGATAGATTGAGAATCGTAAGAGTCCAAAAGCAAAAGATCTCATACTAGATTCACCATTCGTATCAACCATCTACACCCTAGTCCTCTATCTTAGCTGACGGTAGTAACCTATACCATTATGGTAACTCATTGATGGCTTCATGGCAATATACCGTAGAAGTATAAGAAATTGTAAATGTATTTTGATAGATTGAGTATGGATACATGAGGTATATAGTAGAGTGATATGTGTAACCATAGCATATGGAAAAATACTGTTCTATCCTTATACACTATATTATACATAGATTTACAATAATATGCCCCTTCAATCCTATGGTGCAACAGTTAGCATGGATTGGCATAATGATCAAAGAAGGCCGTAGTGGAAAGATTTTTTGTAAGAACATTGGCTCACTGATGATGTATAGGGATATAGTGAACATGAACATGACTAACTGCAACCATTTTTCTAACAAAGTGATAATTAATGTCAACATGTTTGGTGTGATCATGTTGGATGAGATTGCGAGTGAGATACACTATCTCACACCCTAAAAAGGTAGACTCATAACAATTCCATCGTACAGGTTATTCTAAGATAGAAACTAATCTTACAGCTCTTATCTTAAATTTAGTTCACATTAGACATACTCGACTCTACCCATTTTAAGCATCCAATTCAATATATGTTTGTCATAAACCTATGGAATAATCTTTTGAAATAATTTATTAAAAATAAAATTTCAATTTAACTTTACAAAAGAGTGGTAGTAAATCCTACAAGTATCTAAATTAAAATATTGAAAACTATCAAACCTTCTAAAAAGCTTTATGTAGTTTTCCTTAAAGGTTAAGAAAATCAATGCTAAGAACAATAACCAACCATTTCAAGTTAAGCCCCACTCTCCATCCAATTGCTAGTATTTTCATTTTAGGTAGGTACTAGTAATCCATTTGAAACCTGCAAAACAAATTATAAGGGAATGAACGACAACTTGCTCAATAAGTGAGGCAAAAATAGAAATATGCATTCAACACATTACAAGAAGAGTTTTCAATCAAGTTACTTAAATGCAATGCGTATACAAGCAAATACCATCATACAATATTATCTAATCTATCATAAAATTAAAGAAATTGCATTCACTTTAATCTAAGTTAAAGAACTTAACGTCATGTACTTACGAATCAAAACTAAACCAAGGCTTATATAGTAGAAAACATTCACCTCTTGTGACCACTTTCTATAAACACCCTATTTTTACCTCCTATAATTTTAGAGTTTTTTTTTTTTCAAATAGGGAAAAAGGGCCCTAATTTAGAGAAGTACAAAAAAATACAAAAAAATAATAAAAAAGTAAGGAGAGAGATCTTTTTAGGAAAATAGAACTTTTTAAAATAAGTTAGATTTTTTAACCAAATATTTTTAAGAAATATAGTATTGTGTTGATCTTTAAATAGATTAATTTATTTAGGTAGTTTTTAGAATAAATTAGGCTTCTTTTTAGTTTAAGTACATTTTGTTTACACCATAAAAATAAGCTACAGGCCAATAACCCAATTGATTCAACACTTAGTCTTGATATTGCATTAAGTGAAAGATCTTGGATTTGATTCTTCCAATAGGCACTTTATGCCTTTTTTTTCTTTTTGTATGAGCTAGGACACGTATGGTGTAAAGTTATTGGGTCATGTGTTTGCATCTAACACATAGTACGCATCCATTTGGCTACATAGCTAACGTGGCGCCATGTAAGCATCTTCTTTCTCTATCTTTCCTTTCCTTTCCCACTTTTTCTCACATGAATGCAGTTTCACCAAATTAATAGTGAAATCACGATGTAGACATGGAATACTTCAACTTGATACCAAGAACACTTCTAGATACAGTTCTTTAATAGGTTGAGCTTTGAAAATAAAAATAAATAAATAAAACCTCGATTTTCCTTCAAGTTAGATCTATTTGATTTAAGCTTTTTCATTAAAAAAAAGAAGCTTCCCTTGTGTATTTAGAGTAAGAACAAGCATCTAAGGATTTCATTTAACCATTAATTACTCTAAATTCACATCAATCTTGAATTTGTGATCAAGGACCCACTTAATTGGAAATCTTCGAATTTACACTGATTTCTGACTTTTCAAGTGAAACCAAGCTTTGAATTTGTATATATAAGGGTCCAATGTTCATTCCTAACATCAACAATCATCATCATCACTCAAATCCACTTAAACACACACGTTCTCGCTTTCTCTCACTAGCTACATCGACTCTCTCTCTCTCTCTAAGTCTTCATGTGAGTTCAATGCAATTTAGGTTGAGTTCTTCTTCCCAATAGCTCCCTTACGATGTAAGCTTTCGAACCTAATCCCTCTTACTGTTAGCCACAACTCCTAACCTCTAACCTATGCTCCCCATCACAAAACTCTAACCCCTTACGTCAACCTTAACTCAAAACCACCATTACATGCCTCCTTTGTCGAAACTAACACCACAATTAATCTCATGGTGTCTTGAAACCCAAAACCCAACTCTCCTTACATTTCCAACGACCACCACTTGATACGCCCATCACTACCCATCGATGGCCAAACTTGAAAACCACCCAAACACTATTCTTTAGCCATGGTACTTTACCCATACCCATATTCTCCAATCTAAAACACACAAAAACTTCCTTACTTGCTTGAAAATCGACCAAGAAAACCACTACGAATCAACCTTGCTGCTGTTATTCTTCATCTTTTTAGCTCCTCATGTGCAGTGCACATGTTCAAGTCAGACTTGTCCAAACCCATTGCCCGATCAAATCCTACTTGAAGACTATCCAACCTGTACCCTTGGAATTGGTCCAATCCCCCTTTCCTTTGCATTTTTTTTTTTTTTTGTTCTTTTCTTTAATGTTTCATCCTATTGTAAAAAAATAATAATAAATTATAAAACTAAAAAAAATAAGAAAAAGAAAGAAAAAATAAGAAAAAACTTCGCTATTTTATTTTTTAAGGCATGTTTAAGTCAAAAATAAAAAATATAAATAAATATAAAAAATTAAATTAAAAAATGAGATCAAAGAAAATAAAAATGTTTTATCATCTAGAAAAACTATTTTTCAAAAAAAAAAATTTATTCAATCCTTTTTCAAAATTAGAACTTTTGTTAGAATTTTTCAAAAATAAGAACATCGATTTAAGACCCTTTTTTCTTTAAGTAAAATCAAATGACTAAAAACTTAAAGCCGACCCTTTTTTAGAATTAAAAGAAACTAACATGCCTAAAGTTTTGTGAACAAACTGCGGAAGTCTGATCCCGAATAGTAAGTATGTAATCACTCGTACACAATTACGAAGTGACTTAAAATATAGAAAATTTTATTTTTTTTCACTTTTGTAAATAATTAGTTCTTTATTTATCCATTTATCCTTTTTTTTTTGTAAATCAACATGATTTATTATTTTCTTTACTTGCAAAATAGAAATTAGAAATTGTAATTATTATTATAAACGGTATATTGAAAAGTAAATCTAAATTTGGAAAGTTAAAAGCGATATCCATTAGGTTTTAATAAGTTAGCCTTCGTACTCAAATATCTAGTTTTCAAAAAACTACTTTTTAAAATCCATTTTCTAGTAAACGGGTAGTTAGATTAAAATCAATCCACCCAATCAATTTAACCTAACCTATTTTTTTCCCAACCTCAATTGATTGGTGAAACCAAGTGTTCAAAAAATAAAGAACCAAGTTTTTCTTAACTTTTGATCAAGGAATAGTATTAAATAGGTTAGGATTTAATACTAATCGAGTTAAGAAAAATAAATAAAAACCGAGAAAAATTCATGGTCGACACCTTCAAATCACAGCCTCTAACCTAACCACGACCTCCTCTCATATCACTTAATTTAGCTAAGGGTAAGGAAAGGAATATTTCATTTATCATCATCAAAAAAAGTTTGTGTTTAGCTCGAGAATTCTAGCCATTACCCTTAGTAGGTTGCAATACATGCCAAGTTGGATATTAAGCCGAGTTTGAATTAGTTCATTTTGAGGGTGATTAACCAAGCTTAGCTAATTCAAGCATAACAATGTTCACAAAACAACCATAACATAGAGCTCAGCTCCTATTATTGTAAATCAAATCTCAAACACAAGTGTTGCACATGCACAAACGGCTAACTACAACCACAAGCAAATATATATATCAAAGTCTCTAAATATTCTAAAATAATATCTCAAAATACTATGAAGTATTGATCCTGCTTACTTGTATTGAAGCTCACTCCAACAAATTTGAAACATCGTAGCTTCACTCACTTGGAAGTTTAACATATATTAAAGTTCATATTCAGTTCTTATAAAATTTACCAAAATGTCAAAGTTTTATTTAGTACTTGATTGAGATATTATTTATATAGCTATATGGTAGATTAGTAATAACAATTTGCTTAACACTATCTAATATATGTAGTTTTACTATTACTTATATTATATTATTTTAATTGTAAGGAAAAGTACTTTTTATTAATCAAATTACATTTTAATTATACAAAGATTGTCGTAGGACAATATTTTTAGTAATATTACAGAAAACATCTGTTTAATTATCTAAAGTGATCCAATTTTAGTAAGGTTAGTATTGTAAAGTTCATATGAACTGACGATAGGTGTTATTTGTTTGTTTAAAGGATGACCCCTAAAGAGTATTTCTAATCCTAATATACAGATAAAGTTATATAGTAAATAATATTATATTGATATCATATTATGTAAATAAGATATATTTTCATACAAATTTGACGACAAAATATGATAAATCATATATTATTGAATCCTAGCATGTATATATATCATAACCTAAAATTTATAATAGCACGAAATATAATAAAAATAATGGATAATCTTAACTGGTCTAGGTATGTTCAAGTATGATTTAATCAAATAATTAACATATTTTAACATATTATTACTAAATACATATCTTAGTTGCTAATTTAAGCTATTTAATTAGGAAAATTCATAATAATTAGCATGGGTCATCAAATAATTCTATGAAAATTCCTATAGACTTAGAAAAATATATAGAACTCAACTAGAAACTTGTTTCATGCAATTGGATTTATCGCTTACATATGTAAAATTACAATTTTACCTACAAATTAGGGTTAATTAAGCAAATAATAATATTTTTACACTAAATTAATTCCTAACTATCTTGACAACATTTCAAACATCTAGAATTAATTGGATCCTAATTTCATCAATTATTTCACCTAAAATCAATTTAATTTACAAATTACCTTATTTTAACCATTTTTAGACTCTAAAAATACAATAAATACTAGATATATAAAAAACCAAAATCGAGCTATATAGTAATAAACTACTTGTAAGATATATTGTATAGAAAAATTTTAAGCTTAAAACAACATCATTCAATATATTTATTTTAAATTTCAAAATTCGAATAAATAGTGCATTTGTTAAACAAATATATAAAATATTCATAATTTTTCAAAAATAAATTTACAGCATGAAATTACATCTAAAATAACATGGGAATAGATTTTCTCATAATATTCTAAAATCATTTGATATTTTTATAAAATATGTGAAAAACATGACAGATTTTCAACCCTAATGTTCATCAAAGCTCCGACCACTGGACAATGGTAAGGGTGTATCGGTGAAGCTAAGCAATGGGTGCTTTAGTGGTGGCTAGTTAGGTGCAATAGTAGGTCTTAGTTTAGTGATGGAACCATCCTAAGTTAATGAGTTCCTCTGTCTTTTTCTATTTTTTTCCCTATATTTTTGTAATTTCCTTTGATTTTTCTCTTAGTATTCTATGTTTCTAAAGTGTATAAATGAGGGTCATGAAGTCTTATATATACTAGTTGAGGCCAATAAGGATTTTTTCTTAATAACAGAGTAATTTATTTAATTAATTTCATTGGAAAGAGAATAAGAGGTGACATCCCTTGATGGATTTAGCTTTTGAGTCATCCAACTAAGTTGCTGTTAGGATTCTAAATTTTTTTTTTAAGTGATTTCTCCAAGTTTCAAATGAGTTTGAAGGTCCTTTTAGATGTATTTTGATAATTTATATCTAATATATTAATATTTAATAGTTTTTGTTAATATACGGGTATATATCATTTATATATCATACTTGTAATGAGTAATTATATATATGTAATCATATTTCTAGCATGTCTTTTATTTTTAATATATATTTCCTATTTAATTTTGCTAATTTATTGCTTATTATATATAATTATATAATTTTGGGTTAATTCATGGATATATTTATTATATATATTAGGTATATGTATATTAAATATACATATATTCATATAGTATATTAAATATACATATGTTGTTGGTGAATTTTAGGGTCAGGAAATAGTCCTGTAAAAGAGAGTAAAATACTTGGTACCAAGGCTAATCTAGTATGGCCACTCAGATGCTTAAGTTAGAATGGTGATTTAGTATAATAAGTATGAGAATGAGAAGTGTTCGAGAGTTCTTATAGAGTTTCTTTCTAGTATTTATAAACAGTTGTTGTGCTTAAGGTTATTGTCAAGGTAACTATTAAGAGACGTAGAGAGCTCTTGACTTAACATCTCCCCTAATATGTAGGGATAGCAAGCGGTTGTAAAATATAATCGTACTTATAATAACTATTCGAGCTCTAGATTTGAATGCAAACCTGGAACATTTCTTCTACTCGGCATAAGTACCGAGTGTTTTCTACAGAGTGCGAATGTCAAGAGATTCGATTACCTGACTTTTCAGCCGACAAAAGAACAAATATAAGTTAAGCGAAAACTAACTATCAACATTTGCCCCCCAACTCCCATGTTCAAATAGATGACAAAAGGAGTTATATATATATTGTGGTAAAGGCCGAGTAGGGGGAAACTCTTTGGATTTATGCCAGGTAACATAAGAAGTAGGATAGATTATATCCCAGCCGAAACATCACCATTTCAAATCTCTCACCCGGTTGGGAAACTAAAAAGCTATAGGCACGATATCTATCACCTAGATTATTATTTTGTTGCAGGCCTAATAACTATCAGAAAGTTTTTAACCATTAGATTTATGTCATGAGACATGCATCAACAATCCATGGGAATATCATATTAGCACATTAATACTTTCAAAAGTAAATTTGCAATTATGAGAATGGATCGTCTATATATAAGGCACTGTTCATAATCAGATTTTACTCCTTTGGTTGTACTTAAAATTTTCGTTCATTTTTCAATCTTCAAAATCTCATTCTTCTACTTTTGTTATTTCATTTCATATAACTATCCAGGTATGGTTCGCAAAGTTACTCGTTAACTTGTTTTATCCGATTTCGAGGCAATAGAAATTGAGGCTACTCTTCCCCCCTAAAATAAGAGTAAGGCGGTGTGTTCTTCAAGCGATTCGGCTGATAGTATTGAGGTAAGGTAGGATAAACTTGCTCGGATTAATGAGCTTCCTGTAGTTAATTATCCTGAAGATAAGGAAGGCAGGTCCTCAGCAAAATATCTATACAACACAATAGCTTACTTTTGTGATTCTTCTAGTAGGACTACCAGTTCTATTGATAAAGTTCTCATCACAAAGTACAATCAGTACTGGCGAGATCTTCTTGGAACATAGAACTTGAGGAGGCCAAGAGATGGGGAGAGAGTATGCTTTCCACAGCAACATGAGTTCCACATATACCTAAAATATCTAGATTTTGGGTTACGCTTCCCTTTCTTAGCTTTTGTTCAAGGCTTCTTCAACTACTTTAGAGTCATGCCGAGTATGTTCTTACCTAACACATATCAGCTTCTGCGACTTTTGAGATAGTATGTGAAGAGGTTGAGGTTAGGGCTACGCCTCAGTTGTTTAGTTTTTTCTTCACTATCCATAGGTAGCCTAACAGGTGGTACTTCGCTACTGCAAGGCATGGGCGTAAGTTCATGGACGGGTTATAATCCAAGATTCACAAGTGGCATGATAAGTTCATATCAATAGTGTTTGAGGAGGACTTAGACCTATGGACCCAATGGACTAAGCCAATACATATAAAGGATGTAGATTTAATGCTAAATGATGCAATAGCAACGAAGAAGATTCAAGAGAGAAGGAGAAACAAAATGTTCTTTTGGGACACCGAGAGCATTATGCGACATTATGAAAATGGAAAACCAATATTTTCTAAAAAAGAAGGTACACTGATATGTTGCCACTGTGCTAAGTATAGCCATGAGGAAAGCCGTTCTCGAGACTTTAGGGGAAAATAGTGACCTTTGAGCCTTACTCGGCACAAAAAATGTAAGTTCATATTTTTCCCATGTTTATATTAATTGGTTTACTCATCTTGTAGATATGGTGTTGAAGAGATGAATCCTACAAAGCTACTAGCTCAAGCCAAGGCTAAGAAATCCAAGACTGATAAGAGGGGGGACCACTTCAAAGGCTACTACACGGTCTGCTATCATAAAGAGACCGGCAAAGGAAGCTATAGCAAAGCAGACAACTATACAATCTCTTGTCCTACCAAGAGAATGAAGGAGATTGAGAATATACAGTCAACCAAGGTTCATTTTAAGGAGCCTCCAGTCAACACTAACTCGAACTTGGGAGATAAGATGAAATCTTTAGCTTTAATGGAAGGAGTCATTCTTCCGAAAGACAAAGATATCGCCAAGAAGGATGTCGACAGGGTCAACGGTTGCAATAAGGCCCATGTTGCGGCCAAATTGTATGATGTAAGTATCCATAAACATTTTCTTTCTCCAGCTCCTTTGGATAATTAACACATTTTCTTTTTCTAGATAAGCAGTCACATCCTTATAGCTTTGGATGAAGCCAACAAAGAGATAAAGAAGGTAATATCCTCTACTATATCTATGTAATATTCGATCATTCTTAATTTTAAGAATTGAATTTGCTACAGAAAGTTGATGATGCGTACCATGCATCAAAGGCCTAAATTGCTACGGCTAACAATACGAGAATTAGGGCTGAGATAGAGGAGAGAAAGCTTAAGGAGGAACTTGCTGTTGAGAAATTAGCACAAGATCTTGCTGTTAATGAAATCTCTAGCTTGAAGGCCAAAATGGAGCAAAAATACAAAGAGTCCAAAAGCTTGAAGGAGGAATTGCAAAAGAAAAGGGAAGAATGCTAGGGCTTAGGTCGAACTATTTGCACGATGAGCAACAATGAAGACAAACTCAGGGTGTAGATAAAGGAGTTGGAGACTACTAACTCAAACTTACGGAGCTATGTCGTTGAGTTGGAGGTGATTGTAAGGAAGGGGTCATTTATTGAAGAGGCTTTTAATATAGTTACTCCAAGTCAACAATACAAGAAGCTTTTACGTAGAAAGTTGTTGGAGGGAGTTCAAGCGATAAGAGAAGAGGTCTTGAAGCTTCATCCTGATTATGATCTCTTATGTCTCGACTTTGTTGACGTCGACGACAAAGTTAATAGTGTTGAAGAAGATGAAGGTGATGAGACGGGCGCTAAGAGTATTGATCAAAGTAATAATGAAGCTCAAGCCGAAGAAGTTGCCTGCTCTGAGAAACCAATTGTCGAGGAAGCCCTAGTGAAAGATTTAAGAATCATTTCTACTGAATCTGAGAATAAGCCGTAAGACTTGTTGTATTGGTATATTGCATTCTCTTGTAATTAATCACTGGAATATAATCAAGGCAATGCTGAGTGTATGTGACTTTCGCGTAACTGAGCTTTCACAGTTTGTTTGGTTTATGCATGTTACTTTACGCTCTCATTTGTTGGCATGCTTTAATTCACTTTATTTGTTTCTCGACATGTTTTAATTCACACGCTCTGCTATCTTTTGACCTGTTTCATTTCATAAGTCTATTGTTTCTAGGCATGTTTTATTTCACACAGCATATGTTTCTCGGCATATTTTATTTCACACGCCTATTGTTTATCAGCATGTTTTATTTCATATGCTTATTTTTCCTCGATATATTTTATTTCACATGCTCATTTTTCCTAGACATGTTTTATTTCATAGGCTTATTTTTATACCATTCGTTAACCGTTTGAGATGTGGACTAGCCGCATTACTTAACTGTATAGTTAATTTATATAGTTTTCCTACCGCATTAGGCTAAAACTTAGATCAATTTGTTTATCGTGCAACTTAGAACTCATTCATTTGGCAATTATAACCAAATCACAAAGACATCAAATATATAATTATCATAAATAAATCTTATAAGCACATTAGCTACCATTAGATGAGTAATAAGAGAAATCATCCGATGGTGACCATAGAACACGTCAACATTGGCTTGCAAGAAGTTAATCAGACTTTGCCAGACATCAATTGACATGGGTTTTCCTATCCTTATCGTCTTCTCGGGATCGTTTCCCAAAAGAATTTCCTCTGTATCATTCTCGACATTCTCTATGCCCACTAACTTGCCTTCCAGGCAAGTCTCGACCTGAAAGACTTCCTCTCGTCTCAAAGCCCTTATATATAAAGAACATGCCAATTATTGATCCCTTTTACACACACCAATCCCCATGGGAGTGGAAAACCTGGCTTTTAGATGTGCCGTTGAAGGGACGATACAAATAAATGTTGGCATGGCCATCCCATTATCATGTTGTAAGAGGACCAACATTTGACAATGAGAAAATTCACTTTATCTTTTACGACATGCTCATCATCACTGATCTGTATCGGCAAAGAGATAACTCTGGCTACTTGAATGGGTTGATTATTGAAGGCATAGAGGTCATACTTGTAAGATCATAGTTGCGCTTTGATCTAGGGCTTCATTTGATCGAAAGCATGCTAAAAAATGATATTAGTTGAACTTCTTGTGTCAATGAGAATCTTCTTGATTTCAAAGTTGGCAACTCACGTTGATGACAAGTGCATCGTCATACGGCCTTTGTATGCCCTCAAAATCGTCTTCCCCAAAAGATATTGTATTATCAATCCTGACCTTCTTTCCGTGAATATTGTAAACGTAATTCCTGGCATTAACCAAGTTCGAAGAACTCGATTAACCTATACTAGGTCCGCTGACAATTGTATTAATTACTCCATTAGGTGCTTTGTCGAGATTAACATCCCTTGCATCTCTCACGGCCATTGTTGGCTAAGTGTTATCCTTGTGTTCCTTTCTGCTCCTTTGAGATGGTCTTTTGATTCTCTCAGCATCATGCATCAGAAATTTGCACAAGTGCCCGCATTATATTGCATCTTCGATTACATTCTTAAGTTGAATCCACTCGTTCATATTGTGACCCTTGTTACAGTGGAAGTTGCAGTACTTGTTCGAATTATTTCTTGAGGGATTTCCTCGCATTCTTTCCGGCCATTAGAGGATACCTCTCTCCCCACGGACCTCCATCAAAATATCTAAGATTGGGCGATTGACGAGCGTGTGAGATGAGAATGTTGAGATCTTCAGTCTCTTCCTCTCGGCGTCTAAGCCGTTGTCATTGTCAGTGCCAAGTCTATCTTTAGCATTTTTCCGTTTGTCATTCTTTTCATCTCCTCTACTTTAATCAACCTCTCGCGGTGCCTTTATGTTGTTTTCCTATCGGATGTATGAGGTGGCTTTAGCTTTAAACTCAACTAAAGTTTTCGGCTTGTTCTTTGTAAGAGACTTGAAAAAGTCAACATGAGGCTTGACTCCATCGATTACTGCGTTAAGGGCGACACTCATATCTAGTTCTGGGTTTTAGACCATCTTGACCATGAATCTAGCCAAATAATCCCCGATTAACTCATTGAACTTTTGTTTGATGGTGTTCAGGATTGAAGGGTCTTTAATAGGGAGCTTGCTAGCAAGGAAGTGTTGAAGGAACACTTCTGTTAGTTCATCGAAACATGAAATGGTATTAGGCTTAAGGTGTTTGAACCATGTGCTGGTTGCATTCCTTAAGGTTAAGGGAAAGGCTTGACAAGCCACCGCGTCACTTAATCCATGCAACTTGGCCAATGTATGGTAGTACTTTAAGTGGTCTTCGGGGTCTTTCATCCCATCATATGTTTCAAACTGAGGCAACTTAATGTACCAAGGTATTACTTCTTCCAAAACCTCTAGGACGAAGGGACTTTTCTTGATTTAGAACTGTTTAGTCGCTACAATAAGGGTACTAACATGCAAGGGTCCTGCATGATGCACGGGCTACAATTACTTGCCCTTTATCAATCTTCTTGAAAGTAAGAGCTGTAGGTCATGCTAGAACCTTAGCTTGCTTTTTTGTCAATTTAGGGGAACAAATGGAATCGTCAGTGCTGTTGGCATCATGATCACCATGTTCATTGTCTAGATTTGGGTGGAAATTTTTATGAAGAAGGTTAAGGATTTGTTCATGTTTTTTGTTTAACTCGAAATTTTCTTTGGCTAAATTGAGACAGAGCTACTCAAGTCAAATGAATCATTGTTCATCAGCAGGTCGACTCCCTCCTTTACGTTGTTGTGAGGAAGTACCAGTACCTGCACTTCATTTCATTCTAGTTCTAGCCATGTAGTCATGTTTAGAGAAAAACAGATAGTGCCAAATGTTGTTAGTGAATTTTATAGTTAGGAAATAGTCCTATAAAAGAGAGTAAAATACTTGGTACCGAGGCCAGTCCGATATGGCTACTTCGATACTTAAGTTAGAATGGTGATTTAATATAGTAAGTATGAGAATGAGAAGTGTTTGACAGTTCTTATCGAGTTTCTTTTAGGTATTTATAGACGGTTGTTGTGTCTAAGGCAATTGTCGAGGTAACTGTTTAGACACGTGGAGAGCTCTTGACTTAACATCTCCCCTAATATGTAGGGATAGCAAGCGATTGTAAAATATAACTATACTTATAATAATCGTTCATGCTATAGATTTGAATTCAAACCTAGAGTATTTCTTCTACTCGACATAAGTGCCAAGTGTCTTCTACAGAGTGCGAATGCTGAGAGATTCAATTACCCAACTTCTCGACCGACGAAAGGACGAGTGTAAGTTGAGCGAAAACTGAATATTAACATATATTATGTTATATTATTCCCTTTTTATAGCTTAAATAACTTATCTTTAGGTTCTAGTTATGTTTTAGGCTCAGTTTTAAGGGTTTCGACAAGTTTTACACTATATTGAATAATTATGCTTCTATAGCTAAAATTGGGTTTTTAAGATATTATTTTTAAAATCTTGTCATAAAGTTTGGACTCAATTGAAGAAGTTTTCCCGAAAACCCTAAATCTAAATACGATTGCCTTAAATACTACTTTAGGAGGCTCACATAAAATAGATCTTTACTATTTTGATTATATTCTTGATATTTTATTATATTTTTTACTTCCAAGCCTACAAAAATTCCTTGATTAAGGTTATCATATTCCTTATAAGTTTCTTGCCTAATTGGGTTTACTTTCCCAAATACCCTATATCAAATGTCGACCTTAATCATACAAGAACAAGGTTTTGCTCTAACATTTAGATGTTCATGTCCTAATTGCTAATTTGTGGGATATCACACACTACCCTAAGATTATCATAATAGAGTATGAGAGGTCGATGAATGGGAACTCCTACCTCTCAATTTAAGTGATATATCTACGTAGATTCTACAACAACATATGCTAATGCTCTATATTTAGCCTCAATAGAGCTATGGGAGACAATAGGTAGTTTCTTAGACCACCAGGAGATTAGATTACTGCTAAGAAACGTCGCATACCTAGTGGTTAATTGATGAGTATCTAGACAAACAACCCAATCAGCATCAACAAATGTAGTTAAGGTAAGACTGAATGTATGAGTGATAGGCAATCCAATGTTGACAGTACCACATAGGTATCATAAAACTCGTTTCACAACTTACATGTGATTGGCAATCGATTGCTACATATATTAACTTAGTTGATTGACCACAAAATTGATGTCTGGCTTAATGATATTAAGGTATTGTAGTGTACCCATAATTCTACAATAGATAGAGGGATTGGGTAGTAGAAGCGATCCATAGGAAAAAAGGAAGGTCCAAGGAGATAGTAGTGTTTTGACTAGTTTGGATAAGTACATGTTGTAACGTTTAAGTAGGTCAAGAATGAAATGTGATTGACATAGATGAATACCCTAAGGAGTTGGACTAAAATGAACACCAACGAAGAAATGAAGGCCACTAAGATCTTCCATGGAAAACTGCTCTAATAAGGTATAGAGGAAGTGAGATAGAAACAAGAGTTGCTTCTAGTGAATATGATGTCATCAACATAAAGTAGGAGGATAAGAGTATCAGGACTACAAAAGTAAACAAACATGGAGTTGTCAACCTTGCTTTGCCTAAACCCAATCTATATAAGGAAACCACTAAAGCAAGAGAACCAAGCATGAGGTGCTTGTTTAATTCCATAGAGAGATTTTTGAAGTTTGCATACGTGAGTTAGCTGGAGTAGATGAACAAACCTAAGAGGTTGTTTCATGAAGACAATCTCACTAAGATGACTATGTAAGAAGGCATTTTTAATGTCAAGTTGACAGATGACCTAATTAGAGGAGATGGCATGAGAGAGAATGAAGCAAATGGTTATAAGTTTGATAGTGAGGCTAAGTGTTTCTATGTAGTCAGGACCTTCTCTTTGGAAGAAGCCTTAAGCAACTAGGTGGGCTTTGTATCTTTTAATTGTGCCATTTGCATTATATTTAATGCGAAATTTCCATGTACTTTCAACTACATTTTAAGAGGGGTGTAAAGGTACCAGGACCTAAGTTTCATTATGAAGTAGAGAATCAAATGCTTCATTACAGTAAACCATGCAAGGTGGCAAAGGGCTTTTGTATAGTGTTTAGGTTCAAAAGGAGAGAGGTAAGTGCTAAGGTTAAGAATCCTTTTAGGTTCATTAATGTTAAATTTGGATCGAGTGATCATAAGATAGGAAGATTAGGCAATGGGGGTTTGTAGTGAACGAAGGAGTAAAGAAGGCAAGGAGGTACGTTGGAGGCGTTGTCAGTAATAGACTTTGGTAATGGGATGTTTTGGACATGGTGGTGGAGATGAGGAGGAAGGTAGTTAGTGGTAGGTAACAGTATTAGGATGTAGAATGGGAGAAGGTGTAAGAGGTGTTTAGTTTATGCAAGGCCTAGTGTATGCTGATGAGGGCTAGTAAGTGGTATAGGTATCAATGGGGGTTGGTGTAATGGTGAAGGTAAGAGATGAGCTTGGGTGGTCGACTAGTCTGTAGTCAATGGACAGTGTTAAGAAGGAAGTATATGGGAAACTGGATTCATAAAAGATAACATAGTAACTAATGTGGACTTGTTTAGAAGATGAATCAAGGCAACGATAAGCTTTGTGATTAGGAGAGTAACCAAGGAAGATGTAAGGGGTGGGTCTTAGGGAAAGTTTGTTTAGGGCTAGTGGTATGGCATTGGATAGTAGAGATAAACAAAGATACGTCAGAAGGTAAAGTCAGGAAGATGGTTATGTGATAGTTCAAAGGGTGACTTGTGACCAAAGGTAGTAGAGGGCAATCAATTGATTATATAGATGATACTAAGAGCTGCATTAACCCAAAATTTAGACAGTAAATGAGCATGAAGTCTAATCATTCAAGTAAGGTCGGTGATGTGCCAGTGTTTACATTCAACAATGCCATTTTGTTGTGGGGTGTAAGAGCAAAATAGTTGAAGTTGTATGCCATTCTTTTTGAGAAAGGAAGTAAAAGCATGGTAGACATATTCACCACCACCATCACTATGGAAGATTTTAATATGTATGGAAAAATAATTTTTAACAAACAACTTGAATTGTCTAAAATAAGAAAAAACTTCTGTTTTATCACTTATAGGAAATAACTACAGATATCAAAAACCTCAATTTGATCTAACTAACTCCTACCAAATATCATAATGAATAATCTAAAAGGGCATTTGTGTATGATGAGGTGATCATAGAAATGAGAGATATGTAGATTTCCCAATATTGCAAGATTGATACGGACTAGGTCACTAGGAGCTAAACTTGACAAGGAGACATTGACATCAGACAAGCTGATTAAGGACTTATTGACGAGGATGATAGGGATTAGAGTGCCATACTTCACTAAAGATAGTTGATGGGAATCAAGCCATAAGACCTTTGACTCGCAGCTGAGCCCGAGGACTAGAAGGCCTAGTACGGCGGATTCTCCTATTTCAACTAACTCCTATTGAGGCCGAGTATTTCCTTGTTGATGCATTTTGCATGCTAAGCCGTATGACTACCTATTTCTCACAAATAGTGTACCGAGAAGTAAAAGGCCAACAAAACAACCAAACCTCATTCTCACTCACGCCTAGCCAATTACTTACTCAGCATTACCCTTGTCAAGATAATGAGAGAGAGACTCTAGATTAACTCAGCCACCCTTACTTAGACAAGCAAGTTGCTCATACTTGTTGTCTACATCTTCTAATGGCCTTGCCAATATAGCATTGCTACTTATACAGAATTATGTGTAGAATCAGTTACACCAATGATTGATTTTCTTAAATATTTATTTTTACCTGTTTGTATTTTGTACATTATTTCCTTACAAAATACTCTTTTTGTCTTTTTCCTTTTGGATAAGTTACCTTAACTTATGGGTATTAATACCCTTGTAATTGTAGTTGCATTAGACAAATTATCATTAATACACTCAAGTATTTTCCTTCCTTGTGTAAACGTTACCTATTTACTCTCGGTATCACTCTTATCTTAACCCTTGAGCAAGTCTAGGTGGCGAACAACCTCACCAAACCGATTCATGCATCATATCAAGTTGTACCGTAAGTCCTCGAAAGTTGCATTAGTATATCATATCCTCTAGAGCTATTCATAGGTTTTGCTTACTCCTCATTCGCATTTGTCCTTTCGTACATTCTTCATTACTTTTTTTTTTAGCTTTCTGTAAGCTTAGACCCATCCAACAACCTGCCTTATTTGTTCTTAGTTATGGTCTACATAATCTTGGTATTAGAGCAAAGGTTTCGTACGAGCTGTAGTTGGATCTTTTTGAAGTTTTGTTATACTCTATTCTACGTTGTGAAATAAAGCAAGTTACTATGTTCATCCTAGCTACTATGTTTGCTAGTTGTTAATTTCCTAAAGTGTCTGTTTGAGCTTTGAATCTGTAAAGAAAATGACAAACCAGTGTAAATGTTGGTATGAGAGATGATAATAGCAAAGTTGTCCACCATGAACAACTATCTCAAGGAACCTCGAGAAGCACCGATAAGAGACTTGATGAGATAGCTAACCTCTTGGTATATTTGACCCTAACTATTCATGCATTAGCTTGCTGACCCATTGGGGTTACGTGTGTGCTTCCCACATGTTTGACGTACTACCCATGTATGCTTCCCACAAGTTGCTAAGTAAGCCTTTGATAAGAGAGTTATCCATAACGGCTACAAGAACACATACATGTTCCAGAAGGATGACCGGAAGATCACACTGAACCCAATACCGCCAAGGAAAGTTAATAAATTGCAAACAAAACTTACTCGCATATTGAAGAAAGCTCTAATGATGAGTAGATCTGAGTTCCGAAAGGCCATCAATGCTGATGAACCAACCCTTATATTGGTCAGGCACCTATTAGACATGAAGGAACGGGGTAAACTACTCTAAGAAATCAAAGAGTTGCTAGATGAGTATGCTAATCTACTCCTAGAATAATTACCTAAGGGGCTGCCCCATACTTAAGGCATAGAGCATTACATTGACTTAGTACTTGACGCCACATTACCAAATAAACCAACCTATCGGATGAATCTAGAGTAGGCTTCTAAGATCTAACGTCAAGTCAATGAGTTGCTGGAGAGAGGATATGTCATAGAAAGCCTTAGCCTTTACGCTGTGCCAATGCTTCTAATGCCGAAAAAGGATGAAACCTAGCTGATATGTATCGACAACCAAGCGGTAAATAAGATTATGATCAAATATAGGTATCCAATCTTGAGGTTAGATGACAAGTTAGATGAGTTGAGAGGAGTCAAGGTCTTCAATAAGATTAACCTAAGGTCTGGCTACCATCAAATCTGTACGAGGCTCGGAGATGAATAGAAGACTGCATTTAAAACTCGATATGGACTCTATGAGTTGATAGTCATGCCATTCTGTAATACCTTAGATTTCGAGCCCATACAATTACCCTATAATCCGAGCCCCTAAATTTAGGATGCCGGTCTAAAATATTAGTTTAATTTCAAACTTCACAATAAGGTTATAAAAGTTAAATGAAGTCATTCAAGTAAAGTCAATTTCTCAAAATAAGCTATACAAAAATATTAATTTAAGAAAACGTCAATTTATCTCTAAAGTCGATAAATATTGAAAATATAAAATTCGAGCATTTAGATATAATGAGATATTAGAGATAAGTTATTTAACTTATAAAAATAATAAATAAAGTTGAATTATACATGTATTAACATAGAACATGCATTATTTGTATTAAATACACATTTATAATAATAAATTATTATTTAAATGAGGTAAATTAATATAAAAAATTGGAAAATTAATAAAAAAAAATGCATGGATGAGTCATCATACCTATGTGGCAACTTAGGATTAATTTAGTTGATGAGTCAAAAGCAAAGAAATGAGGAAATGACATCTCATGCATTTGAAACCCAAAAAAATAACACATGTAAGCCACATGTCTAATTTTTATAAATTCTTATCCATTTGGAAAATATAAATAGGGCTTGTAAATATCAAAAACAACATTTTAGAAGTCTAAAAAAAATAAAAAATCACTTAAGAAAATTTCGAAACAAATTAGAAAAAATAAGAAAATTAAAGCAAAAATAGGGTACGAAATCTAATCAAGTCAGTTTAATAAGTTATTGGTGTCCAATTATGGTGGTTATTTAGGGTCAAGGAAAGCACCACTAAAACAGGTGTTCCGTTAAGGTTAGGCGACTGGAGGGTGGTCAAAGGTGGTCAGTTTAGGTGAACTAAATTTCCGATCGAAACTTTGTAAATTTTCTAAAAATAGTGAATGATATTATTTGACTATAAAACTTGGTTTTCTAGAGTTATTTTATGTGTAGAATAATGTAATAATTTATTTTAGTGAAATAATTATTTGAAATATAAGGTCCTTAAGAAATGGCTCTGTTTAGACGAAAATTGAATTAAATTTTACAAATTGTAAATAATGTACTTTCAAGTTGAAAATTTGTACATGACATACTCAATATATATATATTTAATTGCAGTAACAAGAATTTTTTAAAATAATTATGTTTACTATTTATTGTAATTATTTTGGATAAAATTGGTAATTTCGTTGTTTTAGTGAATTAATTAGTTTTTAACAAAATCAAAGTATAAGCCCTATATATTATGATTTTTGGATATTCATAATGATGTTTGGGACACTTAAATTTTATCTTGTGATTAAATTCACTTATTCGCTTAATTTTCACTAATTTTGAGTTAAAATCGCTATTTTCATAAAAATATATAATAGCTATTTTAGTATAATTCATAATCAATAATTAACCTATATATTTTTGTGAGTCTCTAGGATTTTTCATGGAGTGAATCAAGCTTGTATACTATTTATTATGTATTTTTATAATATAAACCTATATATTAGCTTAATATATGATATAATAATTAATACTAATGTGATTTTTGTTAATTATGCAAAGGATTAGTATTTTGGAGTACATAATGAATGCTGACTAACTCAGGGAATGAGGAATTTTATGACTTTTAATTTAGATTTAGGATTTAATTGAGTTAATTACAAGGTTATAATAACATACGGTCAAATTAGTAACACGAAAAGGTATTTTTGGATATTTGAAAATATTGGTTAGTTATGATTCTTAAGATATCTTAATAGTGCTCAAAATAAAGATCATAACGACATAAAGTTTACTAAAATTGAATAAGAAATTAATAAGATACAATCGGATTAAGCTTAGAAGTGCAATAGCGAAAATGCATAAGAACTTAATATTGACCTGGTAGTTGACTTAGGGTCTATGTGTATTTTTCTAGATGTGATAGGTGAGGAATGACCACATCATGAATCTTAGGATTTTACGTTACTATCGAGCTTAGGTAAGTGGATATTTCTATTTTTGTGCAAGTGGACTTATGTCTACTTAACTTACAATTAGTTGTGTTATGAATTGTAATGACATACTGGATTGATCGGATACTTAATTCTGTTGAATGTGTGTTGAAAAAGTGAGTTTTCTTATGTATGATTGATTCATCAATATGTACTTATGTTTGGAAAACTTGGAAACTAAATTGTTCTTTAGGGTGTTCGTCCAAGCAAGCCCTATGCAAAGAAATGTAATATAAAATTGAGAAACAAAGTTGAAGTTGAGATAGTTGAATTGTTTATAACGTGGAACTTGAGATTCATGCCTGATACTAGGTTATTGTATTGTTTACTGCATTCATGGCATGGCATGAAAGGAACTACAGGTTGAGTTTTTGAAAAGTTTGAAAACTGTTGAGTTGGCTTTAGGACATATAGAATGCATTGCTTAACTTACTCTGGCTACATTGAGTGACCGAATATGCGTTAGATTTTCAAACCACAGAGGGAGGTTTTTGTTGGGAGTCCTACTCTCAAGTAGTTCCTTGTTGCTCTAGGTTTCTGGACGCTGTATCCAAATGCCTAAGTATGTCAACTAACCGGATGAGGAATTAGAAAAAGTATAGAATATCAGTACCGATGCATGCCACGTACATGAGCATGGCATGGATTTTCTACATAAACAGTTTGTATTGATAACTTAGGTTACGAGATTAAATGTCTTATAGTACTGATCTATGTGAATGTATGTATGTGTGCTCTATGTTTTGTTTTATCGACTATTACTTAGCTCACAGAGAGCTAAGGGGATACTTGTGTATCCTCAAGTTATGAAGAGAATTGACGGGGCAAGACGAAGTCAACCACTTTGAGAGAAGTTTTGTTGTATTTTGTTCTTAGTTTTATAAAGGATCTATATATGTTAAAAAAAAAAAAAGTACTATATTTTTTATCTAGTGTACTGGTGGATAAGAAGTTAACTCGTGCTTGAGCCTTGAATAAAGAAGAAAGAGTAATCAAATTTAATAGTATAGTTGTTATCATGACAAAGTTTTTTTACTAATAGGAGATTGTATGTAAGGGAGGAAACATGTAAGACATTTTTTAAGTCAAGTAAGGATCCATTTATGTATACAGTAAAGTCACCCGTGTGAGCAATTTTCATGGATGCACCAGTACTTACTTTCACTTAATCAAAATCAATATGTGGGTCAAGTTAGAGAGTATACCTCCATCATGTGTCATATGATGTGTTGTACTACAATCCAGGTACCAAACAACCTCATTAGATTCACTAAGGGATAATGTCGCAAAAGACTATGAAATGTCAAAATAAGCATTATTGAAGCGATGGTAACACTAAAGAGCAAGATGGCCAAGGCAATTGCAAATTTCACAATTAATTGAGAGGTGTTAGATGAGGAGGCAATTGAAGTAAGCCTTTAAGGTGAGTAAGGACATGGTTGAGTGATGATGGATGATCTCTAATTTTGGCAATGATCAGGTCATGAGTCAGGAGTGTTGAAGTGACCATGCCCGCTAGAACCAATCTTAGTGCGACTTCATCCTCGACTTCTAGTGGAAATAAAGGAAGTTTGAGTATGTAAAGCATTAAGAAGAGAGGCAAGAGAGTCATCTATATCTTGGTTCTTGAGCCATTGCTCCTAAGTAATGATTTTGGCATGTACTTGCTCAAATGTTAAAGTAAGTGGGTAGTGAATGAGAGTGGTAACCAAAGCATCATATTGACGTAGAAGTCATAGAAAGCATGAGAGGTGATGTCAGTAGTGCTGAGAGGTTTACCGATGGAAGCCAATTGATCAGCAATTGACTTGAGTTCTCAAAGGTAATTAGTTATGGTCCTATTGTTCATCTTGAGAGAGAGAAGGTGCTATTTCAATTCCATCTCACATGCCATGGAATTCACAAGAAAACATTGATGAAGTGTAGTCCAGATATCATAAGCCGCTAGAATATCATGAATCTCCATAAGATTATTGGTAGAGATGGTAGCAAGCAATAATGTACGAATAGAATGATTTATGTGAAGCCAATTTGCATAGTTTAGATTTGGAATGTAGACACCGCCATAGTTTAGTGCGATAGTAGATGAGGGTGCCATAATAGAACCATCTATGTAGCGATATAAGTCAGACGAGATAAGGAATGATGTCATAAGGGAGAGCTAAAGTTGGTAATTGTCTACCGATAGTTTGATAGGAATGACAATGGTTATATTCACAGGAGAAGGAGTCATTGAATGTATAAGATCTAAGCATTACGTAAAATGGGTAAGGTTCAATTAAGATGCATAGGAAATAATAGAGTTAAGGCTAGAAAGTGAAGTAGAGAGAGAGGCATGTAGGCTAGGAAGAGTTAGCGATAGAGTGGATGAAGCGAGGGTAGATGGTTAAGAGGCTTAGAAGGAGAGGGATGAGTCATTGGTGATGGCATATACAAGGGGTAGGTTGATGGTGGGGGTAAGGCTCCATGATGAAGTGAATGGGTCTGTTGAGAAGGGGGAGGAGTAGATAGCAGAGATGGATGGTAAGGTTAGTTGCGAGTGAATCAGGTAAAGGGTAGATTATAATGATGAAGAAGGGTTATTAGACATAGGGATAGGTGCAATGTGGGCAATGGGTAAAGGGCTAGAGTTGTTAGGGTCAACAAATGAAGAGTGGGTAACATGGTGGGTTTAACCACAATAGGTTAGTTCGAGTGGGTGGGTTATGTTGATATGGTAAGCATATTGGTCAGAGTGGATAGGTTAAGTGTGCTGGTCGTATAGGAAAAGAAAAGAATCATATCAAAGAGATGTCATCAGAAAAGAAGAAGATGATCGAAAAAAGAAGTAATTAATAGAAAGGAAAGGAAAATAAATATTAATTTAATTAGGGTTTGTCTTCTTTGGCTCTAATACCATGTACAAGTATAAAAAACATATATGTCTTTCATTGATAGATTGAGTATGGATACAAGAGGTATACATACAATAGAGTGATATGTGTAACCCTAGTACATGGAAAAATATTATTCTACCCTTATATATTGTATTATACATAGATATACAATAATAATACCAACCCACATCAATTGGAGTTTCACGATATTAGCAACCTACCTATTCGAAATGGTTATAAGCCTTACGATTAGCTACAAGCTATTTCATTCTAACCATGTATCCCGTATGATGGCAAATATCCTTAACCTATATATTTGGAACAATGTTAGCTTTAGCACAAGCATAACACAACACATTAAGTAATTATAGCGATATACCATGGCTCTAAGTTTAGATTGAAGGCACAACCTAATAAAGTGTAGAAATATCAAGGGTGTTTTTATGGATAAAAGAGATACTTTTTATAATTTGTATATTTATGAGAACAATAAAACAAAGGATATGGACAAATATTGACTTAGATATGGCTCACCAATTCAACCAATATGACTTATGATTAATAGGAATCAATAAAGACATGTTCTCCATAATCTTTTAAATGATTGATAACAACAATGTTAACCTCAACCGATACAATTAATTAATAGGAATAAGAATAATTTTAAGAAAAATACATCTCATAAAATGCATTGTATAAAAGAAATTTTATAATGTTAAGTCTTATGATCATGTATGTTGCGAACCATAACCAAGAACAGATAAGTCCAATCGCTGGATGAGTCCAAGCTAGCAAATAGCTCAAAAAGGGTTAATGGGGATAGGTACAAAAGGGTGAAAGTGAAGAATGAAAATAGTAAGCAAAACCCACGAATAGCTCCAGAGAATATGACGCACTAATGGAACTTCCGAGGACTCACAGCACAATTCGATATGATGCACAAAATAGTCTAATGAGGTTACTTACCACCTAACCTTGCTTAAGGGAAAGGATAAGAGTAATGCTGAGAGTAAACAAACAATGTTTTCGCAAGGAAGAAAGTACTTAAGTGTATTGAAGGTAATCTATCTGTTATAGCTATAAGTTTAAGGGTATTTATACCCGCAAGTTAAGGCAACTTACCCAAAAAGAGAAAAGACAATAAAGACATTTCCTAAAGAAGCAATGTACTTGATATAAAAGGGTAAAAATTAATAGACAAGGAAAACAATCATTGGTGCTATAGATTCTACATATGATACTGTACACGTAATGATGTTGCATTGGCGAGGTTGTTAGGAGATGCAAACAAAAAGTACGGACAAATGTGCTCGTTTGAATAGGGATGGCTTAGTTAGTCTGGATTCTCTATCTTTCGACTTCTCAGCAAGGATTATGCCAAGTGATCTAGAGCATAATCATCAACTCAGCATACTGTAAAATAATGAGTAGTCATATGGTACGGCATTAAAGGCGACTCGGCAAAGAAGTACTTAGCCTCAGCACAGGTTGGTTGAAACATAAGGATTCGACATCCTAGCCCTTCTAGTCCTCGAGCTTAGCTACGAGTTAAGGGTCCCGTAGCTTGATTCCCATCATTCCCTCTAGGTTGTTTTGGATTTAGGATTAAATCCGAATGATGTTCGCTCAATTCTCCATCAAGGTGATATTGACAGAGATTGGTAATGTTCAAGGCATCAGAAACCCCATAGTCCTCAAGCAATTCCAACTTGTAGGCATTGTTACTAATTTTTTAGAGGGTTCCAAAAGGTCCTTTCACTCTTGCAGATAACTTGTTTATCCTTTTGTTCAAGAACCATTTCTTACTAAGGTGTAACCATATTAAGTCTCTCAGTTGAAATTGTTTGGCTAACCTACCCTTGGTCTTTTTTCACATTCTCTTAGCAGCTTAGCTGATGTACCGAATGACCTTATCACAAATGTGCTGAAGAGATTATGCTTTGGCCGAGGCATTAGGGTCCATTTGCGCAGGTGTTGGTATAAGGGCATAGTTAAGGGGCAACTCGGGATTGAATCCATAGACCACCTTGAAGAGATTTTGCTTAGTAGTATCATGTATGGTTTAGTTATAGGTGAACTCGACCACTAGTAGGCAGACGTCCCAAACAGCTAAGTTCTTGCCTACTATAGCTCAAAGTAGCGACCCCAAAGTATGATTAACTACCTTTGTTTGGTCGTCGGTTTAGAGGTGACATGAGGTATTGAAGAGTAATTTGGTTCCTAGTCGATGCCATAAGGTCCTCCAAAAATGGCTCAAGAACTTCAAGTCTCTATCAAAGACTACACTCCTCGACACACCGTGTATTCGTATAATCTCCTATAAGAAAAGAGAAACAATAGCCGAAGCATCGTTAGTTTTGGAGCAGGGCACGAAGTGCACCATCTTACTGAACCGATCTACGACATCCATTATAGAATCTTTGCCTTAGACAGTTCGCGGCAATCTAAGAACAAAGTCCATACTCAGTTTAGTCCACGACCTTGTCAGAACAAGTAGGGGCATTGCTTTCCCTTGTTCAGCTCAGCACTTAACCTTTTTGCACACAACACAACTTTCGACAGCTTGGTGCACATCTCTTTGCATTCTCGGCCAAAAGAATCGACTATTCAATAGTTCACAGGTCCTCCTCTCTCCAAAGTGTCCAGAGAGTCCTCCACTATAGGCTTTCCTAATTAATAATTCCTGTAAGGAACAAGTCGGCACATACAGTCTCCCCCCTCGGAACAAATAGCCATCCTCCATATAATACTCGTCTACTATCCTCCCATCTATGCATCGCAAAATTATTGGTTCAAAGTGTGGATCCCTGGAGTACTATTCTTTGATACTCGTAAAACTAAACAATCTACTCTACAGTTCTAATAAAAGTGCATGCCTTCTCGAAAGAACATTTGCAAATACATTGCTCTTTCCTTACTTGTACTTTATCACAAATTTGAACCCCTTAAGGAATTCAACCCATCTTGCTTGCCGCTTCAACAACTTGGTCTGACTTCAAACGTACCTTAGCGATTCATGGTTAGTATATATGACAAATTCTCTTGGCAGTAAGTAATGTTGCCACACTTGAATTGCTTAGATTAGTGCTAAAAGTTCTTTGTCACATACGGAGTAGTTCAGCTGTGGTCCTTGAGCTTCTTACTGTGGAAGGCAATTGGTCAACCTTCCTGCATCAGGATAGTGCCTATTCCAACACCCAATGCATCGCATTCCATCTTAAAATTTTTTTCAAAGTTAGGTAGTACTAACATTAGAGCGAAGATCAATCTTTCTTTTACTCCTCTCCTCCCTTTCTCTCCATCGAAAGTCAATGTTCTTCTTTATAAGCTTGGTAAGTGGTGTAGTGATGGTGTTGAAATTCCTGATAAACCTTGTGTAAAACGAAGCCAGTCTATGGAAACTTCTTACATCAACACAAGTAGTAAGAGTCGACCAGTCAACAATTGCCTTGATCTTCTTGTCATCTACTCACAAGCCTCCTCCACTGACTATATACCCTAAGAATACCACTTCCTTCTGGCAAAAGCCATATTTCTTCAAGTTACTAAATAGTCTCCCGGCATGGAGAATATCTAGAACTGCTCTAGGATGTTTACAGTGACTTGGCATGTTGGCAATGTAGACTAGGATGTCATCAAAATACACTACGACATACTTCCCGCTGAGATGTCTCAACACTTGGTTCATAAGTCTCATGAAAGTGCTTGAGGCATCTAACAAGTCGAAGGGCATAACCATCCACTTGTAAAGTTTATGTCAAGTCTTAAACGCAGTCTTCCACTCGTCTCCTAACCTCATACGGATTTGATGGTAGCTAGACTTGAGATCAATCTTGCTTAAAATCTTAGCTCCACCTAATTCATCTAACATGTCTTCTAGCCTTGGGATTGAATACCTGTATTTGATCGTAATTTTATTTATGGCTCGGCTGTCAACACACATCCGCCAGGTTCTATCCTTCTTCGGCAGTAGAAATATAAGCACGATATAAGGCATAAGACTTTCTCTCACATAACCTCTCTCTAGTAACTCATTAACTTAACGTTAAAGTTTAAAAGCTTGCTCAGGATTCATTTGATAAGCTGGCTTATTTGGCAGTACAACACCAAGTACTAAGTTAATACAATGCTCTATGCCTTATGTTGGAGGCAACCCTTCAAGTAACTGTTTTAGGAACAGGTCAGTATAGTCATCTAACAACTCCTTGAATTCTTAAGGAAGCTTACCTCGCTCCTTCATTTCCAATAGTCGCCTAACTAACAATAAGGTCAGCTTGTCAGCATTGATGGCCTCTCGAATCTCAGCTTTACTCATCACTAGAGCTTTCTTCGATCTACGATCGAGTTTCTTCTATAGCTTATAAACTTTTCTCGATGGCATCAGATTTAGCATGATCTTCTGGTCATACTTTTCAAATATATACGTATTCCTGTAGCCATCATGTGTAACTCTCTTGTAAACAACCAAAGCCTACCCAGTAATACGTAGGAAGCGTACATAGGCAGCACATTGTAGAGAATTTGGTCAAAGTAATTCCTTATGGTGATTAGCAGGAGTATTTGCCAAGTGACATGTAATGCTCCTTTCTCACTCAATCAGTGTAACTTACATGGCTTAGGATGTACGACAGTTGGCAGCTTCAGTTTTGAAACAAGATCAACCAATGCTACATTTGTGCAACTTCCACTATCTACAATGAGAGCACACATCTAATCATTCACCTTACAATTGATATGAAACAAATTCTCTCTCTGCTTTATCTTTTGTGAGGGTTCTACACTCATAGTGCACTGGCCAACAATGAGTAACTGGTCTAAGTCCTCGAGAAACACGCCCTCCTTAATCAGTTCTTTCTCAACATTTTCTTTTTGGCAGGAACCTCTCCTTCCTTGGGTTCCTCATCCATACTCTCTACTTTTAACTTCGAGATGTCTCCCTTAATGACCATCGTCCTTCGGTTCAGGTACTGAGCAGCCATATGTTCGAACCCTTGATACTTAAAGTACTTGATCTGGCTAGTATTCCTACTAAACCCTTGCCCCTTCTCATACATTTAGGTCAGCACTACATCTTCAGGTCGGCCTTTCTGCTCGGCTCTAACATCAACTTTTCTACTCGACTTGATACTAAACCGAGCTTGGTGACTTGCCTGTCCTAGTCGGCATTCTGGTTGTTACTCGGCTCCTTCTTTGCCTCTCCACTCATTAGGCAATCTTAATAGCTTCATCCATTGTGTCAAATCATTGGAGCTCCATAATGTCTTGAATGTCTCCTCTCAATCCAGTAATAAATCATGAGACTGTTTGGGCTGGTCATTCCTCCACTTTGCATCTTATCATAAGCATTTGGAATTCTTAAATATACTCATCAATAGTTCGACCTTCTTATCTCAACTCCTGAAGCCGAGTGAAAGTATCTTGGAGATATGTTTTCGACATGAATCTGTTTCTAAGCATTCTCTTCATCTCGAGCTAGGTGTTAATCTCTTGGTAACCCTCTTTTGATAGCCTTCTCTTCTTCTCATGGCTTAAAAATTCTTCCACCACATAATAGCACATCTGGAGAATTTAACAACAATAGTCCTCACTTTCTCATAATCCTCATATTGATAGTAATCAAATACACGTTCCACCTTTTCTTCCCAATCCAGATACTCATCAGCATTCCCAAATCTATTGAAACTCGGAATCTAAAGCTTCACATAGTCGAATGCTCTGGGGACTCATACACGCTCCTCTTTAAAATACTCTTCTTCCTCCTCATCAAGCTCTCTCAAGTCTATCCTTTGCCTTACTCGTTTGCCAACTCCTCTACCTCGAACTGATCGAGCTAGGTTCTAACCTCTAACAGGTTGAGTAACTTGTGGAGTATTTTGCATAGCCTTAGTAGGTTAGCAAGACAAGGCATGAATAGCTCAGGTCATATCTACTAAGAGATTAGCTACCTCATCAAGTCTCTCGTCAATGCTTATAAGAGTTCCCTGAGATTGTTATTCATGGTGGATAACTCCACTATCATCACCATCACTAACATTCATACTTGGATCTGTCATTTTTTCTCACAAATTCAAATAAATACTTCAGAAAGTGAACAGCTAATAACATAGCAGTCAAATAAACACAGTAACTTACTTTGTTTCTCACACGCAAAACAAAGTATAACAGAATTCAAGAAGAACTAACTAGAACTCACACAAAACCTTTGCTTTGATACCAAGATGTTATGGACCATGACTAAAAGCAGATAAGGTTGGTCGTTAGATGGGTCTAAGCTTGTAGAAAGTTCAAAAAGGGTTAATAGAGATAGGTACAAAAGGGTGAAAGTGAAGAATGAAAATAGTAAGCAAAACTTACGAATAGCTTTAGAGGATATGATGTACTAATGGAACTTTCGAGGACTCGTGGCACAATTTAATATGACGCACGAATTAGTCCAATGAGGTTACTCACCATCTAACCTTGCTTAAGGGAAAGGATAAGAGTGATGTCGAGAGCAAACAAAGCGTTTTTACAAGGAAGAAAGTACTCAAATATATTGAAGGTAATCTTCCTGTTATAACTATAAGTACAAGGGTATTTATACCTATAAGTTAAGGCAACTTGCCTAAAAAGGAAAAGGACAATAAGGACATTTCTTAAAAAAGCAATGTACATGATGCAAAAGGGTAAAAATGATGGTGCTACAAATTCTACATACGATACTATCTACGTAGCGATGCTGCATTGGCAATGTTATTAGGAGATGCAGATAAAAAGTACGGATAGATTGGCTTGTCCAAATAGCAATGGCTTAGTTAGTCCGGATTCTCTATCTCTCGACTTCTCGGTAAGGATGATGCCGAGTGATAGGTTGACTCGACACCAGAGCATAATCATCAACTTAGCATACTATAGAATAATGGGCAGTCATACAGCACAGCATTAAAGGTGACTTGGCAAGGAAATACTCGACCTCAGTAGGGGTTAGTTAGACCATAAAGATTCGTCATACCAACCCCTCTAGTCCTTGGGCTCAACTACAGGTCAGGGGTCCCGTAGCTTGATTCCCATCAATGTATTATAGTCATTTCTTATAAATGTAGGCTTAAACCCTTAAAACTTAAAAGAAGAAATGATATAAAATAAACTCATAAAAAGAAATATAAGAAAATACTTAAAAGTACCTAAAATATTTAGATGACACAATGGACACATACTCTCCAATAAATGCTAAACCATTAAAATAAAAGCAACTAAAAGCAAATAACAAAAAATGGAAAATGAAGTGAGGTCTCCATACCCAAGAAGGATAACCTAAGTTAGTTATGGGACCAATTGTAGGCCAATCAACCATGGCACCATGTAGACCAATCGATCGTTTGATCTAAGATCTCTAAGAACTTCAATTTATCCTCATCTTAACTCATTTTCCTTTTATGATCCCTTTTGGATCTTAGCACATCATCTTCCTTATCTTGGAGAAGATTTAACTGGAAACTTTGAAAGGTGATCCTTTTAGATCAGAGGTGAATAAGCTGTAAATAAATGTTGTAATAAAATGCTAGTAAAAATCAAACATCAATCTATGAAAACACTTAAGTTTCCTTCCATTTGTCATGTACCCAATCTATTCAATGCATAAAATCACATTAATCTCAGTCATTTATAATGGAGTGTCATATTAGCTTATGATCATGACATGCAGTATTTCAACTGGTAAATCCACCGATGTTTCTTCAACATGTGTTACATGATCGCAAATATCAACTGATTAGTCTTCCTTCACTAGATTAGCTTTTACATACTCAATAGTAAGTGCATCCTTTACTTCTAAATCTATGACTTCGTCACCCATATTCACGTCCCTAACCACTTCTTTAATTGATAGTTCTAAGATCTCTACCTCAACATCATCATTCCTCACATGGATTTATTTCTTAGCTATCTACCTCTATATTGGTTTCTTAATCTTACCTAAATACAATTAGATTTCCTCCAGGGCTAAGGGTATTAGCAGGATTCATCTTTCTTTAACAAAACAGTATGTATTCTTTAACAGATTGTGAAATACCTTATAGTTAAACATATATGATAATTATCAACATAACCAACATCACACAAAATGTCATCTTAGTAAATAATGCCAATAAATAAAACCATTCCCGATTGGCCTCAATACTTAGATCAACTTATGATAATGAAAAACTCATATGGATAAGGATGATCAATAACATGTCAGCATAATCTATCAACTACAAGTTTTGAAATCAAATTAGCAAGACAATCACTTACTATGTAATAGTACAATTCATCCTTAAATTTTACCACATATGTAGAAATTATCCTTCTCAATAGTATAAATTAAAACCCCAACAAATCAGAAGATGTCTTCATAACACCGAAAATCAATATTGATTATGAATTTTTATCAATAAGCAAACAACACAATAATGAACCACAAAAGATCAATCTAATTCTCTCATAATGAAAAATACCAAAATCAAACATCAACAATCACCATTATAACCAAACCCTAATTCAACACCTTCAAAACCTAGATTCCAATAGAAGAATTACATCAAATTTGAAACTTACCAATGAAAGTGTGTTGAACCAATTACTTAAGTACCAAAATATGATATGCCATGGACATGGATCAATGATGAGATTTAAGGCATAATCTATATCAATACTTTTATGGTTTTTATGTTTATGAGAATACATAAAATAAAGGATATGGATGAATATTGAATAAGATGTAACTTATTAATTCAACAAACGAGTTAGGTTAGTATAATCTTGCAATTGACATGACTTACAATTTATAAGAATCAATAAAGACAAACTTATAATATTGTGTGTCACGCCCCAAATCAAAGAGTCATAACAGCCATATTATGTAAACCAACCTAAGTTAGAAGCTAGCCCCTTTAGCTACTAACATAGGTATAGCTTACAGTAAGCCTTTACTACTCTACAATTTTGACTCATCCAATTTAATATCGGTTTGGTATTAACCCGTAGTGCAAATTTCTAAAATAACTTTTGAAAGAAACTCTATGGTATGAGAGTTTGAGAAGAAAAGAAGTTTTTTTTTTTTAAATAATTTCTAAAAAAAAGATATCATAAGGGTCTATAAAAGTCTACAGGTTTACAAAACATCATATCGATAAATATAAATGAAAACTAGAGGACCATTAATAGAGACCCTATTAGTTCCTATACAAGTTAATAAATTCGATAAGTAATTAAGAACATTAACCATTAGTCTTAAATCTCACTCCCCAACCCTATTATTTAACCTTTCTAGGAGTTAGTGTAATTCTAGTGATTCTATTGAGAAACTTGCAAAACAACTATAGGGAAGTAAGTGACAACTTACTTAGTAAGTGGAATAGAGACAATAGCCCATATCGGTCATAAAGCAGCTAAGGTTTTCAAGCAAGGTTAATTAGATACTATGTATATTTAAGAAAATGCCATCGCACAACGTTGATTAGTCATCTTAAGATCAAAGCTCGCTCTAACCTGGGTTTTGAGGAGTTTCACACCACGCACTTCGCCAATCGGTCACCAAACCAGGGCTTATGCAATAGAGAAACATGCTGTTACGCCCCGAAGTCGCGAAGTCGCAACAGTCCCGCCGTGTAAACCATTCTATGATAGAGACTGGCCTCACAGTTCCTACCATAGAGATAATCTACACAAGGCGTCAACGACCACTCGCTTTGAAGTAAACAGTTCGATTAATGATTATATTACAAATATGATAAGTAACTCAAATTACTATTAAACATAGATAATCATATAAATAAGTCCACAGAGCTTCCCAGGAAGATTTACATAATAACTACAGTTTACTAATTTACAGAATAACTAACAGTCTTCATCCTTTAACTACAAGGTCAGTCTGGTTACACATTAAGCTAAATAACTTGATCCTCACACCCCTGGCTTCAAAAAGACTAACCTCTGGATAATTGTAGGGCGGCATGGTACTTGAAGAGATTACAAATCAGAACCTGCAAAAGGATCTATAAGGGTATGAGCAACTACAGCTCAGTAAGTTGAATTGGAGACTCATGAATGCATACAAGCACAAACAGGGTTATCAAACAATTATTTTCATGCAATGCAACAATCAAGTATCATCGCACAACGTAGTCCGGTCCGTTGTGAAATCAGAGAAATTTCACCCGCTCCGATCCGGGTTGAGGAGTTCTATGTTATGCAGCAGCTCACAACCAAACCCAGGCTTGTGCAATGGAGACCTCGCTCCTCCCGCGACTACCTTCGAACCATTGACTTCACCCCCGCCACGACCTCCTCTCCTGTCACTTAGTTCGACTGAGGATGAAGACGGGACCATTTTGCAATCCTGCGCTATCCCTTTCGAAGGAGTCGGTATTTGGTTGGAGAGTCCTATGATCCCCTAACGGGTTGCAATGCATGACGTTTTCGGTTATTACGATCGACTAAGATTAAATTCCGGTTAAGGTTTTCAAACAAGTTCATACCGATTAAATCAGTCACAAAATCACTCACAGCACAAATTCCAACACGAATTCAGATACATCAAACACATGCGCAAACTACTTACAATCACAAGCATATACAAGCCTAAGTCTCCGAGCACTACAAAACTAGTACTCTATTACAATAAGCAATAACCCAACTTACTTGAATTTGCTCGATCGCTCGATCCTCAAATTGCGAGCTGATTTGTTTCTGGGTGTCCTATAATGCAAAGAGGTCCTTTTAGTACTTATTTTTATGGATTCTTATTCTAATTTATAATGTAACTCATTTTCCTCATGTATACCTACAACGTATTAATAATTCGTTGTATTTTATTTCGGGGTTCGACTCCTAAACTAGATTCTAGTTTTAATTCCTAAGCCGTAATTAGGCTCGAATCCCAATGTGACATTAATCACCTTATGCTCGGGTATTCAAATATCCTATTGGGTCGAAATTTTGGTATTCTAACTATTCGGTACACACTAACCCTAATTGGGATATCGGATTTATTCCCGATGTGTAAAAATCTTACATTTTAAGATATTTACTTAAAATTAAATATTAATTCCGATTTATTATTTTTTTTATTTCAATTATAATATTATCTAAATAACTTTATTTTTTTAAATTTAGTAATTTATATTTTCGCATATTCCTAATTTCTCATATTCTTTACCTAATTTCCCTAATTAACCATAATTAGTACCTAAAAGCTAGGATTAGGGTTCCACTGTAGAGATTAACTTCCTTAATCATCTAATCAAGATCCAAATCAGAAATTAACATCCTAATTACCTAATTAATCCCAAATCACCCAATTTTACCATCATTTTAGGGCTAAAAATTAACTTAAAATTTTTGAAAATTAATTTAAAAAAAAGGGCTTCATAGCACTGTTCTAAATCATATGTGAATCCTACAGAAAAATTTTAAGCCCCAAACTACATCCCTAAGCCTATTTAATTTCCGGTTTAATCATGCTCGGTTTTGATCAATTTCTTAAGAACCCTATATTTCCAGACATAATTAAACTAAATCAATATTTTTCCCTAAATCTACATACAATAAAACCTCAGAATAACAAGTTTCATAATTTTCTGGGCAAAATAACTAATTTTACAAAATTATACAAAAATCGGGGTGAATAAATGACTAACCGGTTCAAAGCTTTCTGGCCGTCCAAACCCGGTCCAAGGCTGTCAGCCGGTCCAGATGCTAGTCCTAGTGTAGGGTAGTGGTGGTGGTTCGATCCCAGGTGGTGGTGGGTGGTGGTTTTAGTTCACCTTGCTAATCTGCACAGTTTTCCTTTTTTTTTTTATTTTCTGGAATTTCTCTCGATTTTTCTTGTGTTTCGATTTTTCTCGTGTTTCGATTTTTCTCAGATTACAAACTGTCCAAATGTCTTCTGAGAATTTTTTCCTTATTTATAGACAAACATAGTAATTAATTTGCATTAATTTGATGGGATTTTGCCCATTTCCTTGATTTTAGGCTTTTAGTTTGGCAAATTCTTATTGGCTAATTTTTTTTCTTTTCAGTCACGACCTGATCTAGTTGCAAATATCTTCTTCTGATTTTTTTATAATTATTTTGTATTTTTCTTTAATTATTTACTTAATTTTCAGCCTATTTTAGCAATTACGCGTATTTTTTTTTCTACACGTAAATACATGTAGGGTACACGTGAACATTCCTAAATATTATTTTGGTCATTCTAAAATTTTTAGTATATATATAATCTATCTATACTAATTTATTAGTTATTATATTACACTTTTTGCCTTTTCGGTAATTAGCAGTTATTATGCTTAAAATTTGAAAATTTTATAGTCTCCTATTTTACTACTCACTTACTTAAATTTAAGTTTACAGGGTCATTTTTACTGGTATTTTGTTAAATAGTTTATAATTCAAGTTTGATCGGATCCTTTAGCCGATCGTCCTAAACCTTGGGTTTTAAGTTCAAACCTATGGTTACTTGGCTTGGCTTTAGGGTTTACACATGCTTCATCCGAGACTACCTTCGAACCACGATTCTAAACCTTGCCATAACCTCTTCTCCTATTACGTAGTTTAGCTAAGGGTAGAGAAAAAACCATTCTTACTATCCTCATCAAAGGATCCGTATTCGGCCTGAACTTCTTAATCGTTTTCTCTTAGTAAGTTGTGATGCATGTCTAGTTAAAAGTTAAGTCAAGTTTGAGTTAGATTGCTTTTGGGGTAGTCAAGCAATTTCAAATTGTTCAATCCAACAATAGCATAAAGCAACCAATATATAGAATCCAACACTTCACAATAGCAATACAATATTTAAGCACACATCTACATAAGTTTCTAGCTTACAATCATAAGTAAGACATATACTAAGGCCTCTAAGTATTCTTAATAATACTTTAAGGTATGGTAAAGTACTAATCTCGCTAACTTAGTTGTTCAACAATCCTTATGGGTGATCCTTTGATGTTTATCCTAATGTATTACTTTACTCTACATATAATTTAGGAAATATTGCTAATTTACTAGTTTATCATAGAATTAAGTCAATTAGTTTTTGGTTCATTAGCCTACGCCCTAAGTATTAAAAACTTAAAATGGTATTATAAGTTCATGTTACCTTCTAGGCTAACCCTGAGTTAAGGTATCTTTAAAAAGCTTTTGAGATATCCTCTACACCACATAGACATCGCTATTCACTACAAATTTAGCCTTTGCATCAATCTCTAAGGTTGGTAATTTGCCAAGATTTTCTATAAACACCTTTTAAGCTACTTTTTGAGCTAAATCACTCATGAAGTTCTAAAACTGAAAAGCATTTGAATTATTCTCTAAGCCACATCAGAGTTAAAAGTTTTAACAGAATTATCCCCTACATTTGATAACTACCTAAAATTTCTTATGAATTACCTTCTAGAACAACTTATGAGTGCTCATACTTATATACTTCCACCTTAAGTATCCTCTAAGCTACCTTATGAACCAATCATGTAATCTACTCAACTTTAGATCTTTTGGTAGGGTATCCTTTGAGCTTAGTCAACTTTAAGTTTGTTAAGAGTTCATCCTCTAACTCGACCTTTGAGCCTTCCCTATCTATGCTTCTCTTTGAATTTTTGTCTCTGACTAAACCTCTAAATTAATATCCAATAGACCATTTACTTTTACTTCCTTTGAGATACCCTCTGACTCTATTATCTATATAGTTTTTAGGAACATCATCCTCTAAACAATCTTCTAAATCCCCTGTTCTTATGTTTTATTCATAAGTCTTCCTTCTAAGTTATCCTCTAGTTACTATTTTAACGAAAAACTCGCTCTCAGAATCCTCTAAGGTATCATTTGCCCTTAATCAATATCTACAATTAATTACTTTACTCACTTTCCTTCCATTTTACAGTTAAGAATCAATTTAGAACAGCAAATTTACACTTCAAACAACTTTCCTCAACTTAGTTACTTCCACATTCCCATTATATCTCATCAGCACCTACCAATTATTTAAATTTGCATAATACTAACTACACATTTTAAGGCACATACTTGATTTTGGTAATTTTCCTCAATGAAACCCCTCTCAACAGTGCCCTTACATTACCATATACATCAATAATAAGTGGTGCTCAGAATCTAAGTGAGGTTATTAAGAGAAATACATTTATTATTATTTTTTTCCTTCTAAGAATACTATTTTTAATCATAATTTTAGGGAAAAATTTTCATAAAAATTATAGAGAATAATTTTGTTCAAAATCTCTTCATATCATTTTAGTATACTCATAGAAAAATTTATAAAAAAATTTCAAGATCAAAACTACATCATTTTCAACATTGAAAAGTACGCAATTTCATTGATTTCTTAAGCATGTATATTACAAATATTAAATTTTTACAAAAAAAATATTCTAGATTTTATATATGAAAATATATAAAAATAAATTTTTGTGAAATTTTCTGGAGAATTTTATTATTTTTTATAATTTTTTGAAAATCGAGTTAAAATTGGCCCTTACTAGAATGTGGAGCTTCGGCCACTACCAGTAGCCCCAACCTTGTCAACACAGCCAAGCATTAGGTGCTACTTTAAGTGGTGGTGGTGGTTAGTTCCCAGTTCTCCTCCATCATACATTCCCTTCAAATCCTTGTAGATTTTTCTTAATTTTCTCCTTTTAATCCTCAAATCCTAAATAAATTTTCCTTAATCCTCAATAGCATGTAGAAATTATTGGACAATATTTTTGAATTTTTGGAGCTAGTTTAGAGTATCAAAATGGGTTTACTTTCTATCTCTCTTCTAAAAATTAAGTTTTTAAATAGCTAATTGCATGTTTTAACATTCCAAAATCCTAACAACTAGCCTTTAAACACACACATGCCTAAGGATCTTATCCCTAGCTACGACATTCTCTTGTTTGAATTTTTAATTAATTCTTATGATTTTCCCATGTGATTTTAGCTTCAAATACCATTATTCGAGTATTTTAATTAATTAAGGATACATGCATATACTTGAAAATTATATACAACATATACACATATGTTATATGCGTTATTTTATGTCATATAATATTTTTATTATATATATAGTTTATCTCTAAATATTTACGAACTATTGAATCCTGTTTGACACGTTTACGATAAATAATATATATATAATTAAATTACACTATTTTAGCTATATTATTCTTTATTTTATTATATTTCTAATATTTGAGTCTATAAGGTATTCTCATTTAATATGTTCAGCCTACTCGTATATTTTTAGGTTGATCAGGTTAGTTTTATTAATATCCTAAATTACCAACTTAAAATAATTACGTGAAACTATAGAGCTCACATTGTAAATGATTGACAAAAACAATGTTCATCACAACCAAAATAGATTGTTGATAAGAGCAAGAATAATGTCAAGACATTACAACCTATGCCTATTTATATAGGATTAAAACCTTAAATGAAGTAAACAGACATGATAGGAAATAAACTCAAAAAAGGAAATATAAAAAAAAAATCTCAAACACCTAAAATATCTAAATGACATAATGAATATTAACTTCTGAACAAATATTAAACTAGTAAAATAGAAGCAACTAAAAGAAAATAATAAAATATAGAAAAGAAGTAAGCTCGTTGCTTTTACAAAGGATTGGTTGACCAAAGCTGGTTACTAGACAGGTTGTAAGGTAGTCAATCGTTGGCCCATGCAAACTAGTTAAGCCTTTAGTTTAGCCATCCCTATAGGCTTTAAATTTATCCTTGTCTTGATTTGTTTACCTTCGATAAGTCCTCTTTAGGTTTGGAGACATCGTATGGTCAAATATAATTCAATTGACTTTAATTAAACTTAACATAAGCAAGTAGTCAAACATGGTAGAATTGCCATTTACGAAAATTTTTTTTACCATTTGTTAAGCTTCTACATGTTTTCCCCAAAGACACCTATAATTCATAACTCTCAAAATATTTAGTAAACATATATACAAGTGCCAAATTATTTTAACTCTCATTTTATAACAATTTAAGCAGGTGTTAAGTTATAGTTTATGGTGGAAAACTAGGTTAGGAAAGAAAATGAAACAAAGTCGGGGTGAAAGGATTGGAGCTAAAATCAACTAGAAAGAGAAGAGGTTGACCTAATTCACTAAATTGACCAAACATAAAAGTCATCAATTTAAAGGAGTAAGTGGTTAATCTCCTAACAAATTTAGTAGACTACATGGCTACGTTATTTTAACATGAGGTTCTTTCTACCAATTTTTGGGTTTTAATTAACCAATAATAGGACCATGTTATATTGTGTAGTTGCTAGTTGAAGGAGAATATCCAAATACATATCTTACTATTTGGTTGTAATTATGTTTCACTTTTTCTAATGATTCCTTATATTTCAATGCTTAACTCCATATTATAGGTTTCTATAAGCGCATGTTTAGTCATCAATTTATTATAGGATTTGAATTTTGGAATATGGAACCAACATTTTTGTTTTAGATTTTTCCTTAGATAAGGTCGCAGTTTAAGATTTTTTTTTTTTTTTTGGGTTTTGATTTAAGCACCCAAACTCTTTTTTTTTTTCTATTTCAGGTCTAAGATTTTATAGTTTTAGTGATTGTATTTGAAAATGTTGACAAGTACTCTTCACTTTGTTGTGCGATCTCCTACAAAATAAAAAAAAGGTTGTTGAGCAATGTTAGACCGTACTTTGGTGTAGGTACTCTAATGCCTAAGTTAACAAATACCATAAAAGGATGAAAACGCTAAAGGAGTAAAGAGGAAAGAGAGAGTCCCTTTACCTGAGAGCCTCATCTCGTATTCATAAGTGATGGGGCTAAAGATATATCGAGAAAGATATCTTGTGGCATATCTGGATTTGAATCTCTTTAAAAGGAAAGTATATCTTGTTAAAAAGATATATATCTTTTTAGACACCATAGCATATCTTTGCTAAGTCCATGTGCTAAAAATGTCTATTAACACTTGCACCCAATCACCTCAAAAACACCCTAAAAAAAGAAAAATAAATAAATAAAAATGCTTGTTGGTGATGAGTTTAGCAAGAATAGTAATTAAATGGATGGGCCTAAGGTAGCTATTGCTTGATTAGAGTAGGTTACGACTAGTAAGCTAGAGTTTTGACTTAATCCAAATGGCGAGGCAAGCAAGTCAAGCCCAATAGTCAAACTTAAGCTAAACAAGCCAAGTACTTGAGAGCTTGAAGGAGCTCTTGCCTATGTGCTTCTACTAAGGATTTAGTCTAAGGACAGGTTAGGCTAAGCCCAATCAATTCGCTTAAAGGTGGTGTAGAATGCTAAAATAAACAAATGCCATCATGACCTTAGCATGGTGATCCTCTTTTAGTTCTAGCATTTACATGGGTTTAGAGTTTCTCCCATCTTGTAGCATGTTATATGCCTCATCTAATTTCTCATTATTTATTTAATAAAAAATCAACTAGAAATTTTTATTTCTCTTATTAAGTTTGGCTTATTTTTTCAATTAAAACTTATGCATAGAGATTAATTTTACGCACATGTATAGGCATAAACATAAGAACACTTTTTTTTTTTTAATTGCGGTAATAAATCTTGGGATGTTTAAAACATCCCATTAAAGAGTAAATGAATCAAACTACTCAAAAACTATTCAAGTTTGATCCATTTTTTACTTAAGTTCAACTAAAAAATATTGAAATTGAATTAAGCTCAAGCTTTATAATATTTAACTTAATTAGTTTATAGACTTAGCTATGCTCGAATCAAATATAAATAGTTGAGTTTCATTCAAGTTTCAATATTAATATTATTATAATTAGAAGAAAATATATCTTCAGATTGATTAAGTTAAATGAACTTAATTGAGTCAAATTCAAATTCAAGCTTAAGTTTGTTGAATCCCAATTCCAATTGAGCTTAAACTCAAAATTCTAAGCTTATTAATTCCCATTTCCAGTTGAGCTTAAACGCAAAACTCAAAATTCTAAACTTCATTGAATTTAGGTTTTGATATTTTAAATCCAGTTTAAACTCAAAATTCTAAGCTCCATTGAATTCAAGTTTTGATATTTCGAGTCAAGTTTGAAGTTACACTATATTGTCTCAATTTAACTTAAACTCTGCTAAATGTAACTGTTCTATCTATTCCCATCGGAGGATCATTTTTCACTACTTTGTAGTTTCTGCTAACGGAGCATCCCACACGTTCAAATGCATGCATTTCCACGGATCACGTGCGCACTTTTATTTTCCATGCCCAATGAACCACGGATAAAAGGGAAATAAAGCTGCAGGATGAATGCATCAGAGCGATCGCTGGTGGGAAAAAGTAGTCTCAACTATCTCATTAGAAACAGAACCCTTGTTTTTGACAAAAATCTGAAATTGTTTGTACGTACTTACTAGTTTAAACTTAAAACGCAGGAACAACTATAAAAGATTTGTTTTCTTATAACAGGAAATCCAGAAGATCAGAAACTGCGGTAAAATGGCTAAAAGCGTAGTGTTTGTGCATTATAGGAAACATATTACAACGCTTCTATCAGATGCGTGGATCCGCCCAAGGTACTTAATAGAACATGAAACGCGAAATATTTTAGAAGGCTGCAAAGAATTGTGGCAAAAGAAGACGCCAGCAAAATCTCTAAAGGATTCGGTGGCATAATTTAACAACGAAGCTTAGTGATACATAAGCTTATTTAGAGCCTTTCTTAACTTCCAAACACAAAGGAAAAGAGAAATTTCATAGGATGAGGACCGAATCAAGCAGAGGCAGCAGCTTCTTCCATCAATTGCTTGACCTTCATGATGTACTCATTCATTGCATCATCCTTAGATTTCCCTGAAATTGAACAAAATAAGTGAAGAATTTCAGACTTGGTTGAGACCGTCTTTATTAAATAACCAGTGTATCGAACCTCCATCTACCTTCTACGTTCTTCCATGCATCCCACTTTGCACGGTCCCTCATATTAAACATTCCAGGTCGGGCTGTAAATTAAACACACACATAAATACAAGCACGATAGAACCATAGGTATGACCCAATTGGGACCAAATTGCAGGAAACAGGATAGACAAGCCATATGCAGGTGCATTAAATTCACAAGACAGTGCCATCACGGTACTCACCAGTGTTCACATCGCCAACCGTGGCTTGCTTGTACAGGCCATAAAGAATAAGCTTGTTTTCATTTGTGGTGTTCTCAGGCAAGGTCTTGGCTTTCTCGGCATACTCCTCAAACTCCTCCTGCAAAAACCAAGTTGGTTACGTCCTGTTTTAAACCTAGTGATAGAGACACTAACATAAAACAGATCCTACAAAAATACATCCAGATATCAATGGGAGCAAGAATTAGACAGAAATAACATCGTGAAGAGACAAACTTGATAATCTTAAACTTCATGTTAGTTTATTGGGTAAAAAAAGAAAAAAATGATACCCATGAGTTGTGAATCTTGTATAAACATATATGGTGATCTTAAACCACCTAAAATGATATCAAGCTGCCAGCTGGTGTTCTCACTACTCACTCATCAATCATCATTGCACATAAACAATCAGTCTTTCATATTCATCCAAAAATGAAGAAAACCAAAACGAGCAAAAGGAAAGAAGAGAAAAGAAAGAAACAGACAAGCAACAGAAGCGAAAAAATAATGATGATTTTAGCAAGCATTTAAACTCACACAACACCAAAGAGAATACATCCAAAGAAGTCCTAGAGAAAGTTGAGTTGTGAAATTCTTTCACATCACGTACTCCACTTAAAAGCAACTAACAAGATACACACCGCAATTAATATCCCATGTCTAAATCTAGCTCTCTAATTTCTCTCCTCTATACCAGTGTTTTATTTCACTAATCTTGCCTAGAAATACATGTATAACTTATAAGCTATCTCACACAGAGCTGAAAAACTATACACTATCATTGGAAAATTATACCAGGAGGCGACTAATGAAGGCCACCTGAATTGCACAACTTGTGCTTAACCAGTGCGTAGGCAATGGTAGCTGGTCCAATTAATTAAGATTCAGTTCATGTTGCAGCAGACAAAATCAGGATTTAGTTCACGCCTCTAGAATTTCTCCGTGCATGTGAGTGGGGTTGCAACAGATTCCCATAAACTACACAAATCATACACAATCATGAATACTTTTCAAGGATTAAAACAAACAAACATTCAAAGATCTCATCTTGCCTAAAAACAGAACTCCCCAGAATAAAACAGATAATAAACAGTGGTTGACGGGACGGGGCCAAGACCAGGCGATAATCCCAATGCTTGGAACTTTCCTAAAATTGCCCTAAAAGCATTGCATCATTACATAGATCATCGTACCCACTAAACCTTAAAAAAAGACAGAAACTGAAATTCCACGATAAAATCAAAACCCATCTCTGAATCGAGGATCAAAGCAACCATGCAATTCAAATATCATCTCAAAGCATCGTAAATCCAAGACTGTTTCATCAATTGCTATAATTATTAAAGGGTAAAAAAAAAAAAAAGTTCAATATTTGAGAAATATAGGGAGCAGACCTTGAGACCCATTTCTTGAATCTGTAGTTGCAATATGATTCCAAAATTTGTTTCTATTTGAGTGTGTGCATGTGTCAATTAGTTCCGAGTGTAGACAGCTATATATACGAAAATGAGGAGGAGAGGAGAAATTTATATATTGTAAATAAAAAAAAAAAAAACACATATAAATACATATTCCTACTAAGATGGACAGGTGGAAAGAGCTGGCCGGTTGGATGTGATCCATTAAATTTTAAGTTTTTCTATTTAAAATTGAAAGGGGAGTAAAAGGCCTGGTGGGGGGGGGGGGGGGGGGGTGGGTGTGGTGGGGTTGTGGGGTTTGTGGTGAGGGTAGGAGTAGGGTTGCGCTGGACTGTCAGCCGTCATTAGAGAATTGCCAAATATTTCTTTTATTATTATTATTAGTATTATACGATGAAGGGTGGGCCTATATACACTGCCCCTTCATTATTGATGATGTAAATATCTTTGAAGTTGGTTGTTTACGGTTTACCTTCCAACTACCTATTTGCTACTATTATTCAAGCATCATTTTTCTCTTTCTTTTCCCATCGAATTCCCTTGTCTTGGTAAACCGATTAGGGAAGAGGAATTAAGAAAGAATTATTTTCCTGTAGTTCACGAAAAAGGATTTAACGCTACTTATTATGTATATATAATATTTAACTGTTCATATGATATTAATATATATATTATATATAAATTATACCTAATAATTGATTTAAAAATTATTTTTTTATTAATATTCATCGTGAGCTCCATATTCGATAATTAAAGATCGAGGAGATAAATTTAGAATTTTGGTGAAATTAATTCTATTGACCTAGAAATTTATGTAGGAGCTTGAGACATTTGATGAGGAGACCTTGTGGGTTCGAATATAAAAAAATATAATAAAATAATAATATAGTTAAAATAATACAATTTATTTATATTATATATTTTTCGCCTTAATCACATAAAATAGATTTCGCTAGTTCATAAATTTTTAAACATTAGGTAGATATATAATAAAATTCATTTAGGATATAAAATAACATATATAATATTTACGTACACATCATATATAATTTTTAAGTATGTATATATACCAGTATATAGTTAAAATACACTAATATAATCCAAGAAAAATTAATAAAAAATCATTAAAATTTATAAGAAAAATCATGGCAGTAGAATTATCACGTACTAGGTATACGAAGGGTTTAGGACATTTATTGTTGTTTGGGGAAGGGATTCACATGCAAAAGGAATCCATATTTAAGCATAGAAAATTACAGAAAAAGAAAGAAAATCAAATAGTGTAACAAGATCAACTCTAAAAATCTAAAAATTCTCTCTTCTTTATTTTTCATAAAAAGTAGTGATTAAGAAAATTGAGTAAGGAGTTTGAAGTTCAAAGGAGCTGATTAGGAAATATTAAACATAAAATAGGTACAATCTAAGCATTGGAGGGTACATCGACCGAGAGATGTTGCTAGAGTATGACCACTACCAACACCTAAGCCACCACTACCATCTAGTGCCACCACCAAAGAGGGGGTAATTATTGGTGGCCAGAGACCAATTTTTCAATCGGTGTCCATCTTTGGTCCTATTTTATTAAGTTTTGAAAAAATACTAAAAATTCCCAAAAAAATATGAAAAAAATTATTCTTATATATTTTTATGTGTAGAATCTAGAAAAAAATATCAAATTATATAAATTTAGTCACCAATATATATGTCCTTAAAAAATCGATAAAATTAGAAAATTTTTGAAGTTGAAATAAATTAGGTTAATAACGTAGTTTTCACTTTAAATTTTCCCTATAAACTATCTTAAGTTAATACTAAATAACTATATCAAATTTTTTTGTAATATTATTTTCATATTTTTAGTTGATTTTTGAGCTAAAATGATGCTTAAAATAACGTATTTTAGTGAAAATAATGTGTTTCTTTTAATAATATTACTTAACTACTGAGTTTGAATCACATAAGGAGTAGGGATATTGTTATGGAGTGATTGAGATTGACTGTTACAATGAGGAGTTAAGGGAAGTTGGTAGTTGACCTTAAATATGGAAATTAGTATTTGAACAATTTGGGGAATTTGATATAATTGATGACTTCTGATGAAATAAATGAAGTTATGGAAAGTGATGAGAACTGAAGAAAGGGTATTTGAAGTGTTATTGTTGATTTTCATTTGATGTTATGATTATAAATTAAAAGGAAGCTAGTAGATACACTAATTATAGGACATTGATAAAAGGTAGAGGAAGATGTAGAGGATTTTTAATAATAAATAATGCACTAAATTGATGCTTCGAGGATAGGTTAGAGAAAAATATTCTTAAATAAATTTAAAAATAGGGGAAGCAAAGGATTAGTTAGAGTTTGTTGATATTAAAACTTCTATAGAAAACAAGGTTCAAGGATTTTTTAATAAAGAGTTTAACTTAGAAAAGTTTAGAAAATGTTTCAAAAGATAAAATCAGTATAATAAATAACTCCTGCATAGCTTAGAGACAAACTCAGAGGATTTCTAACTAAAGGAATTTATTATGAATTCACTCAAAACCAAACTTAAAAGATTTTTGGACTAAAGAAAAGTACTATAAAACTTTTTAGAACCAAACTTAAAGGATTTTAGACTCAAGAAAACCACTATAAACCTACTCAGATAATAACTTAAAGGATTTGGCCGATTAGGATATATTGTAAAATTCATTAATTAGTTAAAAAATCATGATTTTTAAGTAACATTAACTTAAGAAATTTATGATTAAACAATCATAAATATATAAAATTAACTAATGATTAAGGAATTAAGGCTCAAAACTAATTTATTATGTATTTCTAAGGGGAATTAAAGAACAAGGAGGCAACTGTTAAGAATAGAGTGCTCGTAAACCCAAGTAAGTTGGGATCCATACTTAATGGCATATTAAAGTATCACGTTAGGATACTTGGAGGAATAAGAATGCTTATTAGAATGTGTGTGCATATGCCATGTGTGTGCTTATGATATTGAATGATAATTGCGAGTTAAACTCCAAATGTTGCTTTTTATTTGATATGTCATGTCTTATGTATATGAACTTGGTTGCTAACATGATAAACCAAACTAATCTTTAACTGATTAAAGACCCAACCTAACATTCATGATAACCCAATAGGGGCAACGATTAGGTTATCGGACTAAATACCAACGCTTCGATGAAAATAGTAGAAATGGCCATTTTCTTACCCTTAGTCAAACTTAGTGACAAAAGAGAGGGTTGTGGCAAAGTTAGGAACCGTGGTTAGAATGTGGTCTAGGGTGAAGAAATGTCTCCATTGCAGAAGCTCGGATTTAGTCTAATAGTATCACCTTGAAACTCCTCAAAATCTAGGTTAGAGTGGGCGAAATTACTCTGACTTTACAATGGACCAGTTAAACATTATGAGATGTGATGTTATTTTTCTATTACGTTTGCATTTAAATTAATGAGTGAACAACCATGCTTATTAATATACTTTTATAACTCCATCCTTTCTTACAGAACTAGTTGAGCTTACCTCCCAATAGATTGTTTTGTAGGTACAGTGTAGTATCAGAAGATACCTCAATACAGTAATCTGCAGGTTAGTTCAACAAGTTAAGAAGTGAAGTGAAGAAGTCTAATGAATGGAATGAAACCCAATTTTCTTTTTTTTTTTCTTTTGTAGGAGGATCATAAGGCCTTCTTAGGAGTCTTTATAATCTTCGTTAGCTAGCTATTATATATAGATATATGTAATGTATTTTTATTATGGAGATATAAAGTTTCTTTTAGAAACTTTGAAGTTTTAATGCATATAAAGTGATGTATTGAACTGATTTATCTACAAGTATAAGAATATGTATGTTGTAAAGTGTTGCTTCATGAGTTTTATATACTATAGGTGCTCATCTATCTACTTCAAAGCTGGTTGAGTTGTCATTCGCTTTATGTGAACTATACCTATGTTAGCAACTAAGGGGACAACTTTTAGCCTAGGTTAATTTACACAGTGGAACTATTACAACTCCTCAAGTTTAGGGCGTAACATTTGTATCAACATTTTATTCATATTTACACATCACCTATACATGATATCTAACATGTAATACCTATTAAATCTTTCTTTATACTCTACATACTGTCTTCTCTTTTGAATTGAATAGAAGCATGAGGGGAAGTGGAAAAAATTATTATATTTCCTAAGATATCCCTCTTTTGTTTACCTTTTCCTTTTCTTTTTTGGTAAAGTTGCAAATACACTCCTTATATTTGCTTCATGTGCATTTATCCTTCTTATTTTTAAAATTGTCCACTTAGATTCTTGAATCTTTAGAAAAAAAAAAAAGAAAAAGAAAAAGAAAGAAAGAAAAATTGCATTTAAACCCCTAAAAGTAGTTAAAATACACATTATTAAAATATATGGGGGTTTAAGCATATGACTTCAAAAATAAGAGGTTAAGTGCATATGAAGTAAACATAAAGGGTTGTATTAGTAATTTAACATTTTCCTTTTAATTTTCAAAAGGAAAGATGACAAATAAAATTAAAAAAAAAAAATAAGATGAGAAGAAAAATCCAAAATTTATCATAAGATGATTAATGTTAGAGCAATTCAAAGCAAGAAACTAATATTACATGATTAATATCTTTCAAGAAGGCAACAAAAATTCAAGAAGGGGGACAAGAATCTGATGTCATGTTTGGTATGTAGGAATGGATCAGAATAAAATAATGATTACAAGTTTTACTTTCATTCTCTATATTTGAAAGTATATTTAAATGGTGAAATTACAATTCAATGAAACAAACGATTCTAGCTTTAAGGAGAAATTTAGGAATCTATAAGACAAAATTGTGATTTCATTCTCTCCTCAATAATTATTATTAATTAAAATTACTTATTTAACATTTACCTAATTATGACATCCAATGACCAAGAGTATTTTCAACAGATGCTACTATGAACACATCCCATTCTATTGTCACTTAAACTTTATAATGGGCTTGTGATCTAAAAAACAAAAAGAAAGTAGGTAAAGAGAGGAGTTGAGGTTGTCTAGTATAGCTATACTCTAATGCTTAGGTTAGATAGTGAGAAAGGGAAGTGCATAAAAATATGTAAGGTGAGACTGAAGTAATTCAAAGAGAGTTTACTTTAGGTTTTAATCCTCTATTTATTGACAAACCTAGCTTAACTGTCTCCATGTAGTGGTTAGATCATTTAGACTATGACCTGAAATGGGAGGAGGGCAACTAACTGTTATTGGGCATAATAACTATCGATTTGCTAGCGACCTTTACCATAATTCAAACATTCAAACTCTTGAGTCAAGTTTAACCATTCTAGGCCTGATGACCTAAGTTCCTATAACCTGCATTATGACCTATGCTAATCTATTCCAAGATCTTCTAATCTAGCTTAAACTCTTTTAAGAGCATGTAAGTCATACTTAAGCATGGTTTAGATTAATGGAGCAAATTGCATTAGGCTAAAACGACTTAGCACAGCTTTCATATAGATTGACTAGTGCCTCAAGCCTTAAACCAAAATTACTTATCAACACTTGCCTCTCAACTTTCTCTTATGATTGGTTAGCAAGGAGAGTATGCATTTGAATAAGCTTTAGAGGTTTTCAGTCGAATTGATAAACCTTTACAAGCAAAGTGGTTGGGCAAGTAGGTTGTTCAAGTTAGACATACCCTGTGCTTTAAATTTGTTAATTATACTTGAGTTTTTCCTAAGCCATAATGTAACACTTCCAGCAAAAAATAGTTAATAGCTAAGCCAATAAGCACTAATAGATCCATTTCAACTATTTAGCCCAAAAGTTTCAAGCTTGTATTGATAAGGTATTTACAACTATAGTCATATAAACTAATACTATAACCTCCAACAATCTATGTAGAATACATAATCATAAGGTCTCACAATCTTCTCTCCTTAAACACGTGATGTCCTCATCGCAACACCTTACAATTAGGCTAAATCTTCCCCCTTTTTGGTGTATAATTCAAGCCACTCACTACTTATAGTTCATCTTAGAAGCATGCCAAGAGCCACCAACTTGATGACACTCCTCGCCTTCCTTGAACCTCTTCTATAGACCAGAGCTAGACTTGAATTATCTATGTACTAGTAGAGGTCAGCTCTGATACCATTTGTAACGCTCTAGACCAAAAGTAGTGAATAACTAAGCTAACAAACACTAATGGGCCCATTTCAACCACTTAACCCATAAGTTTCAAGCTTTTGTTGACAAGGTATTGATAGGAATCAACCCTCTGGACCGAACATGTGCAATCGAGCTAGAGGACTCCAAGGACTTACGAGGAGGATAATGGCTCGTAGCCCCATCTAGGATAAGAATTCTTATTCTGAGCTCCATGATTTATGCTACTACCGACCTGAGTGTCAAGCTCTCTCGTGTACTAACATTATCTCCAGAACCGTTGAACAAGCATGCTAACCCTCCAAGTAAGCATGCTTACCTGCTAAGCAACCATACCATAATCTTGACAACATTCAAATATACACGCCTCAAGAACTGTCTAAAGCTAAGCTCTCAAACCGATCAAGATCTGACCCCAATTCGAGGCGAATATTCATTAGTAACTGATTGGTCAAAGATTGACCTAATCAAATCAAGTCAGTTCTGACTACATACCCTCCTTTTCTTCATTTCATCCAAGTTGTACTATATTCAAGAGCGACCAACCACCATGCGACATATGTCTTCTAGCACAACATTCTAAAAAGATTCTTTACTTTTCCATACTGAATATTCTTTGCCTCTTTTACCCTTTTTGGTATATTTTGTGTATCCTATTTATATAATTCCCTTTTGTTTTTTCATACATGTAAAGTTATCCTAGTAGGATAGGTATATAAACCCCCACTTAATGTACGTAAACAATAGCTTCATTATCAGAATGCATACAAGTTTTCCTTTAAGCAACCCTAGCATTCTTATTACCCTTCAAATCTTATCTATTCCCTTTAGTAAATAGTAGTATAAGTAACCCTTCAATTTAGACTGGTGAGTCATATTTAGTGATTTATAGGCTAAGTAGGATCAATTTGTGTGTCATATCCAATTGTTAGCTTCCCAGACTTTGCTAGATTTTCTTTATTTCCTTTTGTTTTCTCTTCGTTGTGGTGTTTCTCCGTATGTCCAACCCTAGATACACACCAGCTTTGCTAGTATCAGAATATGGTTTCAAGAGGGAGTGTATGAAGTTACAGTGAAGTTTTGGTTTGCTTGCTGTTAGTGGCTTTTATGTTTCTTCCATAGTTGTTACGGTATGTTTGTATGTTGGTAAGTTTAGTTCTTTGCTACTTTGTTTTTTACTACGAAAATAGAGCAAGTTCATTTTTATCCTATTCAAGTGATTATTAGGTGTTAAAGTTGTTAGTAAGTCAGTTAAAGTTTTGGGTAGTAAGGTAATATTGTTTTCCTGTATATTGTATTGTTAATCTGTTTGAAAAGTATTATACCATTTCAACATCAAGTGTTTAAGGTATTATTAGAGACTAAAGTAGTGGTGTTCAACCTGGTTGTGATCGCAATGGTAGTAGCACTCTTGAGTCAGTTGATGACAAACTTGATAGACTCACTAACCCTGTTGAGAGTCTAGTCACTGTAATGTAAGTTAATAAGCAACAACCTAAGGTATGTTGTAGTGCAACCCACTCAAAAATGTTCTAAAGAGAGGCTATAGCCAAGGTGGTCGAGCCAACTGCCCAGTTTAACCCTAGAAAGCTAGAGGAATTGTAGACTAAGCTACTAGATGAAGGCTAGAGTTGGAAGAGATATAAGAGGATGATGAAGAAGTAAATGTAGAGACTAATGAAGGGGAAGAAGTGGAAGCTGAGTACTATCAAGCATAAAAGCGAGGACACTAAGCTCCTCGAAGACTTGACAATGTTAAGCTCCAAATTCCACTCTTTAGTGGAAGTAGAGATGCGGATGAATACTTAGAGTCAAAAGAGAAGCTTAGGAAGGTGTTTGATTGTTATGGATATATAGATGCTATTAAGGTCCAACTTGCTACACTAAAGTTTACTGGGCATGCCACTATGTAGTGGAAAAATCTAAATGCAACTAAAGAAAGGGATGGAAGACGAAGTGTAAGAACGTGGGATAAGATGAAGAGCTTGTTGAGGGGTAGATTTGTACCTAAGACCTACTTGTAGGATACATTTGCAAAGTTATAAGAACGTCACCAAGGAGGCCAATCTATTGATGATTATGTGAGAGAATTCCAGATGCTTATGATCTAAGCCAATGTAGAAGAACTAAAGGCTTGAACAGTATTAAGGTTTATTTCTAGACTCAAATATGAGATTTGTAATATTATAGAAGTACAAAGGTTCTCTACCTTAAAAGAGCCAATTAAGATAGTGTAGAGGGTAAAAAAATAGAGAAAAAGTCCTCCAAACCAACTTGGATTAACATTCTCTCAATCCCCTATTCCACGGCAACCTGTGCAAGCCAAGCCAAAGAGAGGAACAACCGACCTAATGATAGCCAAGCAGGCGAATAAGGACTAGTAGGCTAGTCGATCCGAATTAAGGCCGGACTAACCCCGAGGACATATGAAAGAAGGCAAACCTTAAGACGAAAGACCAATGAGGTAAAGTACTTTAAATTCTTAGGCTTCGGACACATGGTTGCTGAGTGCCCGAATCGATGTGTCATGGTACTCCGAGGAGATGTAGTGGATAGCACCAATGAATGCGAGCTTGAAGAGGAGAAGAATGTTGGAAAAACTGAAGTCAAGGAGGAAGAGGAGACTTGTATCTTTGTAGACTAGGGAGAAGTGATGACCCTAGTACTAAGATAAGTACTAAGTTCCGTGCCTAACTTTGAGGAAGACCAGAGGGAAAATTTTTTCCATACTAAGTATACCATCAAAGGACAGTTTTGCACCATCATAGTAGATGTAGGAAGTTGTAATAATGTAGTTACATAGTCCTTTGCACAAAGGTTAGGTTTGCTAACCTTTAAGCATCCTCAACCTTACAAGCTACATTAGCTTTATGATAAGGGTGATTTACACGTGACTAAACAAGTAACTATGACGTTCAATGTTAAGAATGTATATAAGGACAAAGTAATATACGATGTCATCCCCTTAGGGGCTTCACGTCTATTGCTTGGATGACCTTAGTTATTTTATCGATGTGTTACTCACATTAGGTATAAGAACACCTATGCCTTTGTTAAGGATGGAAAGAAGATTGTGCTGTAACCCATGACCCCGACCTAAGTAAATGAAACACATAATCAACTCACCCGAGCAAGTAAGAAGAAGGCCCTAATGACGAACTAAAGGGAACTCCGAGCTACTAAGAAGGCTGATGAGCCCATGTTTCTATTAATTAAAAGATTGTTGGAGATGAGAGATCAAAAAAATGTCCTAGATGTTTTCCAACCTATTTCCCAAGGAACTGCTAAAAGAACTACCCACAATTCGAGGCATAAAATACTATATTGATTTGCAGCTAAGTGCTACCCTACCAAATTGATCTACCTATAGAATGAACCTTAAGCAGTTCACCGAATTGAAAAGATAAGTGGATGAGCTTATAGAGCGAGGATATGTGAGGGAGAGCATGAGCCCTTGTATTATACCAGCTTTGCTTGTCCTAAAGAAAGATGGTTCATAACGTATGTGCATCGACAGCCGAGCAACTAATCATATCACTATTAAGTACAGATACCTAATATTAAGGCTCGATGACATGTTGGATGAGCTTCATGGAAACAAGATATTTTTGAAGATTGACTTGCGAAGTGGTTACCACTTATTTCGCATGAGGCTAGAAGATATATGGAAAACTGCCTTCAAGACTAGGCATGGTCTTTATGAATGGTTGGTTATACCATTTGGACTTACTAATGTACCAAGCACATTCATGTAATTAATGAACCATGTGATGCACCCTTTGATTAAAAGATGTGTGGTCGTGTACTTCAATGACATATTCGTATACAATGCCAACTTAAACAACCATGTTCAATATCTCCGAACAGTTTTTGAAATTCTATGAGCTGAGAAGTTACATAAGAATTCGAAAAAGTGTTCATTTTGCCAAGATGAAGTGATTCTTAGGTTTATAGCGTCAAGGAAAGGAATCCAAGCAGATAGGGAAAAGATCTGAGCTATTCTAAAGTGGTTGACATCAAAGAATGTCACTGAAGTTCAAAGTTTTCATGGCCTAGCTTCTTTTAATAGGGGATTCATTAAAATTTCAATACCATAGCTACCCCCTTGACCAAGCTAACAAAGAAGAGTAATGGTATCACATCCTGGCATAGCACAGGATGTACCATCAAATAGGAATACTTGTTTATACTTGATACAAGTTTTATTAATAATAAAAGAATACTATAACAGAGTTCAGCTTAACACCTCTTTATACAAAAGATTACATCTGACAAACTTAACTAATCCAAAAATACAGTACTTTTTTTTTTGTACAAATCCTTTATAGAACTAAGAACAAAATACAACAAAACTTCTTTAAAAGTGGTTAACTCCATCTTACGCGCTCTCAAAAAACATTTTCCCCCAACTGATGCTACCCAGTCAGTTCTCTTCATAATCTAAGAATACACAAGTATCCCCTCAGCATACTGTGAGCTAAGTAAGAGTGGATAAAACAAAACATAGGATACACATAACATACATTCACCAAGATTAACATTACAGGACATTCAATCTCATAACCCGAGTTATCAATATAAACTATTTATGCAGAAAGTTCATGCTATGCTCATGCATGTAACATGCATCAGTACTGATATTCTATACTTTTCCAATTCCTCATTTAGTTAATCGATATAGCCGAGCATCTAGATACAATGTCCAGTAACCTAAAGCAACAAAGAGCTACTTAGGAGTAGGACCCCCAACAAAACTACCCACTATGATTTGAAAATCCAATACATAGTCAGTCATACAATGTAACCTGAATAAGTTGAACAATGCAGTTTATATGCTCAAAAGCCAACACAACAATTTACAAGCTTTCAGAAACTTGACCCATTGGTCCTTTCGTGCAATGCCATGAATGCAGTGAATATTACAATAGTCCAATATTAGGCACGAATCTCAAGTTCCACATTATGACCAATTCAACTATCTCAACTTCAGCTTTGTTTCTTAACTTTATATTACATTCCTTCATATAGGACTCGCTTGAGCGGACACCCTAAAGAGTAATTTAATTTCCAAGTTTTCCAAATAGAAATACATATTGATGAATCAGTTATACATAAGAAAACATTTACTTTTTCAACACACATTCAATAGAATTAAGTGTCCAATCAATCCAACATGTCATTACAATTCATAACACAACTGACTCTAAGTCAAGTAGACATAGGTCTACTTGCATAAAAATAGAAATATCCACTTACCTGAGCTTGAAAGTAGCGTAAAATCCTAAGCTTCACGATGTGGTCGTTACTCATCTATTACACCTAGAAAAATACACATAGACTCTAAGTCAACTACTGGGTTAATACTAAGTTCTTATGTGTTTTTACTATTGCGTTTCAAAGAATATCTTATTCATTTCTTATTTGATTTTAGTAAACTCTATATTATCATGATCGTTATTCTGAGTACTAATAAGATATCCTAAGAATAATAACTAACCAATATTTCCAAATATCCAAAAATAACCTTTTATGTTACCAATTCAACTATATGCTATTATAACCTCATAATTAACTCAATTAAATCCTAAATCTAAATTAAAAGTCATAAAACTCCTCATTCCTCGAGTTGGTCAACATTCATTATGTACTCCAAAATACTAATCCTTTGCATATTTAACAAATATCACAATAGTACTAATTACTATATCATATATTAAGCTAATATATAGGTTTATATTATGAAAATACATAATAAATAGTATATGAACCTGATTTATTCCACGAAAAATCCTATAGACTCATAAAAATACATATTTTAATTATTGACCATATATTATACTAAAATAGCTATTATATATTTTTATGAAAATAACGATTTTAATTCAAAATTAGCGAAAATTAAGCAAATAAGTGAATTTTAATCACAAGATAAAATTAAAGTGTCCCAAACATCATTATGAACATCCAGAAATCATAATATATGGGGCTTATATTTTGATTTTGTTAAAAGCTAATTAATTCACTAAAATAATGAAATTACTAATTTTATCTAAAATAATTACAATAAATAGTAAACATAATTATTTAAATAAAATTCTTGTTACTAAAATTAAATACATATATTGAGTATGTCATGTACAAATTTTCAACTTGAAAGGGTATTATTTACTATTTCTAAAATTTAATTCAATTTTCATCCAAATAGAGCCATTTCTTATGGACCTTATATTTCAAATAATTATTTCACTAAAATAAAATTATGAAATTATTTTACACTTAAAATAACTCTAGAAAACCAAGTTTCATAATTAAATAATATCAGTTTCTATTTTTAGAAAAATTACAAAGCTTCAGTCGGAATTTTGGTTCACCTGAATCAGCCACCTTCAACCACCCTTTGGCCACTCAACCTTGTCGAAACACCTCTTTTGGTGGTGCTTTCCTTAACCTTAAATGGCCACCACAACTGGACACCAATAGCCTATTCAACCAGCTTAATCAAATTCCGTACCCTGTTTTTGCTCTAATTTTCTTATTTTTTTTCTAATTTGTTTTGAAAATTTCTAGAGTGTTTTTATTATATTTCTAGACTTTTAAAATGTTTTTTTTTTTTTGAAGTTTACAAGCCCTATTTATATTTTCCAAATGGATAAGAATTTATAAAAATTAGATATGTGGCTTATACATATCATTTTTTTGGATTTTCAATGCATGAGATGTCATTTCCTCATTTCCTTACTTTTAACTCATCATCCAAATTAATCTTAAGCTACAACATAGGTATGGTGACTCATCCTTATATTTTTTATTAATTTTCCAATGTTTTATATTAATTTACCTTATTTAAATAATAATTTCTTATTATATATGTGTATTTAATACAAATAATGCATAATCTATGTTAATACATGTATAATTCAACTTCATTTATTATTTTTATAAGTTAAATAACCTATCTCTAATATACTGTTATATCTAAATGCTCAAATTTCACATTTTCAATATTTATCTACTTTAGTGATAAATTGCCATTTTCTTAAATTAATATTTTTATATAGATTATTTTGAGAAATTGACTTTACTTGAATGACTTTATCTAACTTTTCTAACCTTACTATAAAGTTGGAAATTAAACTGATATCTTAACCCGGAGTCCTAAATTTAAGAGCTCGGATCTTAAGATAATCGTATGAGCTTGAAATCTAAGATATTATGGATGGGTTCAAATAGAGCGACCAACCTGAATAAAGCTTTAGGGAGATCAAGGAGAAGCTCACATTCACCTCTGTCCTATCATTACCAAATTTAGACAAGCCCTTTTGAATTGGAATGTGATGCATCCGGCATTGGAATTGGCATTGTCCTAATACAAGAAGGATGACTCATTACTTGCCATAATAAGAAGCTTAGTGGTGTTACCTTGAATTATTTTATATACGAAAAATAGTTGTACTCTCCTTTTTAAGCTCTTACTATCTAGCAACACTACCTATTGCTACTAGAGTTTGTTATTTAGACTATCCAAGAGTCATTGAAGCATCATAGGCGTCAGAATAAACTCTCAAGAAGGTAAGCCAAGTGGTTAGAATTTATGGAAGGTTTCTCCTATGTAATTCGATACAAGAAAGGAAGCGCCAACATGGTTGCTGATGCTCTGTTATGTTGGAAAACCTTGCTGACCAAATTATTAGGATTTTTACTTATCACCAAGCAATATATTCATGACCCTCATTTTTGTCCCATTCTTGAGTAGTGCTAAAAAGGAGTTATTGTTAGATGATATTATCTTTGGGATGGCTATCTATTCAAGGATCGAAGGCTATGTCTACCAAACTATTCCATACGTGAGCTATTGGTGAGAGAGGCTCATAATGGTAGATTCTTTAGTCATTTTAGAGAGACCAAAACAGCTAATCTATTGAAGGAAAACTTTTACTAGCCTAATTTAGCCAAGGATGTCCATAAAATAGTTGGAAGTTATAAGGTGTGCAAGAGAGCTAAGGAGAAAAGAGAACCCCGTGGAATGTATATGCCCCTACCAAAACCAACCCTACCTTGCACCGACCTTGGCATGGACTTTGTCCTGAGGTTGCCTTAGACATCCAAGGGAAATGATTCGGTCTTTGTAGAAGTGGAGAGCTTCAACAAAATGGCACACTTCATCCCATACCATCGAACTAACAATGCTTTATACATTGTTGATCTGTTTTTGTGGGAAGTAGTCCAATTACACGAAGTATCGAAAACTATTATTTCAAATCAAGACACAAAATTTTTTAGCTATTTTTAGAAAACTCTTTGGAGAAGATTTGGAGCTAAACTTATGTTCAGCTCGAGTAGCTACCCCCAAACTGATGGCCAGATTGAAGTAGTGAATAGGATACTAGGCAATTTACTCAGAGTTGTTATGGGAAAGAACTCGAAAGATTGGGATCTATGTCTACTAGTTATGGTGTTCGCATACAACCAAACCATTCATAACACCATTGGAAAGATTCGATTCAAGGTCATCTATGGCTTCAACTTACTATCCCCTTAGATCTAATCAATACCCCTATAGTTGCTAAAGAAAATCAATCTGGAGTCAACTGAGCCTAAGAATTCTAAGAGCTACCCCAAATTGTGACAAGTAAGATCATTAAGTTTAGTTAGAGACAATAAGAGATTAGTAGTCAAGGTCGCCAAACTATTTCTTTCAAGCAAGGAGACTTAGTATAGATTCACCTCAACTAAGAATGATTTTCAAACTTAAGACAAAATAAGTTATCTCTACAAGCTAATGGTCCATTCAAGTGAAGAAGATCAACTACAATGCCTACTAGATTAAGTTACCCGATGACTATGGTGTTTCTTCCATTTTCAATGTGTCTAATCTAATTCCCCATTGACCAAAAGAAGAAGATCCCATAGGTGCCTTAGAAGAACAAGAATTAGAGACCACTTCAGATTTGAGGACAAATCTTCCTAACCCTAAGTAGATGATAGAAGTTAACCCTTCGGACCGATTATGGGAGGTGTTTTTTCCTGAGGGTCAGAAAGATTTGCCCTCAAATTTGAAAGGGTTTCTACTTCTTCTTCTAGGGCATATGTAGGGTCTTCTTTTGCTGCTTGGTAGGGGATCAAATTGGACACATTAAAAGTGGAAGAAACACTGTAGTCATCGGGCGACTTGATTTGGTAGGCATTGTAGTTGATCTTCTCCAAGATTTTAGACAAACCCTCAACTCAAGGAGATAGTTTGTTCTGTCTCAAGTGAGGGGAATCGTTCTTACTTGAGGTGTATCCATACTAAGTCTCCTGGATGGAAGGAAATGGTTCGATGACCTCGGCTACCAATTTTGTGCTATCTCTAATTGAATTTGGTGATCTTCTTGGTTAAAGACTGGTGTAGTTCATGTGATTCTTAGGCTTGGTTAACTCCAGATTGACTCTCTTCAGTAGCTATTGGGGCACCGATCATATCTAAGGGAATAGTAGGGTTAAAGCCATAGATGACTTCGAATGTGGTCATCCCAGTAATGTTATGGACAGTTTAGTTGTATGAAAACTCCATAACTAGTAAGCATAGATCCTAATCTCTTAAGTTCTTTCCCACGATAGCTTTAAGTAAATTGGCTAACATCATGTTTACCACTTCAATTTAGCCATCAGTTTAAGGGTAGCTACTGGAGCTAAATACAAGTTTAGTTCCAAGTCTTCTCCAAAGAAGCTTCTAAAAATAACTCAAAAATTTCATGTTCCAATCTGAGACAATAGTCTTTGGTACCCTATGTAGTTGGACAACCTCCTGCAAAAACAAATCAATAATCTATAAAGCATCGTTAGTCTGATGGCACAAAATGAAGTGCGCCATCTTACTAAAGCGATCCACTACAACAAAGATAGAATCTTTCCCTTTGGATGTCCTAGGGAACCCTAGAATAAAGTCCATGCTGAGGTCAACCCAAGGTAAGGTTGGTGTTGGCAATGGTATGTATTCTCGATGGTGTTCTCTCTTCCCCTTAGCTCACTTGCACGCTTCATAACTGCTAACTACCTTATGAACATCCTTAGCGAAACTTGGCCAGTAAAAGTTCTCCCTCAACAAATTGATTATCTTAGTCTCCCCAAAGTGACTTGATAATCTGCCGCTATGAACTTCCCTAATCAATAGCTCACACGTGGAACAGTTCGGTATGTACAGTCTTCAATCCTTAAACAGATAGCCTTCCTTAGGATAATATCCCTTGACAGCAATTCCATCCTTGCATTATTCAATGATGGGGCCGAAATGAGGCTCATGATCGTACTGCTTAGTAATGAGTAAGAATCCCAATAATTTTGTCTATAAAGTAGTCAACAAAGTTTGCCGTCATGATAGAGCATTGGTGACTACATTTATGCTTCCTTTCTTGTGTCAAATGATATATGAGAAACCTTCCATAAACTCCAACTACATGGCTTGCCTTTTCGAAAGTTTGTTTCGATTCCCTAGATACTTTAGAGACTCATGGTCTATATAAATAACAAAGTCTTATGGTAGCAAATGGTGTTACCAAACAGTAAGGGTTAGGTAAAGAGAGTACAACTCTTTCGAGTATATAAAATAGTTCAGGGCAGGACTACTAAGCTTCTCACTATGGTAAGCGATGGGTTGTCACTCCTACATCAGGACAGTGCCAATTCCTACTCTAAATGTATTGCATTCCAATTCAAAGGGTTTGTCAAAATCTGGTAGTGAAAGAACAAGCATCAAGGTGAGCTTCTCCTTGATCTCCCTAAACCTTTGTTAGCTCGATCTTTCCACCTGAACTCTTCATTCTTCTTTGTCAGCTCGATCAAGGGGGCGGGTATGGTACTAAAGTTTTTGATAAATTGCCTAGAGAAAGAAGTTAGGTCATGAAAGCTTCAAACCTCAGTAACATTCTTTAGTATCGACCACTCAAGAACAGTTTGGATCTTCTCCTCATCTGCTTAGAGTCCTTCCCCTGACACCACAAACCCTAAGAAGATCACTTCTTTCTAGTAGAATGTACATTTCTTCACATTTCCATACAACTTCTTAGTTCGTAAAATATCAAATACTTCGCGTAGGTGTTGAACATGTTTGTTCAGGTCAGCATTGTATACTAATATGTCATTAAACCATGCATCTTCCAATTAGAGAGCGTATTACATGGTTCATCAACCTTATGAATATGCTTGGTGCATTAGTAAGTCCGAATGACATAACCAACCATTTGTAGAATCTATGCTTTGTCTTGAAAATAGTCTACCATTCATCACCCGACCTTATGCGAATTTATTGGTAGCCACTTTACAAATCAATCTTCGAAAATATCTTGGTACCATAAAGCTCATCTAACATGTCATCGAGCTTCAATATTGAGTATTTGTACTTGACAGTAATTCGGTAGATTGCTCAACTATCGATGCACATGTGACATGAACCATCTTTCTTAGGGACAAGCAGAGCTGGTATAACATAAGGGCTCATGCTCTCCCTTACATATCATTGCTCTATGAGTTTGTTCAGCTGTCTTTTCAGCTAGGTAGCTTGCTTAGGGTTAATTTTGTATGCAGGTCAGTTTAGTAGGGTAGTGATTGGCTACAGATCAATACAGTGCTCAATGCCTTAGACAAGAGGTTGTCCTCTAAGCAGTTCTTCAAGGAACAAGTTAGAAAACTCATTTAGCAAGCATTGGATTTCATTAGGGATATCCTCCAAATCTCTCATTTCAACAATCTTCTAATCAATAGGAACATAGATTCTTCAGCCTATTCAATAACTTAGAGCTCTCTTCGGCTCATCACTAAGGCATTCTTCTTACTAGCTCAGGTGAGCTCATTGTAAGCTTCATTTACTTAGGACAGGGTCAAGGGTTACAGCACAATCTTCTTTCCATCCTTAACAAAGGCATAGGTGTTCTTATACCTATTGTGAGTAACATATCAGTCAAACAACTAAAGTTATCCAAGCAGCAGATGTGAAGCTCTCATGGGGACGAAAATGTACATTACTTCATCCCTATACACACTCGCAACACTGAATGGTACGATCACTTGTTCAATTACATGCAAATTACCTTTATCATGAAGCTAATATAGCTTATAAGATCAAAAATGCTTTAGGGTCGGCAGACTCAACCTCTGCATAAAGGACTGTTCAACGACATTAGTACAACTTCCCCCATCCACAATGATCGTGCACAATTAACCTTTGATAGTACACTTTGTATGGAACAAATTCTTCCTCTAATCTTCCTCAAAGTTCAACAAGGAACTTAGTACTCATCCGGGACTAGGGTCATCACTTCTCCTTGTCAGCATAGACACAGGTCTCCTCTTCCTCTTTGGATTTAGGTTTTCCAACATCTTCTTCTTTCTTGGCTCGCTCTCGTCGTTGCTATCCATTACATCCCTTCAAAGCACCATAACGCATTGGTTCAAACACTCATCGGCCATATGTCCAAAGCTCAAGCATTTAAAGCATTTCACCTCATTAGTCTTCCATCTAGAAGTTTGCCCTCTCATATATCCTCGGGGTCGGCTTAACCTCAAGTCGACCTATCTGACCAACTTGGCCTTGCTAGCTTGCTCAACTATCATCAGATCGATCATTCCTATCCTCAACCCTATATGGCCTCCTTAGCTTGATTTGACAGGTCAGTACAGGACTGGAGGTCAAGAGAATGTTGGCCTAGGTCGGCTCGGATCACTTCTCCTCTATTTTTCGACCCATTATGCTATCTTTATTACCTCTTCCAACGTAAAAAAAAAACCTTTGCATCTCCACAATGTGGCAAATTTCATGTCGGAGTCTAAAGATGAACCTTGACACAATACGAGCCTTAGGTTCTTCTATGTCAGCCCGAATCATAAGCATCTGAAACTCTCTAACATAATCATCAACAGATTGACTTCCTTGGCGAAGCTCCTATAACTTTACAAACGTATCTTGTAGGTAGGTCTTAGGTACAAATCTACCTTTCAACAACGTTTTCATCTCATCCTAGGTTCTAACACCTCATCTTCTATCTCTTGTTCTGGTTACATTCAAATTTTTCCACCACATAGTAGCATACCTAGTAAACTCTAGTGCAGCAAGTTGGACTTTGACAACATCCATATACCAATAACATTTAAACACTTTCTTGACCTTCTCTTTCCACTCCAAGTATTCATCTGTATCTCCACTTCAACTAAAGGGCGGGATTTGAACCTTGACATTGTCTAACCCTCAAGGGACTCAACGTCTTCATCCCTACGCTTGGTAATAGTAAGCTCCTTCTTCTTCCTCCACAAAATCGTCAAGATCTAACTCCTCACCATCTTCCTTAATCTCCTCCAACTCTAGTCTTTATCTAACAGTTTGGTCTGCTACTCCTCCATCTCATTGCAGTCAAATTGGGTAATTGGTTCTATTGCATTGGCTATGGTGTCTCTCAAAGGAATTTTCTAGTAAGTTATGGTGCTATACAACATGGGGTTATTGTCTGGTAACTTGCATTGCTGTCACTAGACTCTCAACAAGGTTAGTCAGTCTGTCAAGTTTATCATCAACCAATCCTCGGGTGTTGCTACCACTATGACTATGACCAGGTTGAGCACCACTACTTTGATCACCAATAACACCCTGAACACTTGAATTTGACATGGTACAATACTTCTCGAATAGATTAATAACTCATAAACAACTTCAATTCCCAGCTATCACTTAAACAAAACTATAGCAACTTGCTCTGTTTTTGTAATGAAAAACAGAGTAATAATGAAACTACACTTACATACACTCAAATACACTACAGTAGCTACGGAGGAAACATAGTAGCCACCAATAGCAAAGCGAACTAAAACTTTACTGCAACTTCATATACTCCCTCACAGAACCATGCTCTGATACTAGCGAAGCCGATACATCTCTAGGATCAAACACACGGAGAAGCACCACAACAAAGCAAACCAAAAACAATAGAGAAAAAGTTAGCAAAGTTCAAGCAGTTACCAAATGGATATGACGTACCATTCAATCTTACTCAGCCTAAATCCACCAGATATGACACACCAGTTTGAACTAAGGAGTCACTCACCACTGCTCCTTACTAAAGGGAATAGATAAGAGTTGAATGATAACGAGAACACTAAAGTTGCTCAAAATGAATAATTCTATATTGATTAGTTGATTGCTTACATATAAGAAATTAGGGGTTTATATACCCATCCACTAGGGTTACTTTACATATATGAAAAGACAAAAGGGTATTCTACAATTAAGTTACATAAAACATACTAAAAGGGGTAAAGAGGCAAAGAATATTTTATACATAAAAAAAAAATCATTCTAGAAAATTATGTTAGAAGATACATGTCACTTGGTGACTAGAGAATATGATACAAGGTAGGCAAAAGCAAAATAATATTTGTAGTTAGGGGCTAACCTAATCTAGATTAGGTCAGGGGTCAATTAGTCCTGTATAGAAGTTAGTTATATCAGCATCAAATGTCTGTAGTCAATCTAACAACTCAGCTTAGATAGACTTAGGCTATCTTCTGGAATAAGGCATCGTTGTTGGGTAGGAGCAGATATGACACATGTGAAGATCCGATAGGTAGGTCGATAAGAGATCAGTTTGGCATAGGGATCCCCATCTCGACTTTGGCTTCAAGCTGGTATTCTTTGTGTAAGTCCTTAGAGTCCTCTAGTTTGGCTAAGAGTGATTGGTCTAGGGGCCTGATTCTTATCAGTTGGCTCTTTAAATATCTCAAGGATTCATGATTGGTGTAGATCACAAATTCCTTAGATAGAAGATAGTATTGCCATATCATTAAGGCTCGAACTAAGGAGTAGAACTCCTTGTCATAGACAAAATAGTTAAGCGTAGCTTCTCGAAGTTTCTCACTGAAGTAGGCAATAAGCTAACCCTCTTACATTAGCATGGCACCTATGCCTAGTTCGAAGTATCATACTCTACTTCAAACACTTTTTCGAAGCTCTGTAGAGTTAAGCAAAAAAGGACACTTAGCTCAAGAGAGTGAGAAAGTTCAATGTATTATCTTTATGCCGATGTTGCGACTATTACAATTTGTAAGTATTTATAATATCTAATTAGGTTAAGTCCTAAGTTATAGGAAATTACAAAAAAGGATTTCTACTAGCTAGGAAAAGGGGAATAATTTATAGGGGTATCAATATAATCGCACCAAAAGAATATCCGTTATTAGAAAGGACAATATGGATGTTAGAAAGGATAGGGTGTGTATAATATTACTCATTTTGCAATCCTAATAATACTGCAAGCCAAGCAAGGGTAGGGCATGATTAGGTTTAGTCTGTATTGGCAATTCGGCAGCTCTAATTGCTAGGACTGGATAAGGGTTGGCTCAAGAGTGACTCACATTAGGGTTAGCCTCAGATGGTCAACTCTTAACAATTGTTAGTTCGGCCTTGGTACTGTAAGGTTGGCTATATCCTGATTTAGTGCTTGGACTGGTGTGCTGTGGAGGGGTTTACTCAGCATGTCAACTAATAACCATAGCAGTCCCTTAGATGGTACAGAGAGCAAAGTAGCTTGGCAGGTTGAACTGGGGTAAGCACTGCTCCTCGATGCTTAACTCACCTCGAATAACTCGAAGAACCATTTGAGCTAGCCCCCAAGTTCAAAAGTACGTGATCAGTCCTTGATCCCTATTAGATACCATAAGCATCAAAATATTTTTTTTTTTATGATGAAGATAAGGTAGAGGAGATTGCTAACTAAAGAGAAGAGGAAGGTATTAACTGTTGCTTTTTACTATACTAAGATAGACTTATCATGGAGAGGTTAGCTCGTTTTGTGCTACCAAAGGGAACAAATTCCCTTTCTTACTTATACTTGGCATAGTTTCCTATAAGTGTTCTTTATCAAACTTCTTGATTAATTATTCTTGTGTTATATAGCTATGCAACTCCAGAACATAGACTCCTAATAGGGATCATGGACTAATCATGCACTCTTGAGCTTGTGGGCTTACTCAGGTGGTTCATCGAGTTGTCCGAGGTGAATTGAATGTTGAGGAATAGTACGTACTCCAGTTTGACCTATTGAGTTACTTCGCACTCCACATCATCCAAGAAGCTGCCATGGTGACTAGCCAACATACATAGCTGACCCCCCCGCTATGTACCAGTCCAAGCGTCGAATCAAGATACAGTCAACCTCCCTAGTGTTGAAGCCAAGCTGATAGTTGTTAGGAGTCAATCACTCAAGGCCGACCCAAAAATGAGTCGCCCCTGAACCAACCCTTATTCAGTCCCAACTGTTCGAGTTGCCAAATTGCCAATGCAAACCTAACCTTATCAGAAACCTACCCCTGCTCAACCAGCAATGTCATTGGGACCATAGAATGAGCAAACTACACATGCATTGTCCCCTTTTTCTAACATCCATACTATCCTTTTTACCAACAGATATTCTTTTTACATGATTACATTGATATCTTTGTAAATTATTCCCCTTCTTCTTATCTAGTAGGAATCCTTTTCTATAATTTACTATAACCTAGGATTTACCTTGATTGGGTACTATAAATACTTGTATATTGTAATGGCCACAACAAAGAAAACATTGAAATCCTTAGATATACTCTCTTGAGTTAAGTGTTTTGCTGCTTACTCTCGAGCTATTCTTATCTAGCCTATTAAGCGTAGAATAGTGGCGAGTGACCTCCAGCCTCACTTGTATGTCATATCAAGTGCAGCCCAAGCTCATGTGAGTCGTTGGTGCGTCATATCCATCATCAATGTACGAGGGCCCCTACTCAACCTTCAATTATCATTTAACTTTCGAACCATCTCATAGTTCGAACCCACCCTATTGGCTCATGCTATACTGGATGTCGTATGTTCATTCATGCCGGACCTTATCATCTTAGTGTCAGAGTTTGGCTACATTCAAAGTTGGATTCTATTACTTTGTTCTTTGAGTGGTTTGTTATTGTTTTTAAGTGTTAGAAGTTCTGTTGTTAATATCAGAGTTTAGGTAGTAAAAAGGTGTAGAGGAAATTCCAGTGCTTTATTCTCCCCTGTTTCTCCTACGCAAAACAAAGTGTGGTTGTTTATTTATTTGTTGTATAGTTGTCTTGTTGTTGAGAGTATTAGTTATTGATCTGCTGTTGTTATTTACAAAAAGAACTCTAAGTAGTATTTTAAACATCAATTTTGTAAGGTAACCAATAATGTCAAATTCAAGTGTCCAAGGAGCTCTAGGAAACCAAGAAAGTAGTGCTCAAAATAGCTAAGGGTAAGAAGGAAGCTTTACACCTCAATTAGGGTAATTGATTGGATAGGCTCACCGACTTAGTAACTAATTTGGTGATTGTTATCCAAAAAGATAAATAATGAGCTAGAAATAGCCCAACCAGAGGACGTAAGTAGCAAGAGCAAGGCAATGGTTAGTTTGGCCAAGCTAATGCCCTAACTCAACCACCTTAAGCTGAAGGAATAGGTAGGGATGCTAGACAAACGCTAGCACATGAAGAAATTGAGGAAGAAGAGGAAAGAGTGACCAAGCAAAGGAGTATTATGAGCCTAAAGAAAGAAATGTACGAGCCCCTAGAGTTGAAGGGTTGAGGGTACATATTCCAAGCTTTTTTAGAAGTGGGGATGTCGAGGACTACCTAGATTGGGTAGACAAGATTGTGAAGCAATTTAAATGCCATGAAGTACCAGATAATGCAAAGGTTAGACTTGCTATGTTAGAGTTTACTAGTTATGCCTCCCTATGGTGGAAGAACTTGTAGGCCACTCAAAGAAGAGAAGGAGAACGTGAAGGTAGGAATTGGGATGAGATGAAAAGGGTCATGAGGAGGAGATTTGTGCATAGCTACTGTATGTGGGATACCTTCAAAAGATTATAGAAGTTGAGGTAAGGAGGATCAACTATTGAAGCATATATCAAGGAATTCCAAATTTTAATGATTCGATGTGAAGTCAACAAGCCAGAACATCAAACTGTAACTTAATTCATCAGTAAACTAAAGTATGAGATTATAGATATCCAAAAACCATGGATATTAGGTCACCTAACGACATAATCCAAGTCGCCTAGAGGATAGAAAGGCGTTAAACAGGAAGGTTCCGACCACCCATCAACTGACCTAGCAGTAATCAAACTATTCCGAGCAAACTTGTGCGATCGAAACTAAGTAAAGTTGCTAGGGCCTTAACTTACTCAAATTACCTTAAGTATAGCAAAAGAAAGTCCTAAAGAAGTTTGAGAAGGGCTAGAGTTCGAGTAAGAAGATGAGTGAGATCAAATGTTTCAAATGCCAAGGATTTGGACATATGGTTGCTTAGTATCCAAACAAAAGAACTATGATGATCCTAGTAAGGTGTCAACTATTGTAGTAGATAGTACTAACGAGGAAGTAGAGGAGTTGAAAGAAGATGAATGGACTGAGCTGTCCGAAGAGGAAGTCTTCTACAGCGAGGTAGGCCACTTTATGCTGGCCACTCTAGTGTTAAGGAGGACTATAAGTGTTAGTACTATACCCGAAGACGAGCAAAGGGAAAATCTCTTCCATATCGAATGTGAGGTGAATGAGTCACTGTATGCCTTGATCATTGATAGTGGGAGTTGCACTAATGTAGCCTCTATATTTATGGTCCAACAATTGAAATTTCTGACCAATGCCCACCCAAAACCTTATAAGCTACATTAGCTTAATGATAAAGGAGCCCTATAGTTGAACAAACAGGTGTCTGTATCGATCTACATTGCAATTATCGAGATGAAGTACTTTATGATGTGTTACCTATGAGTGCGTTCTACATTCTACTTGTATGACCATGGATGTTTGATCAAGCAGTGATATATGATGGAAGGAGGAATACATATTCCCTAAAGTATGAAGGTAGAAGGGTGAAATTCAGTCCTATGACTGTTGAGTAAGTAAAGGTCATGCAGTCCTAACTCAGTCGAACCATGAAGAAAGAAGCTTTGCTGATAACCTGAGTTGAGTTGAAAAGAGAGATGGAGCTCAAAGGATCGACCAATTTGCTAGTTTAAATAATATTAGAGATGAGGTCCAAAGAAAGGGAGTAACCCACCAAGGTGAAAACATTATTAGATGAGTTCATCAATCTATTCCCAAATGAGTTATTGAAAGGTATGCCTCCCATCTGAAGTGTCGAACATGCAATTAACTTGCAGCCAGGTGTCATACTGTAGAACAAGCTTGTCTATAGGTTGAATCTTGAATTAGCCACCAAGCCATAGAAGCAAGTAGATGAGCTGATGAAAAAGGGTATGTACACGAATCCCTTAGCCTTTGTGCCATGCCAGCCTTGTTGGTGCTAAAGAAAGATCAATCTTGGAGAATGTATGTAGATAGTTGAGTAATCAATTGAATCACCATCAAGTACAAGTATCATATACCAAGACTTGATGACATGCTATATGAGTTAAGTGGAGTAAGAGTGTTCTCTAAAATTGACCTCAAATTAAGATACCATCAAATCCAAATGCATAAGGGTGATGAGTGGTAGACTGCATTCAAAACATGCCATAGCTTATATAAATGACTTATAATGTCGTTTAGACTATCCAACGCACCGAGCACATTTATGTGCTTAATGAATCGTATGCTTTGAGAATTAATAGAGAAGTTTGTCGTGGTTTATTTTGGATGACATCTTGGTGTATAGCCCTAACCTAGAGGCTCACCAACAACATCTTCAAAGCATCTTTGCAAAACTCTGAGCTAAACAGCTTTACACCAATCTGAAGAAGTGTAACTTTTGCCGATCCGAAGTGATACTCTTAAGATTTGTTGTAAGTAGTGATAACATACAAGTTGATGAAGAGAAGATCAGAGCGATCATCGAATGGCCAGTGCCAACCACTTCAGCCAACGTAAGGAGTTTCTACAGCCCAACATCATTCTATCATAAGTTTATAAGGAATTTTAGTACAATTGTGGCCCCACTCACTGAACTTTCAAAGAAGAATGTTGAATTTAGATGGGGAGAGAAGGAATAGTGGAGTTTTGTGGAAGTGAAGGAGAGGCTAACTATAGCCCTTGTCTTAGCTTTGCCAAGCTTTGACAAAGTATTTGAAGTAAAGTGTAATGCGTCTAAACAAGGCATAGGTGACGTATTGAAGCAAGAAGGCCAACCTATTGCTTACTTTAGTGAGAAACTTCAAGGAGATACACTCAACTATTTTGTCTATGACAAGGAGTTTTACTCTTAATTCAAGCCTTAACGGTGTGGCAATACTATCTATTACCTACGGAATTTGTGATCCACACCAATCATGAATCCTTGAGATATCTGAAGAGCCAACCTAAGTTATCCTAGAGATATGCCAAATGGGTTGAGTTCATAGAGGGTTTTTCTTATGTCATAAAATATAAGAATGGAAAAAACAATATAGTGGCTAATGCCCTATTGAGATGACATTCTCTCCTAACCAAGCTGTAGACTAAGTTGCTTGGCTTTTCAACAATAAAGAATTTATATGCTAAGGATCCATACTTTGGTCCCATCTATGCTAGATGTGAGGAAGGAAGAACACTGCATGACTATCACAAAGAGGATAGATACTTATTCAAGAAGAAGAGACTATGTATCCCGACTTATTCCATGAGAGAATTACTAGTGCGTAAGGTACATAGAGGAGGATTGAGCGAACATTTTGGCCAACGCCAAACCTATGAGGTACTATCCTCAAGCTTCTTTTGCCTAAGGATGATGAGAGATGTCCAATCTATTGATGGTTGATTTTCGTCCCGGTGCATGAACAATTGCAAAACAAGAAAATGGCTACTAGGGGCATTAGAGGATACTCCAGCACATCCACTTCGATACCTAAGTTAGCCATCTTATCATGTGGAGAGAAACGTTGAGTAGTTAGCAAAAATGAGAGAATGGAAGAGGGTCCCTTACTTGGGAATCTTGCTTGGTATTTATAGTGAGTTAATAGAAATTGTACTCGAATTGGATTAATGGACCGGGTACAAGCAATGGCCCAACTAACATGAACTCAAATAATAATTATCCAAAAATACCTATCAACACTTGCCCCACATTCTCTTTAGTGACAAAGTCAAAAAAGAGAGTATTTAGGGAAGTTGATTTGGTAAGGATTTTTAGAAAAGTTTGTAATTCTAGCCTAAAGAGGTTCGAGTGCTTGAAAAAACAAAGGCCTAAAGAGGTGAAAAGAGGGAATAGGCGGAGTGCCCAATGTAGCGAGGGCCTAAAGAGGCCTTTGTGCCTAAAAAGGTAAAAGCTCCTAAAGAGGTTGGAGCACTTGAAGAGGTGAGAGTGCCTGAAGAGATGAGAGCCTAAGGAGGCGAAAGCACCTAAAGAGGCTAGATCGCCTAAAGAGGTGAAGGCTTGGGAGGCTAATGTGCTTGAAAAGGTGAAGGCCTAAAGAAGCCAAAACGCTTGAAGAGGCAAAGGCCTAAAAAGGTCTATATGGCCACAAAGGCTAGGGAAGCATGCAAGTTGTTTAAGTTGGGCATGACCTATGCTAAGTAAGGCCGTAAAATAGGCTAGTTAGCCTCTAATCTATTAAGGTATAAGATTTTGGCTTGCTTTCTTGTCGTCCATATTAGTTGTAGGACTTAGAGCTATTAAGGAGTATCCCATTAATAGATTATGTTTGCATGGGTACAAAATGGAGGGCGTTTATTTAGTCTCAATTTGTTCTTAAGTTATCATGCTTGTGTAAATAAAAACTTGAAAGAACTCGATAAGAATTAAATAAATTGTCATAGATGCCTGAATATGATGGTGTGGAAACCAAGACATTATCTTTAACTTTAAATAAAGTTAAAGATGCATGTTTTGAAAAAATAAATAGCCAACAAATTACAACCAAACATTATCTTTTTGGAGTTGGACATATATTCCATAGATAATTTGGCTTTTTAAATGTCAAGTTGAGCAATACCATTTACCTGCGCTTCAAACACATAATCTTCCACATGTGGCTAGCTAAGTGGTTGTCATCTTATCGAACTAAGTCAATCTCAACAAGTGAACTTCTTGCACGCATGTGCCAGCTCTGATACGATAGCGCCCATTTATATGTTATACAGGTCAGGCTATCACGGCATGAAGCTCAGAGCAAGACCGCCTCTTAAGCTTGCGTAGTTCTACCAAATGTACATAATGAAGACTCAAACTTTGGAGATTGGTGAGCACTCGAGTTCAAACTTTGGAGATTGAGCTGTCTAGCACTAATGAGACAAAGGCTTTGGAAGATTTAAAGAAATCCCTCCCAGCTCCAACAAATTGTGTCTTCGTGGTAATAATGGACAACTTGGCCTTGATGTTGCTGATCTAAACTTAACTCAGCCATGGTGCATCATGTATACATAACTAGCTCGATATTTAATGCCTTCACCTAGCTCGGAAAAAGAACAATGAACTTGAATCGTAGAGCTCGACGTTGAAAGAATAAGCTTGGCTTTTCGGCAATTCAGCACTCTCCTTTTGAAGTCATGCTATTGTAGCTTGATTAAAGAGGTTGGTTTAGGCCGTGGTGCTCAGATTCGTATAAGATGTAGCTCGGACTTCATTAAGGTGAAGCTCGATCACTTATCTCACAACAATCTATGTTGAACACTCGGCATTTCTACTTGGCAAAGTGTGGAGCAAGGCAAATGTTCTTGGCCACTTAACACTCGACCATGGAAGGACAAGGTCTCGGCACTTGCAGGTTGAAGAAGTTTCTCAACACGGCACAACCTTACAAAACAAAGCTCAGCTGAAAGGAGCTTAGAGCTCGGGCTCTATCACGTCATTCAGAGAAGCTCGGATTACTCAGGAACACTCGGCTTCTCTGTGACTTGCAGGTTGATAAAAGAAACACTTGGCATCAAAAGTTCGAACACAAATGACATGAGCAATTACAAGTGGAACAGTGCAACAAACCAATTTTTTGGACAATCAATTCTTCGGAAAACATAGATTTTAGTATAGTATAGTTCCATGGCTACTCAGAAAAAGGAGAACAGTACAGATCTATCGTGTGCAAGTCAAACTCGACACGAAATGAAATCACATTGATCCATGCATAGGAATAAATGTGTTCGTGCCTGGTGCTGAATAATAGAACCTTTCTTCAGCCAAAACAATTCAACATACCTACTTTATATGATTACAAAAAGCAAGCAATGCATAGTTACAGTCACGAACCTGGCAACGACGGTTATGAACCAAGAGAAGATAATGTTGCCATTATCTAAATTTGTGAACTCACTCGAAAGTGACATTTCCGAACCAGACGATGGATGAAACTGCAGCAGTTACACTTTTTGAAGAAGAAAACCACCATGCTCGTCTTCTCTAAGCCCTACAAGTTTCCAAGACTCATCACAGGATTGAGGAAAATCATTCTAGGATGAAATACTGGTGAATTGCATAATTTAGGAAAATCCTTTTAGAGTTGCAATAATTGTTCTAATAGATAGCGCTAATTGTTAACGGTTGATTTTCGTCCTAATGCATGAATACCTACAAAGCAAGAAAATGGCTACAAGGAGCACCAAAAGGTACTCCGATGCGGCTAATGTTGTTGGTGAATTTTGAGATTAAGAAAAATCCTACAAAAAAGAATAAAATGCTTGGTACTGGGGCCAATCCAGTATGGCCACTCTGATGTCTAAGTTAGTAGGGTGACTTTGTATAAAAGTATGTGAATGAAGTGTTAAAGATAGAGATCTTATGAAGTTTTCTTTCTCATATTTATAGATGGCTATAATGTCTAAGATAGTTGTCAAAATAACTGTTAAGACACATAGAAGCTTCTTAATTTGACATCTTTTCTGATATGTAGAGAGAGTAGGCAGTTATATAATATAACCATACTTATGATAACTGTTCGTGTCATGGGCCTAAATTCAAACCAGGAACAGATTTAGGATACTCGACATAAATCCCTTGTGTCAATTTTCTAGAGGCATGCTGAGAGATTCAAGTTATGAGGCATGGCATGCCGAGAGATTCAAGTAAATGAGTATGCTAGATGAGCGAAAACTAACTATCAATATTTACCCCTGAACTCCCATGTTCGAGTAGTCAACAAAGGGAGTGATATATATATTCCACTAGAGGCCAAGTGGAGGACCGATTCTTTAGATTGATGCCGAGAAAGATAAGAAGTGGGACGAATCACATCCCAGTCGAAAGGTTGCCATTTCTAAACTCCTACCCGTTCGAGAAACCAAGAAATTGGTGGCATGACATTTGTCACCTAGGTTATCATTTTGCTACAGGCCTAATAACTATTAAAAAGTTGTCAACCATCATATTTTAATCACAAAACACGTGTCAGCAATCCGTACTGTTACCAAATTAGCGCATCATTACTATCAAAAGCAGACTTGTAGTTACGAGGATGGATCGTCCATATATGAGGTACTATTCATAATCGGATTTCATTTCTCTAGTTACATCTTAAACTTTTATTTGCTTTCTCATCTTCAAATTTGCATTATTTGACTTGTGTTATTTCATTTCATATAACTATTCAAGTATAATTCGCAAAGTTGCTCGTCGACTTGTTCTATCCGATTCCAAGGCAATGGAAATTAAGGCCACTTTTTTCCCCTAAATAAGGAGCGAGGTGGCATGTTCTTCAAGCAGTTCAGCCAATAATATGGAAGCAAGGTGAGATAAACTTGCTCAAATTAACAAGCTTCCTATGGATAATTATCCCAAGGATAAGAAAGGGAGGTCTTCAGCAAGATATCTATACAACACAATAGCCTACTTCCATGACTCTCCTGATGGTACAATTAGTTCCGTCAACAGAGTTCTTGTCACAAAGTACAACCAGTACTGGCGAGATCTTCTTGGAACATGGAACTTGACAAGGCTGAGAAATGGGGAAAGAGTATGTTTCCCAAGGGAAGGTCCACATATACCTGAAATATCTGGATTTTGGGCTACACTTCCCTTTTTCAGCTTTTGTTTGGGGATTCTTCAACTACTTCAGAGTTGCATCGAGTATGTTCTCACCAAACACATATTGGCTTCTTGTGGTTTTTGATATAGTTTATGAAGAAATTGAAGTCAAGGCTACGCCTTAGTTGTTTAAGTTTTTCTTCACTATTCGAAGGTAGCCTGACGGTTGGTACTTCGTCATTAAGAGGCATCGGCACAAGTTCACGGATAGGTTAGAATTTAAGATCCACAAGTGGCATGACAAATTCGTATCAATAGTGTCTAATGAAGACTTGGACTTCTGGACCTAATGGACTAAGCCGATCTGTACAAAAGATATAAATCTGATGCCAAATGATACAACAGCAACAAGAAAAATTCAAGAGAGGAGGAAGAACAAAATGTTCTTCTAGATGCTGAGAGGATTATACGGCGATATGAAAATGGAGACCCAATCTTTTCTGAAAAAGAAGGTACGCTAATGAGTTATCGTTGTACCAATTATAGTCATGAAGAAAGCCATTCTCAAGACTTAAGAGGAGAATTATAGCCTTTGAGCCTTGCTCGGCACGGAAAATATAAGTTCATTTTTCTCCTATCTTTATATTAATTCCATTACTCGTATCGTAGATATGGGTGCTAGTAAGGTGAGTCTTACCAAGCTACTCGCTCAAGCCAAAGCCAAGAAATCTAAGGCTAACAAAAGGGTAAATACCTCAGCAAATACTACTCGACCTACTGTGGTAAAGGAGGCTACAGCAAAGCAGGCGGCTGTACAAAATATCTCTCGTCTTGCTGAAAGGTTGAAGGAGAATGAAAAAACACTACCAATCGAGGTTAGTTCTGAGGAGCCTCTAATCATGATTATTCAAACTTCTGTCGAGTCGAAGGATGGGGAGCATCGAGGGACATACCTCAACGAAGAGGATGAAAATGCCATTGCCACAGAAGGCTCATCGCTGGCGATTGCGGTAGCTTCGAGTGGTGACAAAAGACCAAGGAAGGAACTCACCGACCAACCACCTACCAAGAAGTCTAGGGGCTTAGATGAAAGGGCGAAGGAGGTAATGCATTCTAAAGCTCTTAGCATCAATAGCACTGAATTTGTCCCCAACAAAGAGGTCAACAAGTACTTTGTCCCTTGCTAAAGCCACCAAATTTTGGACACTGACTCAGCCCTGGGAGACAGGATGAAATCTTTACCTCTAATGGAAGGGGTCATTCTTCCAAAAGACAAAGATATCGCTAAGAAAGATGTCGATAGGGTTAACGGTTGCAATAAGGCCCATGCTATGGCCAAATTGTATGATGTGAGTATTCATAACCATTACATTTAATTATCGAATTCATTCGGGTAACTAACACATTTCCTTTTCCAAATGAGCAGCCACATTCTAACAACTTTGGATGAAGTCGACAAAGAGGCAAAGAAGGTAATATCTTCAGTTGTGTATGTATCATACCTAATCATTCTTGATTGTATTAAATGAATTTGCTGCAGAAAGTTGAGGATGCATACAATACATCAAAGGCCTAAACTACTGATGCTAAGAATATGAGGATTAGGGCTAAGATGGAGGTGAGAAAGCTTAAGGAAAAACTTGCTACTGAGAAATTAGCACATGACCTTGCCATTGATGAAATCTCTAGCCTGAAAGCTAAAATGGAAGAACAATACAAAAAGTTTGAAGGCTTAAAAGAGGAGCTGTAGAAGAAGAAAGAAGAGTACTAGGGCTTAAGCTAAACTATTTGCATGATGAGCGACAATGAAGATAAGCTTAGGATGCAAATAAAAGAGTTGGAGACCAACAAGTCGAACTTACAAAACCATGTGACTAAGTTGGAGGAGACTATGAGGAGGAGACCATCAATTGAAGAAACTCTCGATATAATCACTCCCGCAAAACGAAAGGCTTGTACACAAGAAGTTATTGGGGGGGGTGGGAGGGGGCGGAGGTGGGGCGTAGTTTCAAGCGACAAGAGAAAAGTTCTTAAAGCTTTATCCTGATTATGATCTCTCATGTCTTAACTTTGCTAACGTCGACGACAAAGTTAGTAGTGGCGACAAAGATGAAGGCAACGAGACAAGTGTTGAGAATATAAATCAAACTGATAATGAAGCTCATGCCGAAGAAGTTGCCTACTTTGAGATCGAAGTTGCTTGCTCTAAGATCCCAGTTGCTGAGGAAGCCTTAGCCACTGATTTAAAAATCACTTCTGCTGAATCTGAGGATAGGCCAAAGGACTAATTGTACTGGCACATTGCATTCTCGTGTAATTATCGATTGAAATATATTCAAGGCAATGCTAAGTGATTATGACACAAGCAAAAATAGTTGATAGATCTCCAATACATTTAATTTTACCTATTGCACTTTTACGGCATGTATGGTATACGTATGTTGCTTCATGTACTTTTTCGTCAACATGTTTTATTTCACACGCTATTTGTTACTTAGCATGTTTTATTTCACATGCTATTCATTACTTAGCATGTTTAATTTCATACTCTATTTGCTTTTCGACATGTTTTATTTTGCACGCTCAAACCGTTTGAGGCATAGACTAGTCACATTACTCAGCCGTAAGGTTAATTTGTGTAGTTCATTAATCTCGTTTGACTAGAACATAGGTCAGTTCATTTGTCGAGCAGCTTAAAACTCGTTAATTTGGCAATCATGATGAAAACAAACATAATGAGACTTTAAATATAATTCTCATAAATAAGTACTGCAGTTTTACAAACCTGTTGGCTGTCATCAAATGAGTGAAGACAAATCATCTGACAGATTAATTGAAATAAAATTTCAAATTCTCAGTATTCCGTGCTCGAGGGATGATTGATCTATCTAACATTTCTAGTCGATAGGCCCCCTCGCTAATAACTTCCTAGATCCTCATAGGATCCTCCCAATTCGCGCCGAGCTTTCCTTGAGTAGCTCGTACACCAATAGCTTCCATTTTACACTAAACCAGATCTTTAGGTTAGAAAACCTTATGCTTCACTTTTTGATTATAGTACCTTACTGCTCTATGCCAGTATGTCACGACCCTGGCTCTCATAATGTCTCGAATTTCCTCAATAGTGTCCAAATTCATTATCAGTCCAACTTGATTAAGCATAACATCAAAATTATGCATCCACAGATTAGGCAAGTCTAGCTCAATCGGCAATACAGCTTCCATACCATATGCTAACTTGAATGATGTCTCTCCCGTTGCAGTTCTGTGAGTGGTTCTATATCCCCATAAGACATTTGGTAGTTCGTCTGCCCATCTCCCCCTAACTTAATTTGCCTTCCTTCTTAAGCCGTATAATATGATCTTGTTGACAACTTCAACTTGTCCATTTGTCTAAGGGTGCGTTATAGACATATAATTGAGACAAAAGCCATGCTTCTCGCAAAATGCCCGGAACTTACTGTTATCAAACTACAGGCCGTTATCTATGATTACCGTATAAGGAACACCAAATCTTGATATGATGGAACCGGAGACAAATGCTTCCACCTTTTACTCGGTGATCTTTGCCATTACCTCTACCTCTGCCCAATTGGTAAAATAATCCATAACAACAATGACGAATTGTCGATAAGTGGTAGATTTCTGAAAGGGTCCGAGGATGTCTAACCCCCACTAAGCGAAAGGCCAAAGGCTGGTCAAACTACATAACTCAATGGCCGGTGTGTTACTCGACAAGTCATGTTTTTGGCATTAAGGACAGTGTTGGACAACGTCCTTCATGTCTTCGCTCATAGTTGGCCAATAATAGCTAAGTCATAGAGCTCAAATGTATAGTGTTTACGCCTTTACGTGGTTACTACGTATACTACCATGTAATTTAGACAACACCTTCTAAGCATCTCTCGGGGAAAGGCATCGAAGGTAAGGTTAAGATATGTTATGCTTATATAGCTAACCATCAATCATCGTATAGTTTGCATCTTGGTAAGCCAATCTTCGCGCCTCCTTTTTGTCGTCGGGGACCATACCATCTTTTAGATAATTCACTAGGGAATCCATCCACGGTTCTTCTCTCGGGCAAGGACCTAACTCACAACTTTGTGAAAGATTAGATAAGCCTTTCTATAGGAGAAACCCGACGAAAGTTTCTCACTCAACTCAGGGAATGCCATACTGGCCAACTTCAACAGCTTATCGACAGCAATAGTCTTGCTTCTCGGAATTATGTGAATGGAGAAAGATAGGAATTCTTCTGCAAGCATTTATACCACCAATAGGTACTTACTCATCTCTTGTTCTCTTACCACGTAACTTCCGGTGACCTGATTTATGATCAGTTAGGAATCAGAGAACACTTCGAGTTTCTCAGCACCAATTTCTTTTGCCAGTTTCAATCCGGCGATAAGAGCTTCATACTCTACTCATTGTTACTAACTGGGAATCCAAATTTCGAAGTGTAATGAACTTTGACATTATGGGAGCTTTGAAGTACTAAGCCTGCACCACTCCTTCTCGTGTCGAAGAACCATCGACATAAATAAACCAAATAAGTTTCTAGGCAATTTCCATACAACCTTCCTCTCCAATGAATTTGACTACAAAACCCGCTAGTACTTGGGCCTTTAGTGCCATTCCAATTTTATATTGTACACCATAAGCACTAAGCTCTAAGGCATATTTCATCATCCTCTCTAAGGAGTTAGGCTACTACAATGCTTGCCAAAATGGTTGATCAGTGAGGATAATAATCTAGTGAGCTTCAAAATACGGCTTCAACTTTCTCGCCAATAGAATCATTGCTAATATAAATTTTTCATTCTTTGTATACCGAAGCTCTAGCCCCTATAGAACATGACTCACATAATAAACGAGTTGATGCTCTTTGCCCTCAATTTGAACCAGTATAGAGGAAAGTACTCACAGCTGACTGATAGATACAAGTATAAATGTTCTCTAAGAATGGGTGTCGAGAGTATCAAGGTTGACACAAGAAATTTCTTAAGCTCGTTGAAAGCTCTTTCGCAATCATTAGTCCAATTGAATTCCTATACTTCTTGACACGAATCTGTTAAGGGCGGCAATTCGTCCAGTGAGTTCCTATACCTCCTCAACCATATGAGGTGATTTCATATTCCTTATGACTTCAATCTTTCTCAGATTGGCCTTGATGCCGCGTCGTGTAACCATATACCCAAGAAATTTCCCTGGTGTTGCACCAAGGACGCACTTAAGTAAGTTGAGTTTCATGCTATATCTCCTCAATGTGGCAAACATTTCCTCCAGATCAGTAAGATGCTATTCTTCCTTCATGCTCTTCACGATCATGTCATCCACATATACTTCAACATTCCTATAGATCTGAGATTTGAACATCTTTGTCACTAATCTCTGGTATGTGGCACCAGCGTTCTTTAGCCCAAAGGGCATCACCGTATAATAATACGTTCTAAAATTGGTAACGAAAGATGTATGGACTTCATCTGCCTTGTCCATATTGATTTGATTGTAACCAGAGAAAGCATCCATAAAAGAAAGCAACTCATGTCCTATGGTTGCGTCTACCATCTGATCAATTTTTGGCAATGGGAAACAATCCTTGGGATAAGCCTTATTAAAATCTGTAAAGTCTATGCACATTCACCACTTACCATTAGACTTCTTGATTAGCACACAATTTGCTAGCCAAGTCGGATAAGGCTCTTCCTGAATGAATCCTACCTTCAATAATTTCTAAACCTCTTCTTCTATTGCCACTTGTCTCTCCGGTGCAAAATTTCTCTTTTTCTATTGGACCACCTTTACATTTGGGTTAATTTAAAGCTTGTGAACCATAACGTCTCTCAAAATACTCAGCATGTTTGAAGGTGACCATGTAAACACTTCAGCATTAGCTTGCAAGAAGTCAATCAGACTTTGCTGAACATCTACTAACATGGGTTTTCCTATCCTTGTTGTCTTCCAAGATCATTTCCCAAAGGAATTTCCTTTTTATCATTCTCAGCATTCTCTATGCCAACTGACTTGCCTTTTGGATAGGATTCAACTCGAAATACTTACTCTTGTCTTAAGGCCCTTATATATAAGGATCGTACCAATTATTGATCCCCTCTACACACATCGACTCCTGTAAGAATAGGAAACTTAGCCTTAAGATGTGCCATTAAAGGAACAATGCCGAATAAATGTTGGCATGGCCGTCCCATTATCATGTTGTAAGGAGACCAACATTTGATGATGAGAAAATCCACTTTATCCTCTACAACATGCTCATCATCACCTATCTGTATTGGTAAAGAGATAACTTTAGCTACTTGGACGGGTTGATTATTGAAGGCATAGAGGTCATACTTGTAAGACTGTAACTGTACTTTGATCTTGGGCCTCATTTAATCGAAGGCATGCTGAAAAATGATATCGGTTAAACTTCCCATGTTAACAAGAATCTTCTTAACTTCAAAGTTAACGACTCTCGCATTAATGATAAGTGCATCATTGTATGGCCTTTAGATACCCTCAAAATCTTCTTCTCCAATATCATTTTCCAGCATGCCTTCGATTAAATGAGTATTAAGATCAAAGTGTAGCTGCGGTCTTATAAGTATGACCTCATGTTAGCAATCTTGTCATGTAGAGAGAAATGTTGAGTAGTTAGCAAAAATAAGAGAATGGAAGAGCATCCTTTACCTAGGAGTCTTGCTTGGTATTTTTAGTAAGTCAATGGAAATTGTATTTGGATTGGATTAATGGATCGAGTTCAAGCAATGGACCAACTAATATAAGCCCAAATAATAATTATCTAAAAATGCCTATCAACACAATCCATGTTAGAAAGGTGTGCAACCTGCCAAAAAGCAAAGAGTTGAGCTAAGCAAGGACATTATCTACCCTTGCTCATCCCAACCAAACCATGGTCCAAGTTAAGTATGGACTTCATGTTAGGATTACCGAGGATATCCCAAAGGAAGGACTTTATCATGGTAGTTGTGTATCAATTTAGCAAGATGGCACATTTCATGCCTTGGTTGAAAACAATCGACATTTCGACTATCTCTCTTCTTTTCTTGGAAGAATTAATCAAGCTTCACGGAGTACCTAGAACCATTGTTTCAGATCAAGACCTGAAGTTCATAAGCCATTTTTAGAAGATACTATGGAGACGAATGGGAACCAAGTTATTGTAAAGCACGTCCTGCCATCTATAGATCGATGGGCAAATCAAGGTTGTCAATAGAACTGTAGGAACTTTGCTATAGGTTACTGTCGGACGAAACTTAGCTAATTGGGATCTATGTTTACCAATCATCGAGTTTACCTACAACAAAACTACACAAAGCGTGACGAACATTTCCCGCTTTGAAGCCGCCTATAGGTTTAACTCCGAGCTCCCGATGGACTAAGTACCCTTACCGAGGCTTGATGACCACCTGCTTACTATAGAGAGAGTTAAGGCCATCAAAGCTATGCACCAAAAGGTAGTAGAACAATTAAGCTGAACTACTACTAAGCTCAGGAGGCGAAGCCGAGGATGAAAGAATAGAGAATTTCAACCAAGTGATTTGGTTTAGATTTACCTCAACAAGGAACGATTTCCAAACTTAAGGAAGAGTAAGTCATCTCCCAAAGCTGATGAATACTATAAAGTGCTTGAAAAAATCAATCCGAATGCTTACAAGATGGAACTACTAAAGGAATATAGCATCTCAAACTCCTTTAACATTACCAATCTCCACCCATACACTCTTAAAGACGAGTAACTTGGAGCTGAGCCAGATTTTGATCCTAAATCTCAAACAACCTCAAGGGGCATGATAGGGATTACAGACCAATTACACACTCTCGAGCTCGTAGGCTTACTTAAGTGGTTCACTGAGCTATTTGAGGTGAATTGAGTGCCAAGGAACTATGTGTACTCTAGTTTGACCTGCCGAGTTACTTTGATCCCCACATCATCCAAGAAGCTTCCAAAGTAACTAGCCGGCATGTAGAGCCGACTCCTCTATTACATACAAGTTTAAGCATTGAATCAAGATACAGCTGACCTCACCAATGCCAAAGCTAAGCTGACTATTGTCAGGAGCTGATCACATAAGGCCGACCCAAAAATGAGTTACCCTTAAACCAACCCCTGTTTAGTCCCAATTGTCCGAACTGTCGACATAGACCTGACCTGATTAAGAACTTGCCACTTCTCAGCTAACAGTATCATTGGGACCACAAAATGAGTAAACTAAGCATGTGTTGTCCCCTTTTTCTAACATCTATACTGTCCTTTCTATCGGTAGATATTCCCCTTCTCTTTATCTAGTAAGAAGCCTGTTTTGTAATTTACTATAACCTAAGATTTACCTTAATTTTAGCATCCCGTGTAAATTATTCCCCTTCTCCTTATCTAGTAGAATCCTTTTCTGTAATTTACTATAACCTAGGATTTACCCTAATTAGGTACTATAAATACTTGTATATTGTAATGGACACAAGGGAGAATACATTAAAATCCTTAAATATACTCTCTAGAGCTAAGTGTTTTGCTGCTTACTCTCGAGCTACTCTTGTCTAGCTTATTGAGCATAGACTAGTGGCGAATGACTTCTAGCTTCTCTCATGTGTCATATCAAGTGCAACTCAAGCTCATATGAGGCATTGGTGCATCATATCCATCGTCGTTGCATGAGACGTCTGCTCAACCTTTGACTATCATTTAACTTTCGAATCATCTCGCAATTCAAACCCATCCCATTAGTTCAACTATACCGGATGTCATGTGCCCATTCATACCAGACCTTATCAACTCCAACAAGCTTTTTGCTTAAGTTAATGCTAGTGGAAAAAACCCAAGCAAAAAGCTTAGCAGAGATAGAAGACCAATCCTACCAAACCAAAGATAAAGCAGTTAACAATCAACGATGCCATTAAGAAGCAACCAGTTTGGCCTATTATAAATGCAAAATGTTAAGAAGATCTCGAAAGCTATTGAAGATGAGGAGGAGGGGCAATCCAAAAAGCTTCCTCATGAAGATACACCACAGGAGGATCCCCTACTAGCTCAAGTGAACAACATCATGGATTTGGTGGATGCACAAAGGTCAGAAGGTGTCAATCTAATCATACACTATGGTGGCCTTATCCCATCTAAACTTATTAACATGAACAATGATGCAACTATTGATTAGAGGCAAGTGTACCTATCAAAGTGAATTTGAGTCCAAGTATCAATCCCTTAGAGACTACTTGCAAGTACTAATACTTACCTATTTCCTAATATCTAACCTAGCAAACAAACTCAATTAATCAATGACAAGTAAACTAAACTAATCTAATTAAAATAAAATAAAGAACAAATAATAAAATGAAAGATAATAAAGATTAGCTATGAATGTATGAACTTGGTATTCAATTATTGATCCTGTTAAAACAACTATGCAATCTATTAATTTCAATCGTATTTATTATACCATGAGAATTCCTAAGCTAAGTTGATTAGAATCACTTCTAAAATTAACTCCTAATCTCAATTATAACTTACCTAAATCACTTCTACAATAGAATATATCAAGATTGTATTAAACACTTTGATTCCACTATTAGGTTATCCTAATGTAGAGAAACTAAGTAGTTGATTGCTTAGTTCTAATCTAATTCCTTATAATCACACATATCTATTTACAATAGGATTTCATAACCTCTAAGGTGAAATAAGATATCAAATTAATACTCTGAAAATATCAATTCAAAAAACAATGAAGCTTAGTCTAATTAGATCACAATAACAAAAAATCATATATTGATAATAAAAGAAAATTAATTACATAGAATATATGGTTCACAATAATTGAATATTAAAACAAAACCAAAACATCAAGAAAACAATGAAAAAAAGGAAGAAGAAGAAGAAGTCTAAAACCTTAGCTTAAGAATGAATAGGTGAATAAGTTACGATGTCTAAGTGTATCTACATGTCTTTTATATAGTTACATGTGTTAAGGATATTTTAGGGCTTCAAATCCTATCAAAGCTAAGCAATTGCAAAGAGCTAGTAGCGACTTTACATCACAGTGTCACAACCGTGATTCCTAGATGTGATCTTTTTTGCTTAATAATCGCTAGTAAGTAAAAAAGAGGTTCACATGCAAGGTTCACAAGTGTAATCCTAACCATGGTCCTATGGACATCAATTTTTATACTCTTTTAGCCACGATCTTAGTTCACAGGCAACACTCTTTAGCATGATCCTTTCCTAGGCTTTAGAACTCATAAAAATCATCCTCAAATTATCTAAAACTTGATCAAAGTAATTATACAAAGTTTGAAATCAAAATATAAACCAAATAAGTACCAAAATTACTAAAAATACCTATGAAGCATATAAAAACACTATCAAAATAACCTATAAAAATATATTCTAAGCACTCCAAAATCACTCATCTTAGGTATAGAATGAGAAGAAGTGTTTATAAAAGGTATTTGCTCTAACTCAATCACGTAACCTGGAATATTTAGGCACTCCATCTCATGCTCTTCTTATCATACAAAATTCTCATCATTAAGAGATAGCGAGAGCTCCAAATTTTTAAATTCAAAGTGTAGGTCAACCTCTTTAATTTCCTCCTCTAGGGTTAAGAAATCTATATTCTCTTCAATTTTTGCAAGCAGCACTTCTAAATCAACAAAACTAGAAATGATATCAACTTTCTCCTCTAACATCTAACTCCCCTTACTTAACTCTACTCCCATATTTTGGCTATTAAAATCCCCTCTAATTTCCATCTCCTACTCTCTTTTAACCACCAATTCACTCTCTCTATTACATAAAAACCTTTCCATGTTAATTTGAATGACGTTTTTTCTAAAACGTTTATTCTTGAAAAGCCCATATTGGTGTAAAGTAGTTGAAAGCAGTAAAGGTGCAAAACTATTAATATCAAAAGTGTCATACCTCTCCCAATGCTTATTGGCTAACTCTACCATAGACTTTCCTTTTGGTTGCTTGACTATGTATGTAGTGGGTATGGCAAAATAGTTAAGATATAAGCTAATTCAATGAAAATACAAAGATCTCTTGTTTTATTTAGCCAAGTACTCCATAAAAATTTTCATATTAGATTCCTCTCTTGAGTAATCTCCTAGGCAAGGCGGATAATGTGTATATGAGGTATAAGGGTTTTGCCAACAAGGGTACGAATTAGGACACTTATTGAAAGAACTATACCCCCCATTATACCAACACACATTCTTAAAATTCATGAGTATAGGTTCTACATAACTACTACTATTGTGTGCACTCCGGTAGGTATTCCCTTAGTTCCCTCGACTATACTCCATCTCAATCTCTTAAGCCAATGCAAGTCAAAGTAATGATCTACAAAGATTCTCAAACCCAAAATTCAAAAGCAATGAAATAAAATTTACACTTGCAAAGAATGAAAACAAACTAAGATGCAAAATCGAGAAACAAATAAATGCAAATTTGCAACAAAAGAAATTCTTTTTCAATTTTTCAATTTTTTTTTTCAAATCCTACATGTGGTTAAAGTATTAAATACAAGGAGTTCTTAATATTGTAGTCATAGTCATAAGCAACAGGCAAAAATTTTGATAAAACACAAATGTACTTGTCAAGTTATAGTAGAGTGGATGTGAGTCCAAGTATTGATCTCTTGGATACAACCTCAAGTACTACTACTTAACCCTTTCCTAATAGCTAACCTAACAAACAAATTTAATTAATCAATGACAAGTAATCTAAACTAATCTAATTAAAATAAAACAAAGAACAAATAATAAAATAAAAGATAATTAAGATTAGCTATGAATGCATCAACTTAGTATTCAATTACTCATCCTCCTAGAACAACTATGCAATCTATCAATCTCATTCTTGTTTCTTGGACCATGTGAATTTATAATTTAAGTTAGCTGAAATTGCTTCTCAAATTAACTCATAATCTCAATTATACCCACTTGAATCACTTCTGCAATACAATATTTGAATATCGCACTAAACTCTTAAATTCACGATTAGGTTACCCTAACAAAGAGAAACTATGTAGCTGATTGCTTAATTCTACTCTAATTCCTTCTAATCACACCAATCTATTCACAATAGGATTTCACAATCTCTAAGGTGAAATCAAACATTAAATTAACACTCAGAAAATATCAATTCCAAGAACAATAAGGCTTAATCAAATTATATCACAATAATAAGAAATCATAGATTGACAACAAAAGAAAACATAGACCGATACTAAAAGAAAACTAATTACATAGAATCTAGGGTTCATAATAATCGAATACTAAAATTAAACTAAAACATCAAGAAAATAATGAAAGAAAGGAAAAATAAGAAGAAGTCTACAAGTTTAAGAATGAATAGATGAACAAGTTATGATGTTAAAGTGTGTTTACAAGGCCTTTATATGGTTACATGCGTTAAGGATCTCCTAAGGCTTCAAATCCCTTAAAATTAAGCAATTTACAAGGAGCTAATAACATGTCCATGCCCCAAGATCATGGTGATGACTCCTAAACATGATCTTTACTGCTCAAAAATCACAAGTGAAATAAGACATTCATGGATAAGGTTCACGCCTATGATCCTAACCGTAATCCTCTTAAACATCAATTTTCATTCTCTTTTGGCCATGATCTTGGTTCATAAGCAACATTGTTGGGCATGGTCCTTTCTTAAGATTCAAAACTCATTAAAATTATCTTTACAACATTCAAAACTTGATCAAATTCATCATACAAAGCCTGAAATCAAAATATAAACCAAATAAGCACCAAAATCACTAAAAATATCTAAGAAACATATAAAAGCACTATAAAAATAACTTATAAAAATTTTATAATTAAACACTTATCTACCATTCCTCCAATAGCTACTACTCAATTCTCTTTGTAAGAAGTTTATGAATTTGTTCCTATTTGGAACATCCAAGCTAATGCTGTTAGACTTGGTGCAATAGGACTTGCTTGCAACTATTGAAAGGTTCTATGCTATCATTTGACAAACCAGTCTTAGAACGCAATGTAAAGAGGGCCTACAACTTAATAGAACTAGCTGCCACTAGGATATATATTTTGTAAGTGATCTTCTTTCTCAAATTCATTTATAGTGTAAATTTCTTCCCTCATTAAACTAAATTTCCTTTTCTCTATAAATGAGCTTGCACATTATGAAAGTGCTCCATGCCCTAGATGAGGAGAAAAAGCAGCCAAAAGAATTCTAATGTTCAAACTTCAAATGTTGCATAGGGTCACTACAAGTCTTCTAATAAAATCTCTTTTGTAGTTAACTAAGGGTATAGAAGTTGAGGTAGAGAGATACATCATGAAGCTGTCCAAAATCTTACTGATTTAAAATATGCTAATAAAAAGGCCTAAGCATTAAATGAGTATGTTACCCATGAGGTAAACGCTAGCAAACAAAAGGATGCCAAACTTTCAAAGGCTAAAAAATGTAGTAAGGACCTTAAGGCCAATTGAAGAAATCTGCCAATTGAAGGAAATTTCTAATCAAAAGAAGGTGCGAATTTTCAAGTTAGACAGAGCTCTGCACTTCAAGATTCACTAGTTTCGAACTGCCCTTCCTCCATGTTGTAATATATAATGTAGCTGGCCAACTAGAAAAAAAATTATTTGTAATTCTAAAGGATCCAATGGTCTCTCCCCCATAATAAATTATTATAGATCTTACTAAAACCCATAGGCTTGAAAAATAAAAAGAAAATAGAGTCTTAAGGAACCCTAGCTTGATTTGAGCCTCTACTAGTTAATGGTTCTATTAGTTTTCTTTTTGAAGCCTCATTCTAAGTGCCCTAACATATTGTATCTTGTTGGTTAAAAGTTTAGGCCAAACAATTAACATTAATATGGGTTATTGATCGAAGATTTAAAGTTTTGGGTAAGTTTGCTTCCTTCTTGTAATTTGCAGTACAACATATGTAAAATGTATTTTAAATTCTTGAGCTACTTCAATTTAATTACAAGGGATCTACATAGAAGGGGTGGCATAAGTATTATTATAGGCTAAGTTTGACAAATATTTTAAAGAAGAATAAGTTTGTATTTATTGAATTTTTATTGAAAATAATTTAACAAGTGGTTAGTATGAAAATGACTTAAGTTTATATAGTTAGTAAATTGATACATAGTGGTTGTTAATCTATAGTGAAAAATATAATCCCTAAGTTAGAACAAACCTAATTAACCTAAAGTTATCTTTGCTGCTTTTCTTAAGTAAACCCTTAGGTGATTAATAAGGACTAATAAATTTGGCGATAATCCTTATTACTATTAAGTATTGAATTGTAATATGAAATTACGTATTTTAGTTCAAGTGTCACAATAGAAGTGTTGATTTTGAATAGTCAAGATTCAAGTATGTAACCGTAATCGATATATTATGCTTGTTAGGCTTAGTCAAAGTGAATCATAATCAAAGTGAAAACCTAAAAGTTTGCTCCTTGTGTTTGGTTGTAGTTAAGGATCCAAAATACTAATGAATCTGCACTGCACTTGATTATCAATGTATAATAGTATCCACATTGAGGTTGTACATCAAAAGGATTTGGTAGTTTTAGGTGTTGTATGGTAGTAGGTTGTTAATCATAATGAAGTTGTGAATTGAGTTTAGGTTATTAAAAAAGAAGTTATAAGTTTGTTAATATAGGGGCTATGGGGTCTTATCATGAAACCTATGAGTAGACTAACTTCCTAATGGTCCATCCCATGTTGACTATAAGAAGATGCAACTAAAAAATAGATTTAGATATCATACATACTCTACACACATACACACACACATAAATGTGTTGTAAGCATGAGACACACTTAGTTTAAGGCTAGTCGTGAATAGATTCAAACAATGTTGAATGACCAATTTCAAAGATAATAGCTTTTATTTATTGTATTAGAATAGGCTATGTGTGATTGCATATTTTATGGAACTCGTGTGTGTCTATCATTATATATTGGGCTTTGACTCATTTCCCTTAGGGAAATATTTTCATTTTAGGTATAAGATATGTTCATATGTTTTGATCATGACCTCATATTATAGAATCATGTACTACACTAATACTTAGAAAAGAAGGATTTTACTTAGGCTGTAATAGTTTAGTTATAATTATTTTAATTTATTAATTGTGCCAAAGTTTTGGAATTATTTAATGTTAAAGATTAAGAATTATTAGTATGAGATATTGATGATGTTAATTAATTCTAGATACTTAGTTATTCTAAGCCTTTATATGCTCATGGTGTGGGTATGCAGCAAACCATTCATGTCCTTCGTTTTTGGGATTTTATCTTAGTAGATACCAAAATAGTGATTTACTTCAAAAACATAATGCGGTACTTATTAGTAGACTTATGTAAGAAGAGCCTATGAATATATTTGTATATGGGCCAAGTATGTTATCATATGTACTATTTGACTTTGAAATGAAATGACTTGTATTACGACCCAATAGTATCGTTGTCGTAATAGGTCGTTGTGTACTATATAAAGGTCTACTATCAATCCCCTTGCTGATCACAAGCCTTTCATACGACACACAAGGCTCCTTTCACTATACATTACCACTAAGCCCATAGATATGTAATATATAGCAATTTAACTAAATTTACTTTTATGGTATAAATTAACTAGACATGTGGGCTCGTAAGATCCACACCAAAAGAATATTACAAACAAATGTAGTTCATGAGGGAACTACATTAGAAATTTTAATCTATGTTATAAACAAAAATATAAAAGTAACTAGTTATCTATAAAACTATTACAAAATTTCCTCTTCGCTCCCTGATCGCCCTAACTCGTCTCTATACAAGACCTACCATAAGCATGCCTCAGCCCGAATTAGCGAAGAGGTTTTCCTGCAACAAAAGAAATATATTAGGGTGTAAGCTTAAGCTTAGTGAGATAAATACCCTCGTCAGTACCACATGGTAAAAATTTATTAGATGTACAATCATATGAATGCATGAACAATCAATATACCGAGCCTATGAACTATATACGACTTAAAATTATGCCTCCTATAGTCAGGGTTTAGAGATAATAAACCAACCCAAACCAAAATCCGAGTTCTAGACCTTAGGTTTTATTTCATTTGCACTATTGTGCTAAAGCTAAAACAAAACTATATATATATATATATGTATGTATGTATGTATATACTTTCTTCACCGAATAATAAATCATATTTTTTTTAAAACCCATGTCTCGCAGTGTGGTGACCTCCGCAATCCACAAACATATACCCTAAGCAAATGCCACAAGATACGGCCCCCCACCAACGGTTGGTGTCTCCTAGCACCTAATAAGCCCATCAGCTTAAGACAGAGACTCAATAAAAATGATGACATAATTAGTGCCCAATCCTGCAAGAGGTCCTTCCTCTTGTGAGTCCCTTCCTATCTTCTGCATGAAGCGGCAATTGGTTTTATCCGAATACAGTTATGGGGAATACATGATTCATCTTATTTCTTAATCATATAGATAGCTAATCCAATTTTTCAAGATGATCAGACAATTTCATTCCATACACTTGCATGTATAAATTATCACAAAAATTCCCATTATTATATAATTAACAAGCCATAGCATTCAGTTCACAAATTCATACTCATGCATTTCCCATATCCCACAAGCGTCCAAATTTATATATATATAAGTTTAGGTACATCTATTCTATAAGTAAAATCAAGTAAAGAGTCATCGAGAATTTACTCACTTCACCATGTGATCAATCAAAGTAGTTTAAAGGCAGGTCGTCTCCAAACGCGAAGTTCCCTAGTCATCGAAATCATAATACTATAAGGGATTGAAATAATACTTAGGAAACTAAGCTAAAATCCCTTAAGTTATACTCTGGACTAGTTTTCGTATCTTTCCTGATTTTACTTAAAAGTTCAATCACATATAACTTTTTTGTTTTAAATCTAATTTTTATGATTTTATAGTCAATCTTCATCATTTTCGAGTATACTTTAATGTGGTGAGGTTAGATTTTCAAAATGAGGTATGCAAATCTGTCCATAGGTCAAAACAGTAGTGGTCCTTATGATTTGGAGTGCTTTTGAGTTTTGCTTGGTTAATGGGCTTTTTAGTAACTTGGGAAACGCTTTGGGCTTGGTCTCAAGATTTCCTTCTAAGCTTAAAATATTTCTTAAGGTCAAATTTGCAACTTTAATTTACACTCCTAAGGCTATCAACCACTTCTTGGGCTCTTAAGTGGGCTTAAGTTGTCAAATGGGCTTGTTTTCTCATTGATGTGTCGAGTTGCTGGTCAGAAATTTAAGGGTGGTTCAACTTAGTGTATGAGGCCTGTTTTGAAAGTTTTAAGTTCAATTTTAAGTTTTAAGCTTAATATATATATCATACTTACCTTGGTTGGTCTTTTTACTTTGTTTACTTACTTTTATAATGTTTTTAAGTGTCTTTTAAGGATATTCTGAATTTGGTCGGTTTGAATATGAGAGCTTCTGACTTGGTTTTCCAACTTGTTTTATCATTTTCTTAAGTTTAGGTATTAGATCATGAACCTAGGTTACTTATATTTAAATCTTAGCTTAACTTCTTTTCCATGAGAGGGTTATTTGACTCATACATTTCATGAAAATAGTAGATCTCATACTTATTACAATTTCCACATCATAGCTCATGTCTTACAAAGTTGGTTTCCTCATAAAACTTTATGTGATGAATTTTTCCTTAACATAAGTCTAGATTTGAGCATGTTTAACTTAATAGAAATGAAGAATCCTCACATCTAGCATGATCCTCTTTCATTCAAGTTCTTGTTTCAAGATTTTCTCATCTTAAAATCTTCCATTCAAAGTGTTAAACAAGTATCTCTACAAAACACTAACTTTACATGCTTATATTACAACTTCATGTAAGGGTTTCATGAGTTTGTTTCTTAGGGTGGTCTTTGATGTTATAATCACTTATGATCATACTCATATCTTTAAGAAATCATAATCTCCTAACATGAATGCTAACCTACTAACACAAAGATACACTTACCCATCCATGAAGCAAAAGTATGGTGGTTGTGTACAAAGGTTCCACTTATGCTCTTTATTTTACTTCCTCCTTTTGCACCTTTTTGAAACTCGAGTTGTTGGATCTTTTGAAGTGGAATTTGTGGAATGTTTTAAAGGTCCTAAAGAAGATTGAATGTTGGAAAAGAAAGACACAAGAAAAAAAGTTGAAAGTGTCGTGAGTGGAAGCTTGGAAGTAGCGGCCAAGTTGAAAGATTTGTAGGGTAAGGTTGTTTCCACTGTTGTGTTGGTTTCAAGTGAGAGAAAAAGGAAGTGAAAATGAAATTGAAAGTGAGAGAAATGGAAGAAAAAGTGGCCAGTTGGGAATGGGGTAAATGTGTGTTTAAGAAGCTTGAAATTGTTGTCTAGTTGCATACACAAAAGTTAACAATTGCAACTATTGATGATGTAAGCATTAAGGGGTGAATAGTAAAGTATAAGATAAAGTGATTGATGGGTGAAAAACAAGAGTATGACCCTCCTTTCTTGCTTGGTCAAACTGGCCATAAGGGTGTCCATTTGGGCATGGAATTATCTTGTCTCTTTTATTAAAGTTAAGCATGTGAAATCTTGTGACAATTTGTCCATATGTAGTATAAGTGAAGGGGTGATAAGGAAAGTGTCTTATCATTAGATTTTAATAAGTTATCAATTGATAAATGATCCCAACTTTCAATTAATGAGTCATTTAAGATGATTGGTTGGTCTACTTATTTATATGTAAGGCTTAGGCATAAACATAAGGCCATTGTCTTATGAGAAATTGTTTTAGGATTTACTTCTTGCATTATTTTGTAAATTATGATTTGATTCTTATAAAATTGTGAAATTTTCTAGAGTTGAATGAAATTATTCAAATTAAATTATTGATTAGTCGCTTAGGGTTAAAAGTCCTTAATTGTTTTAGGATTTAGAGTTTTCAGTGACTTTAAAGCTCGTAGTTTTTCAAGTTTGGGTTTTATCAATAATAGGCTTTCGAATTGGAAAAATAAGTTTGTTTCTAATTGTAAACTTAAGTTCTTAGTTTAGTTGATCCTTAGAAACGTTCGGGAAGTACTCTTAGTCAAATCATAGGCTTGCTAAAAGTAAGGTTTACAACTTGCTTATAAACTAAAACATATAATAAGATAGCTCAAGTCTAACTTAGATAACTACCATTAAGATGAGACAAAATAATATAAATGTAAAATTTTATGAGTGGTAACAAATGTATTACAACACTTGATGTTCTTGAGAAACCGAAGAGAAGACACGTAATTAAAGAAATCGTTAATCAGGAAGCAATAAGCAAGTAGAAAACCATTATATTATAAAGCTATGTAGTAAATGTTAAAAATTGAATTTCAAGGAAGATGTTTAAGCATCAAATAACCAATGTCATTGGAAACATTTCAGAGAAGGAATAACAGTTTCCTTGAGTAACCACCTTAGGCTCAATAACTGCTTGTTCACTTGGGAGAATGGCTATTCAATTCCTCTCTTATTACTTATTATGCCATTTACTTGGGTTTTTTTTGTCAGAATTTGGATTTTATAGGAATCCCTATTACTTGAATTTAAGTAATAGGAATTCCTTCCTTAAAGTCAAGAATCAGAATTCAACAAACAACAAACATGCCATGCCCTCATCTTCTTGACCATAGACACTATAACCACTATAAGTAGAGACCACTACTAGAGACACCACCACCATCATCACATACCACCACTATGCACTACCACCAAGAGTATATTCTTGATAATATTTTTTAAATGCCCTTTTATCATTGTGCCCCTTAAATATCCCTTCTCTTTCTAGAAACACTATCATCACCATACTCCATTGTCTCTATCAACGTTTTTTGTGGCATTATCATCTCCATCATCTATCCTCCATAACTACCCCTCTTTTTCTTCGTCCTTTCATTTCCTTTACTTCTATCTACACATACATCCATACCCAACTGTTCATAACTATCAAATCTATACTCACAACAAGATAGATGAAAGCAAAAGACAATATTTTTAAGAAAAAAAAAAAAAAGCAAAGCATGAAGAACCAATTCCAACAGGAAATCCCCAAAGATCTGAGAAAATAATGATATAAGAAATATTTAAGACAGTGAAAGACACAAGAAAAGAAGTAACTTTGCATCCAAGAACACAACAAAACAATACATCTAAAAAATTTGAAAACTGAAAATTTTAGATTTGTGAGAAATTTGTATTTATGAATGAATTCGATGGACTTTGTTTTTTTAGGTAGATATTTGATGGACTTCGTTGCTTTAAAGGTGTTTGTTAGTTGATTTTATTTCACAATGGAATAGGCATCACTTATGGAAAATGAGGCATAAAGTCATGGTTGAAGAAGAACGGTGGCTAAGGTTTGAAAAATTTAAAGGATAATATAGTCATTTGATTTTTATTATAGGTTTATTCTTGAGTGTGTTGTTTAACAACTAAACAATTTAATAGCTTATTACAACCTTATTCTATTTCCAATGAATAGAAATTCTATTGCAAGTATATTACACCCGGTGAAGTGAACAAGTAGTTAAAAGAAGGTGTTCATAAGATAGGCACAAAATTTTACTTAAATTTTTCTTTTAGTTATTCTCCTTAGCATTTAATGTACTTTTACCTAGAAACACCTTAATTTGTTGCTTATCTTATACCTTATATTCTTATGTTCAACAGCTATGTGATATATGATATAATGTAATAGATTTTAGTATGGTAAAATTTCAAGCCTTTTGTTTCCTTACACTCTATATTAAATGTTTCTTACTTTTTTATTCAAATTCATTCTTAGGATTAGGAGTACCATAACATAATTCATTTTTTAACATTAGAGGATACCCTTTTTACGAAGTCATTAAAGACTGAAGGCATGAAACAAATCCTACATGTAGCCTTTCCCCCTCATGTGAAATCACACTCACATGTGACTTGTATCGAGCTTAGTTGCTAAAAAAATTAAGCCTAATAAGTCTTTTGGTGGCCACAAGGAAAGTATTTTAATATAATACCACCACATAAGGATGTTGTAATTATCATATAATAGTCACTCCTTAAAGAGGGTATTGATCTAGAAATATTGCCAATTATTGGTCATTTACAACAAGGTAACTTGAGCATTCATATGGTACTTTAACATCAAATGATAATCTAAGATCTTATTTAGATCTTAGACATGTCTTGGTCTAAATTTTGAAAGGCATCCTTACAAAAGTTGTAGAGTAGCTTATTATATTATTAGCCACAATAAAAATGTTAAGTACCATTTAAGGGTGCACTTACTCATGACCACAAATGTCACAACAATCATTAATTATGTAACTACTAATGGTAATAGCACATACAATAGGATGCAAGAAAAATAAAATGTCATCTCAAGCATACACAATTTATCCATTGAGATACCTACTTCAATCTTTTCTCAAGTGACAATACAAGTGCATATTACCAAGAACTATACAAATAAAAAAGCCTAAGTCAATAAATAGTCATAAATGTAGCAATTAATTTCTTTAACTAAATTCTTCAAAACAAAGTAGAAAATTAGTTGAGCGAAGTCAAAAAGAGTCGAACAAAGATATAAACAAAGCCAACCACTTGAAGAACATAAAGCCCTTGACCAACTTTGATCAATTGATTTTAGTTAGATAAAGTTAGAGTTCATCCAATCAAAATCCTTGCCCCTAAAGCTTGATACTTTCTCTTCTACTTATGTTGGATGATGTCTAACTTCATTCTACCAAATTCATTTGACTACTACAATTTTTAACAAGATATATAAATACCCTTTGTACAAAGCCCTATTAGCTAACTTCGAACTTTACTTTTTTAGTAGAATTGGATGTTTTTGAGATTGATTAGCATTTATAATGGATTTATGATTTTTTTATTCAATGATGATTGATTAACTTAGGTTGTTGTTTTCACTTTCACTTATGTCCATCACATTGTTGTTTTGCATACTTTCATTTTCAAAATAATGCAAAGTTTCTTGTATCTAACTTCAATTTCTTGTTATTTTTTTGTCATAATGAGTTTCTATATTAGATTTCAAGTTTCTGAAGTAATATAAGATTTATATACTTAGTAGGTTTGTTATATATACATATAGGTTTCTAAAACTAATTGTTTTTATTAAAACTTGTTTTTTAATAAATTCGTCTAAACATGGCCAATGTCAAAAAATAATTAGCTACTTATCAACATCATCTAAAGGTAAGCTTGTAATCTAAAGTCAATTTTAGTAATACTAAATCTATTTAGATTGGAAGATCGTTAATTTAGTGTAATCCTTCTGTTCTTAAATTCTTGAAGTGGCTTTAAATTTATCAATTCTTAATAAAAGTTAAAGTCTCAAACCTTAAGTTAGGAGTGGCTAGTGCTTGAGAGACACTAATCAATATTTTTTACTAATGATTGGAAATATAGTTTGCTTGTTTAATACATTACTAGATTGTAAGCCTATGTGATTTAGCCAAGCATAACAATTGTGAATTCCTCTTCATTAGTAACTACTTCAAAATTTTAATTATTTTTTCAAACTTATCATTTTTCATAATCATTGAATAAATTATATACTTACGATAACATAGCACTTAGTTACACTTCTCCCCATGAGACAATACATACAATTTAAAAAGAAAACTACACTTTAATACTTGTAAAGGCTCAACCATACTTACTTGGAAAAGCATTGCCACAGGTCCATCTTAAGAGAATCCTTAAGATACATCAAAGATAATCACTTAAAACAGGTGTTTGGTCACTGTATTTATACATGCGGAGTCAATCTTCTCAATATATTTACTTAGTTGGTCTTTTTCACTACCTTACCTTTCTAAACTTCAAAAGCCATAGTTGCAACCATTAATATAAAAATCTTAGACATCTTTATTGACCTCACCTAGAGGTTTCATAAAGAAAAACACCTATCTAATAATAGATATGATAGGAATGATTTCATAAAGATGATACAACTCATCTTTTGAGTTGGAAGAGGAATCATCTATGAAGGCTCCCTCTATAAGGTCTTTTTTTATCTTTAACCTTTAATTTTGAATGTCTACATATTAATTCAAATGGTCCATTGTCTTCAAATAAACATAAATGTGTCGAAGTTATAACTATTTAAGGTAGAGAGGATGATTTTTAACAAATAAACAAAGGTGCTCACTAAATATCATTATTATCATCGACTTCATAAGATAATCCTATAAGAAGATCTGATAAGAGTAAACCCCTCAGACCGATCATGCAAAGCCAAGCTAAAGGACTCCAAGGACTCACTCGGAAAATACTAACTCTAAGCTATAGCCGAGATGGGAATTCCTATCCCAAGCTAATCTCATGCCAACTTGACTATCAGATTCTTAAATGTGTTAGATCTACCCTTGTTCAACAACAACGCTTTATCCTAGGAGACAGCCTAAGAGTAGTCGAGGCGAACTCCCGATCTGACCATAAGAATCCAACCCCAAATTAATCTGACTTCTCTTTAGAAGAACTAATTGGTCCCTAGCCTGGTCCACATTAAGTCGGCCTTAGGTTGGCCCTTAACCACAAGCGTTACTCTGTTTCTACTTACCTTATGCCATATTTCTCCCATCCAGACACCAAGCGACACATGTCTTCTAACATAATATTCTAAAATAATTCTTTCTTTTTCACACTAAATATTCCTTGTCTCTTTTACCCTTTTTAGTACATCTTATATAACCTAGTGGTAAAATATCCTTTTGTCTTTTCATACATATAAAGTAACCCTAATGGACGATTATATAAACCCCCACTTTCTTGTATGCAAACAATCATTTCTTCAATACAAAAATTACTCACTTTGAGTAACCTTAGTGTTCTTGTTATCATTCAACTCTTATCTATTCCCTTTATCAAGGATTAGTGGCGAGTAACCCTTCAATTCGGACTGGTGTATCATATCCGACGGATTATAGGCCAAGTAGGATCGAGTGGTGCATCACATCCATTCAGTAGCTACCTCGACTTTGCTAGCTTTTTCTTTTGTTGCTTTCCGGTTCGCTTTGTTATGGTGCTTCTCCGTATATCCAACCCTAGAGATGCATCAAGATCCCTCATCAATACTTGCCTTTTGGATATAAAGTACTAATATATATTCAATAATGTATTGAGAACTCATTTACAGAGATAGTTGGAGCTATCCCTTTTATAGAAATAAAGTTTTACCACCATTATTATATAATTATTATTATTATTTGACTACCATTATTGACATTAAATAAGTTAAACGTATTAATTGCATTACAACGAGAAGTTTTGTATATAAATATTAATGTATGCCCTTCACTTTATTGATGAATAAAAATAAAAAAACATTTATTTTCATTTTAGTTCCTCATTAGTATGAAATTTTATTCGATGTGTTCTTTTTACATGCTTCTTGTTGACATGTAACTTAATCAGTTTATTTAGTTTTATATGGTATTAGAGAAATATCAATTTATCAATTGATTAATTCTAGAGTCTCTTTACATTTATTTTAGTATGTTGTTTTCTTATGGCAAATTACATTCAAAATTCAAATTCGAATTTATCCTATAATGATCAAATGTTTCTTTCGGGTTTTGATAATCTTGTAAGTATAGTTGCAAGTTTGATTTTTAATGGAACAAATTCTTTTAGATGGACTAAATCATTTAAACTAACTTTAAGGGCAAATCCAAGTTAGGTTTTTAGTTTTACTTTTATCTAAAGGATTTTTGTATGCAAAATCTATTGAGGAGCTTTGGAATAATCTTTGTAAACTTGTTAGTCAAATAAATAGTCCTTTGCAATATCATATATAACATGAAATTGCAAATAATAAATAAGGAAATTTTAAAGTTACTACATACTACAATAAATTGAAGAAACTCTAAGATAAACTCAATAGTCTTTGTGGACTGCCAAAATATAATTATGGTTTCTTGAGTAATTGTAGATATGATGTGATCAGAAGGATCCTAGATGTAGATAATAGAAATGGATTGATGCCATTCCTTATGGGATTAAATGATAATTTTTAAGTATAAGAAACTACATTTTGTTTCTAGATCCTATGCCTTATATAAGCAAAGCATATTATTTAGTGTTCTAAGTTGAAAAACAAAAGGAGATATTAGGCATGTTTGATAATCATGATGAAAGTTTTATCTTTCTCACTCGTTCACAACAAAAGGTTCAAAATAATGAAAAAAGGGGTAAAAGAGAAAAACCTGTTGGCAAATTAATATGTTCAAGTTACAAAAAGAATGGGCATAGTGTTGAAAATTGTTTTAAATTAAAAGGCTACTCTAAATGGTAGAAGGATCCTAGTGATAAAAGATTTAGTAAAATGGCAAAACAAATAGAATCAAAACAAAATAATACCCCTTTTGATAAGCATTCCTTTGAGAATTCCAGCAAGTTAGAGGCATCCAAAAGTGACTTCACGTCAAAAATATATAATGAAGTAATGAAGGCATTAAAAGGAAAGAAGCAGGTAAATGATGGTACACAAGTTTTACCGAGTAAACTTTACAAGCATGATTACACGTACTTCTTTCTCTTTCATAGCTTCTTAACACAAAAATAATTGTATAATGGACAAGTAGATCGTAGATATAGGAGCCTCGAACCATATGACTCATTTTTCCAACCTTTTAATCAGCACACAAAACTTTAAACATCCGATTATTATCGAATTACTAGATGGACATGTTAAAACAATCCACACAATTGGAATTGTTTAAATAAATGAACATATATCAATCACAAAAGTCGTTGTTCCTAATTTTAACTATAAGATACTTTATGTTAACTAATTATTTGTTAATACAAATACTTGTGTTATTTTTAACACCAGTTGTTGCATGTTTTAAGACTTAAAATTTAATAAATTCATGGGGAAAGCCGATGCTAAATTGGGGCTTTATATGATAAATTCAAAGTCAAAACACTTTCTTTTATGAGTCTTCTTCCTTACCTTAAGAATCAAACACCATCATGATGTACACTTTTATATTTAGTGATGTTCATGTAAATAAGTCTTCTTTAGAGTTGTTGCATAATGAATTAGGAAAATTTTTCTTTTTGAAGGTATAACATATTGATGATTGTAAACGACTAGGTTTGTCAACATTCTTGTGTGACACTTATCAAATTGTAAAATTTCATATATTACCTTTTCAATGTAGTCATTTTACTTTTTTGAATGCATTTGATATTATTCATATTAACCTGTGCGGACCCTATATTACACCATTGATTTTAAGTGCCAAGTTTTTCCTTACCATAGTAGATGATAAAAGCAAATGAACATGGGCATATTTGTTGCACTCCAAATATCAAACCTTAACCACTTTAAATACCTTCCTTTCTTATATTAAAAACTATTTCCATGCTCTACCTAAAACCATCAAAACCAATAACGGTAATGAGTTTATGTCTTTTTAATGTAAAAAGTTGTTCAAATGACATAAGATTGTTCATTAAAGAACTAATGTTTATATACCATAATAAAATTGTGTAGTTAAGAGAAAACATAGATATTTGTTGGACACAGTAAGAGCCCTTCATTTTCATAATAATTTACCAAAAAAAAATGGGGTAAGTGTGTTTTACCAACCACATTTCTTATCAATAGAATGCTATTCATTCATTGAGTTAGAAAATACCATATCATTTCTTATTCAACAAAACATCTTATTCTAATTTGAGAACTATTAAGTGCTTATGCTATACTTTTACTATTTCTTGTAATCATGGTAAATTTGATGCAAGAGTGTAGAGGTGTTTTTTTTTTTTTTTAAGCTATCATATAAGTCAAAAGGGTTATAAAGCATATGATCTTGATAGTCATGAATTGTCCGTTAGTTATGATGTCATCTTTTATGAACAAATTTTTCCTTTCAAAACCACTTTTCAATCTCAAATACCTTCAGCTGTTATTAAGTCCTCTTCCAATATTTTGTTTCCTACTAATCTAGTCAACCATGAAGAAGAGAATTTTGATCTTCCTTCCTTGATTCATGTCTTTATAGAGTCTTCATGAAAAGATTTGTCTAATGATCTTAATGCTCCTAGCAAACACATGGCTTTGAAATTTACTAGATCAGGATATCCAACCACTTAGCTTCAAGATTTTATCCATAATGCCAAATCATGCTCATTCGCATAATCTACATTTTTAGGTTCATCAAGATAGACTCTTTTTCATGTCCATTCTTTTGTAACCTAGCATAAGGATTATGTGGCTTTTCTTGGCAAATGTGTTTACAATACATAAACCTCATAGCTATGAAGAAGCTAAAGACGATCCTAAATGGGTAGAAGTCATGGATTAAGAGTTGTTGGCATTAGAATCTAACCATTCTTGGGACATAACTTTTTTATCTCCTGGTAAAAAGGCTATTGAATACAAGTGGGTATACAAAATTAATTATAAGGCTGATGATTTAGTAGAAAGATTTAAAGCAAGACTTGTGGCCAAAAGGTACAACTAAGTAAAAAGGTTAGATTACAAATACACCTTTGCACCACTTGCAAAATTGTCCAATGTACACATAATACTAGTTGTTGTTGTTGTAAAGAAGTAAGTGATTTACCAACTTAATGTAAATAATGCCTTCTTACATTGGTATATTGATAAGGAAATTTATATGGTTCCACCAAAAGGTTATACTTTAGCTTCCCTAAGTCAAGTGTATAAACTTGTTCATTCTCTTTATAGTTTAAAACAAGCATCTCAATAAAGGAACAAGGAGTTTACTAAAGTTCATTATGTTGTTGGGGTTTACATAATCTAAAAGTGACTCTTCTCTTTTCACCTAATTAAATGGAGATATTTTTTTAGATATCCTTGTATATGTTGATGATGTCTTGATAATAGATTCAAGTGAAGCCAAAATTGCAGAGGTTAAGCAAGATTTACACCATGGTTTTACTATAAAAGATCTTGGAGACATACGATTTTTCTTTTTTCTTTTAACATGAGATCTATCAAACCATAGGTGGAATCATGCTTAATTAGAGAAAGTTTCTTCTTAATGATGTACAAAATATAAGCTTAAGGAGGAGCAAAGCATGTTAAAGTCCCTTTCCCTTAGAACTTAAGGCTTAATCATTTGGAAGGAAAATTGCTTCGTGATCCATTAGCATATAGGTGCATCGTAGCAAGGTTATTGTACTTGACCATCACACAACCATATATCTCTTTTACAATTCAACAACTTAGCCAATTTGTGTCTAAGCCTCACACAACACATTTTCGTGCTGACATCCATGTTCTTAGATATTTAAAAGAAACCATTGATAAAGGGATCTTCTTTTCATCCCCAAATTTCCTATCACTTCTTACATATTCTAATGCCGATTAGGGAGCTTATTACATAGATAGAAAGTCACTAATAAGGTATTGCATTTTCTTAAGGACTTCTTTGATTTCTTTGAAGACAAAAAAGCAAGCTCACAACTTTCTTTAACCAAAAGCCGAATACAGAGTATTGCTTCAGCCACTAAAGAATTATTATAGATTTCATATATACTTCATGATTTACATGTTCAAGTCCTACTTCTAGTTTCCTTATTTTCTGGTAGCAGATCATGTAATGCCCTACTTTTTAAGCCATCATATAGCTATATTTAGGTATCAAAAGTTAGGGAAAATTTTTAAGCAGATGCTTAGAAGGTATATAATTGTGATTGAGATATTGTTTAGATGAACTAAAATATAATGTGATGTGGTTAAAGATGAAATTCTACATACTTGTAAACCAAGCTTTTGTAAATCAAGTTGTTTCCTTAATAAATTTAGCTTTCAAAAGTTAAATCGTTTTCTTCTTAAAACTTAGATTTTCATTTATAAAACCTAGCCTCGTAAAATCTCAGTTTCGAAAAACTTGGCCCATAGGTCCTCTTCGTACTATGCCATGAATGCATCAAATAACACCTAACAAAATACTAGCAAGCTTACTTTTCTTATTATTAGCCTAACTTTTAATTTTTTCCATTTTCATCTCTAAGAATCTAGTATCGAGTTTACTTAAATGGATACCTTAAGAGGCAAGATCAGTACCTAACTCTTCATCTAGGTTAGTACATGCCCCAACATGGTAGCCAAAAGTAAGAGTAAAGAAGATACTACTACTAAGGAGGAGGAGTAGTACCCCTTGCATGGCATAGGATGAACAGCCAACGCAATAACAGGAAGCACTTCTACTATGTTCAAGTAAGACCTAGCTACATCAACAACCCTAACAAACTAAGTCCATGTTCATTTCACAATTATAATCCTTATATGCACAATCTGCAATGGAACTAAAGGAGGTTAAAGAGTATAATCTAGAGTTAAGGAATAAACTTAACGAGCGTAATTCTACATCCTCATTGACACCACCGCTAGAGTATGTTGGTGATGATGTTTTTCCATTGTTAAAAGAAGACTAACAACATTGTACACATGAAAGGCCTAAGTAGTAAATAATGGTTATCAGCAAACCTAACAGGTTCCTATTAAGTGAGTACCACCAACAGCATCTAGAGGTAGATTAAGAGATCTTCAGTAAACACCATTATAAGCTCCCAGTTATGGTGATGGATTACCGACTACTGTCCTAATCACTCGCGTATGCCTCAAAAGCCTCCAATCCCTCGCTCGAAAGATTCTCTCTCGTCAACCCGCCGATGACAAGATACAATATGCTAAAGGAGGATGGCTGAATTCCCTGACGGCTCCGAGTGGTTATACATTACTTTGTTCATTATCGTGTACCAATGCTAACTTTCCCCAAGCCAAGAGCTCTATGCTAAGTGATCAAACTTTCAATTGTCGAGTAAATATAGTTAACTCCTAGCCAGGTACTTCTCTTCTATCCTCCTTCCAACTCTCATGGCATCCTTTCACGTCTTGGCTTTTTTTGCCGTTGTAGCACCTTAATTCCTCTTGCTTGTTGTGCTTAGAGAACCCCTATACACATCTAGTATCACACTGCCACCTGTCCTCTTCATTTGACATTGTACTATTTTTCCCCTTTTGCCTTATGTCCTTTTTACTCATTTTCGTATGTACAAGGAATCCCTTTCTTGTATATATCTTCTTGTAATTTCTTTATTTATAATGTTGCCCTAGAGACTTACCATAAATAATCCCTTCTCCTTGTAAACTGGGATCATTTGACTTTACATATAAACATTAAATATACTATTCTTGTGAGACATCCCTCTCCAAATCCACTTTCATACACTCTTATCTAATCTTGTTGAATAACTCAAGATTAGTGGTGGATGAACCTTAACATTAACCTGTGCATCATATTAAGTGAAGTCTTAAGTCGTGTTGTGTTCATTAGTATGTCCTATCTTCTGAACAGCTTCACGTCAGCTACTTTACTGAATTCGTAAACCTACTCACTCTGTTTTCTTCGATATCTCAAGGACCCACTGGTTCATATCTGTAACAATAAGTATTAATGATAACTAAGCTCCTAGGCACATCATGTAGTCATATCCCTGCTCCATAACAAGGAAGAATTTAGCATGTAGTTGTTTAAATGCCACAAAGGGTTATTACAGTTTGTAAGATCTAGAAGAATATATCAAGAGACTAACTATGGAAAGAAGTTAAAAGAAAGAAGTCAATCAAAAGGGCAAGAGGATGAGTCCTTTTATATAGGAAATTATGGAAGAATTTCTCCCCTCAAGTGTTAGATTGTCTCAATTTGACACTTACATTGGAAAGAAAAACCAAGATGATCATCTCAACACTTTCCAAACTCATAAGGAGTTATATAAGCTTTTTAACGAGATAGTGTGTAAAGTATTCCCTTCCACTTTGAGGAAGTCCATGAGTAATTGGTTTAGCTGGCTAAAGGTGACCTCAATATCTTCTTTTGATCAACTTGCCAATGAGTTCCAATAATATTTTTTTGCAAGTTATCCCCCTATAAAGGATTCTTCTTTCTTGACTTCCATTCAACAGAAACCCTATGAGAGCATAAGAGATTATGTCCATCATTTCAACTGCCTGATGATAGAGATCATGAATTGTGACAAGATTGTTGCACTCTACGCTATATGCCAAGGGATTAGGGAGAATTTACACTTCTTCAAGTCTCTAGCAAAGCATCAGCCAACCTCCTTAGATGAGTTCACAACAGGTTAGAAAAGTTCGTTTGATAAGAGGATCAAATGCAAACTCGTAAGGAGGTGGAAAAAAGAAAAGTTTGATAAGAAGATAGAGAGACAAAGAATCCCTGTAAAAGATCTGTTAGGTTGGAGGTTTGATAGGCAAGACAAGCTTAAAAGAAGTATTAGATATCGAAAATGACAAATTTTGACTTATGCTACTCATTCTCCCTTAAACTAACCTATGTCATTTGTTTTGATGGAAGTACAGAATCAAGACTTCCTTACTTAGCCGAAAAGAATGAGGGGAACCTTACTAGGAAAAACTCAAACAATTATCGCAATTTTTGTCGTGATTAAGCGTACAAAATTGATGAGTGCATCTAACTGAAGAATGCGCTCAAAGATAATGTTTAAATAGGTTATTTGAGAAAATTTATTGCAAATAAAGAGGAGAGTATAAAGCGACCAACTCAAAGAAGGAGACTTAATGATCAACAACCTCAAAATGAAGAAAGAAGGAACAATGGTGGTAATTTGTAGCCTAAGACAAAAATGAAGCTAATAACCTAGCTCGTGGGGTGACATACTAAAGGTAAGCGTGTGACAAGTGAATTAAATTGTAAAAGTAATATAAACAGTGAGTTACGGTCGTATTCTACATGGAGTTAAGTGCTAAGTACCAAACCACTCGATTTTTTCCCTAAGCTAAGCTATTGATAATTAAACTAATAAAGAGTAAAAACTAATTAACAAGATAAATACTAAACCGAATGTCCTAGCTATACTATGAAGTTCTCGAGTCTAAGAGATAAAAAAGGATCAAATTGGGATTCGCAAATCTATTATCATTTGAATCAATGTACTGTTTTGAATGGATATTCAAAATTGACTAAATAAGATTTAACTAAACTCACTAGAACTCGCCTACCTCTCGAAGTAACGTAATTCTAATTACAATATAAATTTACCCACCAAGGCGATTTATCTATAATTATTAAGTAAATAGTAATTCACTCATACCGAAATTATTATTGTAATTAAAAATATGGTTTGAGCACATCTCCATAACCAAAACCATATTTTCAACCGTATTAAATACATGAGTTCATGAATTTAATTAAAATCTATATATCCCAATGATGATTTTTTTCAAAAAAAATCCAAGCCATGTTCATCACGAGTTAATGAAACCCTCTCAAATATCCTATAACTCTATCTAGCTAAAAAATGATGGCCAAACACTTATATTCACTTTATAGAATAAAATGAGAGAGAATGAAATTAAAATTTCATAAGAAGTGGAATAAGGGTGTAATATATATTACTTTGTTTAGTTAGACTTATAAGCAATTTAAAAATAAATATGTAATATAATTTTAATGACTAAATTATCCTCAGTTTATTTTTTTTTTCAATTAATCTTAAAATAATAGATGGTAGTGGTGGCTAGCGATGGTGGTTAGCGGTTAGTGGTTGGTGGTTGGCGGTTGGCGGTTGGTGGTTGGCAACAATGGTTGGTAGTGATGGGCGGCAGTAGTAGCAGTAGTGATAGCAGCGGTAATAGCAGTGGTGATGGCAGCAACAGTGGCGGTAGTGGTGACAATGGCTACGATAGTGGTGGTGGTGGTGGTGGTGACAATGGTAGCGATGGCTGTAGCAAATGGGGTGATGGCAACAATGGTGGTGGTAGCGACGATTAGTGGTGGCGACGGCAGCAACAGCGGCGACGGTAACGGAGACAGTAATGCTGGTGATAGTAATGGTGGTAGTGGTAAGGAATCGTGATTCCTTAGTTGAATTGAGAAATCCCTATTACTTGATTTTAAATAATGGGGATTCTTATAGAATTACGATTCTATAATAAAAAACTAAGTGAATGTGATAATGGCGGAATAAAGAAAGAATAAAATTCTAATTCCATAAAATGAACGTGTCATAAGGGAAAAAAAAACCTCAATTAATATATTTAAATCCAACACCTAATACAAAATCGACATATCTCGATATATTTAATACTTAAGAATTCCTCCATTGAGCTAAAATAAAGAGATTTAGTACCTTGAAATTAAAAAGAAAAACATACTATAATTAATAGAAACAATAAATGTTCTTGTTCAATGCACAATGCTACTCAAAAGTAAAGAAAACTCCAGCTACTGTTTTTCTCCCTCGTACTAAGCTCCTCTCTCTATGCTTTTGTAAGCTCTGTATATTCTCTTCGCCTCCTCTTTTTAAGCTACTCCGTTCTCTTCCTTTTTTTGTTATTCGGCTGCTGCCCTCTCTTCCATCGTCAGCCCCCACTCTCTGTGAAAATGACTGGCCTATATCAATGGGCCATAGCCCAATTGGGTTACACTATCAGCCTTCCATAATTAATATTGCCTCATGCGTCCTCTACAAACAACCTTACTGGATGGAGTAACAACTGACGTGGGCTTTTCCAAAAGATTAAAGCACAAGGAATATACTCTGCTGTCTCTTCATTGGGTCAATGGATTAATAGAATTTTTATTAAAAAATATATATATATATAGCATCGGACGTGCTTAAGTGTAGGCCTAAAAATAGGAACATGCCCAGATGAATTCTTCTTACGCCGGGTCTGCTTCTTGGCACGTACTTGGCCTTTGCTGTCATTGTGTTGGAGTTAGTGCAGGGGTTGCTCGGCATGTGGACAGCAGCAGTCAAGTAGCTCTCGGCCTGCTACTGTGGCGTAGAGTTTCTTAGTGAATTGCTTTTGTGATCCTCGGTTTGGTGCTCTGCTACTAATTGGTCTTGGCTCAGCTGTTACTTGGAGTTGTTCTCGGTTCAAGTTGCTGCTGAACATGAGCGCACGACCTGCAAGTATGCGTGGACAGCTGTTAGTCATGTTAAGTGAAGAAGCTGCTGCTGTTTATTGAATGGAGTTCACGGCCACAGCTGCTGCTGGTTGCTATCGGTTGCTGCTTTGGAGTTGGATGTCGTGGCTGCTCGATTCAATTTCGTGAGCTGTTGCTGCTAGTTGGAAATTTAATGCCGCGCTGCTGTCACGTGCTGTTGTAATTTGCTTGGCTAGTTGATGTTCAAAGTGCTTAGTTCTCGGTTCTCATTGGCTGCTGTGATTGGTTAATTGGATTTGGCGTGCTGCAGTTGTTGTCATTTGGAGCTCTCGGCTGCTGCTGCGTGGAGCCCCTCGGCTAGGACTGTTGCAGCTGCTCTTGGTGCTTGGTTCTCAGCTGAATTGAAGTGTTCTGTTGCAGTTCACTGCAATGGTTGTGGTTCTCAATTCAGATTGATTGGAGCGCCATTTAAGAGCTGATGCAGGGGAACTTACTTCACTAAGAATTCAAGTACATGACCTACAATGAAAATTACTGATAATGAAGTTTCTTGCACTCAACTCAATAAGAAAAATAAATTGCATATATGTTTAATGATGGAGCTTATGAAGAAGCCTGCTTGATTAGAGTTCACGTGCTTGGCTTTTAACTCAAGAAAAGGAAGAGCTGCTGTTCTTGTTCATGTGCAGCTGCTGTTGTAGTTCGTGTTGGTACGCTTGGTTGGATGAAGTACATATCATGTCCGCCACTTAAAGTACTTGGCAAAGCCTTGTTCTTGCAGTTTGGAACTTGTTTCTCGGCTAGGAGTTGCTCAAGCGTGAGTGGAAAACAGCTGCTGCTCGTGTTTAGGTCCATCAGTGGCTGGTTGCTGTCCCGTGATGTCTCGTTCGGAGTTGCTGCTGAAGCTTCTCGAGCATACTGCTGTTCGGTAGCTGTTGTAGAGCTCTCAGCTTGTTTGGTCTTGCCTCGAGCAGAGAATTAGCTGTTCGGTTTCAGTCTTAAAGTAAGCAAGAAGCTCTCAGTTTTGGAGTGCTCGGCCTAGCATGGTGCTCTGCTGCAGGGAGTAACTCAGCTGAAGCTGCTGTCCAATATGGAAATCCATGGCCTGCAATAAATAAAAAAAAAATGATGAAATGAATTCCTAGCACATTGAGGATAACAACTCAACGTTGCTACACATCATGTACTGATTTGGCTTGTGAAGTAAATGGATTCCAATCCTTGCTGCAGAATCATTTAGAGAACTTTTAATCATTCAGGCTTCGAATGTTGCTTGGTTTGGTTCTCGACCTGATTCAACTTTGGGAGCTTGGCATGATGTCTCAACTGCTGCTGCAATTGAGTAGAAATTTGCATCTCACAGATCCCCTGACTCATGCTTGGATATAAGGATCTGCTATTCAACATAGCTTGGTTCTTGAAGAACTTGCTGCTGAAAATTGCAGCTCAAGAAGCTGCTGTGGCTTGTGCAATTTGGAGAGTACCAAGTAACCTACTCTTCCTAGACTTGTAACTACCGCAATTGAAGCTCAGCAACTCGAATGGATTGAACCAAACAAGAAGTTTGAGTGGATGGTTACCTGTCAAATAAACCAAAAGCAAGTGAAGAGCTTATATGGTTATATAAACTAAAATAGGTTTAGTTGGCCTCAATAAGAAATTGTAGGATAAGTAATAGATTGAGTTTTCCATGTCCTTGATTGTGAAGAATGTCAAATGTGTGTTCTGTTCTACTTCATACAAAGCTATTGTTAGTACTGTAGTTTGGAGCATCTAACTCTTCAAACAAGTGAGTTGTACATGGCAATTAGAGCAATTGTGATGCTCTGTTCATGTGGTTACTTGATCACGGTATGGAATTCCCAAACTAATAGTTGCTATTCGGTTTTGACATGAAAATTATAGCTACTTAGTGTTACTTAAAATGCTACAGTTGTCATAAATATGATAAAAAAACTCGTGAACATATATGAGTCATTTTGATCTTCACTTTGATCCTTTTCAATTGTCTATTACATAATTGATCCAAAAGCATATATTCATCAAATCTTAAGCCAAATTCACAAATCAATATATGCATAAGTGTATGTTATAAGTAAGGATAATGTCATTTTCGAAGGGCCATGAGGAGGGAGAAAATTGAGAACCTTGAGCTTGGCTAACACCTTAAAAGATCAAGTACTCAATGTCTAAAGCAAAAACCATAGAGTTCATGATATGGTCATGGTCCCTTTTTTTTTTTTCTTTTTTTTTTGACAAGGATATGCAAAGGATCCAATTTCCTTCACGATAACACATTAGTTATTAGCCCCAGAATGGTTGACTTTGATGTTTGGAAGGTCATGGTAAACACTATAAGCTTCACAATCATTATTTTCACACATGTTTTTTATCAGATATAGCCAAAGTTGGAAGATTATAAGATGTGGCGTTATAAGTACAATCTATACAATTTTAATAATCAACCAGTAAAAGTTTAATAGGTTGTCACATTAACCTTGCAAATTAGTGATGATGAGAATGTTGTAGAGAAAGAGAGGGATTTTGTCATCATGGACTATCCATCACCATATAATGGGATTGTAGGACAACCATTCATAAATATCATTAAAATGGTCATATCCACTGCACATTTGAAAACCAAGTTCTTAACTCCAACTAGAATTAGAACTTGTTACAACAATCAACATTTAGCAAGGTCTCTATACTTGAAAGCATTGAAGAGGGATTAGATCTATCACATTGAGCAAAGCTCAAATCATCAACTAGAAATTAAAGGAGAACCAATTGAAGAAACTTTGACTATCTAGCTGGGTGACGACCCCGACCAGACTACAAGGATAAGAGTAAGTATGACTACTAACCTAAGGGATTGTATGGTCAATTTTCTTCGAGCTAATAAAGATGTGTTTACATAGTCTCCAACTAACATGCCAAGTATTCTAGAGGATGTCATAACCCATAAACCAAACATTGATCCAAATGTCGAAGTGATTCAAAAAAAGAAGACACTTTACCTTAGTAAGGTAAGCTGCAATAAAGGAGGAAGTGCACAAGTTACTCAAGGCGGATTTCATTAGAGAGAAGCCATACTCAACTTAGCTTGCAAATTGTGTGTTGGTCAAGAAAGCAAATGGGAAATGGATAATATGTATCAATCTTACTAATCTCAACAAAGCTTGCACAAGGACTGTTTTCCTCTTCCTCAAATAGGCTAACTTGTTGATTCTACGTCTAAGCATGCAATGTTAAGTTTCCTGGATGCTTTTTTCTAATTATAACTCGATCAAATGCAGTCGCTAACCAAGTACACACTTCCTTTATCACGAATTTTGGATCATATTGTTATAAAGTAATGCCTTTTAACTTAAAGAATATGAGTGCCACATATTAGAGATTGGTGACAAAGATGTTTAAACCTCAAATCTATAGAATTATCGAGGTTTATGTAGACAATATGATAGTGAAAAGAAAGCTTCATGATGACCATCTTATTGATTTAGAAGACTTTGATAACTTAAGGCATCACAACATGAAGCTAAATCCTCAAAAGTGCATGTTTAGAGCCCCATCGAGAAATTTTTTGGCAGTCATGGTGATACAACGTGGAATTGAGGCTAACCTAAAGAAGATCTAAGCCATGTTATAGATGGAGTCAGCAAAGATAATAAAGGAGGCACAAAGGTTGATAAGGGGGATTGCTACCTTGAATCAATTTGTGTCATAAAGTATTGAAAGGTGTTTAGAGTTCTTTCAAGTGTTGAGGAATCTTTTTAAGTTAGATAGACTGAACACGTAAAAAGGCATTCTAAGAGTTGAAGTGGTTTCTCACCACATCACCAATTCTCTTAAAGCCCATTATAGGAGAGACTCTGTACTTGTATTTGTCTATTTCAGATCGAGCTCTTTCATCTGTGTTAGTAAGAGCCGAGGATAAGATACACCAACCAGTTTGTTATGTAAACCATGTCTTACAAGATTCGAAGCTTTAATATACTAAGTTAGAGAAGTTTGTTGTGGTAGTGATCTACGGCTCGCAAACTCCAACCTTATTTGGAGGCCCACCAAGTGGTCGTTTTGATCAATTAACCTTTGAAACAGACACTTCAAATCCATATGCTTCTAATTGGATGTTGAAGTATGCCTTAGAGTTAAGTGCCTTTAGCATTCAATATCGGCTACGAGAGGCCTACATGTCCCAAATTCTAGTTGATTTTATTATGGAATTTACTGGAAATGAAGATTCTATTGTTTGTCATGAAAAACCGACATATATATTATATTTTGATGGCTCATCTACTTGTAAAGGAAGTGGAGCAAGATTAGTTTTGAAAGGGCCACTAGGTGTAAAGGTCTCATATTCCTTAAAGTTTGGTTTTCTTACTTGCAATAACGAGTCAAAATATGAAGCTTTAATAGCTGGAATGAAGTTGGCTAAAGAAGTCATAGCTAAAAGACTAGACATTTATTTTGACTAGTAGTTAGTGGTCAATTAGGTGAATAGAGAGAGCATGGCAAAGGATGGTAATATAGGAAAATACTTACAGATAGTTAAAGAGCTCTAGACATATTTTGAGCAATAGAATGTTGTGAACTAGCCTTTCAAGGTGGGAAGACAAGGTCTTCATAGAGTATGCTTATGAAAAGAGCATGGAAATAAAGCTTATGGAGTGCCTAGAAGAACAAGAGAAGGATTTGGAACCATATTGGATGGATCCCATCTTTGCCTATTTAAAGGAAGGAACACTACCTAAAGATAGGAAGGAAGCTCGAAAGACAATCTATTAGGCTACAAACTTTACTCTTATCAATGGGGATCTTTACAAAAGAGGATTGAATATGCCTTAGTTAAGGTGTTTGCAACCTAGTTAAGCTAAGAAAGTATTATTTAACCTACATGCTAGAGTTTACAATAACCACATCAAGGCAAGTGTATTGTATGTGAAATCCTTAAAGCTCGATTATTGGTGGCTAACAATGAAGAAGGATGCATTGAGTTCAGTTCGTTTGCGTGACCATTGTTAAAGCAATGTACCTGTTGAGAAAATTTTGAGCACATATCTTATTTTGCTTATTAGTCCTTAGCCATTTGCTCAATGGGATCTTAATGTATTGGGTCCATGCCCTAAGACAACCAAACAAAGGCAATATATTATTTTAACAATGGACTAATCTACTAAGTAAGCAAAGGCAAAGGCAGTAGCAAGTATTACAAAGAAGAGCATAGAGGCCTTTGTTGTGAGCAACATCTTAAATAGGTTTAAGATTCCATATGCTTTAATCACCAACAATGAACCACACTTTGGCAAGGATCAATTTAAGGAGTTCTGCAAAGAGCATCACATTAGGTTATGTTATACCACAATTGCATATCCCTAAAGTGATGGGCAAACCAATGCAATGAACACGATCATATTCCACAACTTAAGAAAAAAGGGTTACCTAAGTAGGAAGCAAAGGGGCACATGAACTACCAAACATATTATTGGGATATAGGACCACCTATAGGACCTCAACCAGAGAGATGCCATTCAAATTTTCCTTCAAATCCATAGTCATCCTTCTTATCAAGCTCGAAATAGCAAGTGTTAGAGTACAAGCTTATGACCTTCAAAACAACGATATCGATGTTTAGGTGAATCTTGAAGCTATTCTTGAGACGAAGGCACTGGCCAAGGATCATCTCACTACTTACCAACAACATGTAGTACGGTACTTTAACAAGCACATGAGGCATAAATATTTATAGTCAAGAGACCTTATTTATAGGAAGTTTGAGCTTTGGGAGCTAGGGAGAGCCAAGGAAAGTTAGCTCCAACAAGGGAAGATTTTATCAGAGTAAGGGAAGTGATAAAAAATGGAAGAGCCTAGAAAATCAAGAGGTTAAATGATCAGATTATATCCCGAACATAGAATGCAAATAACTCGATGCCTTACTTTGAGTAGATGGACTGGTTAGCTTGATGGATGTATTCCCATATTGTTATTTCTATTTGCTATTGGTGTCCATACTTGATTTTAATCTTTCGTGCTTTAGTGTAGTTGCTAAGTTTGACATGTTTTCGATTGAGTTGATCTTTCGTTTAAATTGTGCCATGTACTATTTGAACCATATATTCTTACGAACATGGAAATGAGTAGATATGTATTGTGTTGCACTTATACAAGATGTTTGATTGGCTTTGTATTTGTTCAGAGTAATAATATTTGGCTGTTGAAAATTCCTAGTGTTTTGAGAACTATAAAAATTATAAACAAGGAGTAGGCTTGTTAAGCACCTTCGAACCACCTTAAACCCATGCAAATATAATTTGCTAACAAGCTAGTTCTCAATCTCCACAAGTTTAAGAAACACAAATAGTTCTAAGCCCTAGTTGCGTACAAGTGATGAGAAAACAAATATTATTTAACCCTTAATCCCAAATAAAGACTAATGATGAGAGTGAGACATGTCTCGAATTTCAATGAGATCATCATAAAAATAATCTAAGTCTTATGATATATACAAACAACGAGTTAATATGCCTTAAGTCCTAAATCATTAACAAATTATGCGCTAACCTAATAAATTCTGAAAAGAAACCATCCATGATAAACTTTAATAAATTTCATCATTAGGTCCCCAAGCAGGTAAAAGGCAAAAGTAATATTATGTTAAGAAGAGTCAAATGTACATCAAAGTGGTCAACATTCCAACCTATAAAAGGAATAAAACAACAATAGAAAAGAGTTTTCCAAGAAAATATTAAAGATAAGGAAAATCTTGTTGTTATTGGCAAGGCCAATAGAGATAGGAAGAGGTTCCATTATTGGGAGCTGAAGGGTATCATTCTAGTCATCCATTAAGGCTTTAGTCCGAACAACATCCTCTATTGTAGGTAGGTTACCTTACTTAGCAACATCCTGACCAACAAGCTCCTCTTAAAGCATGGTCTCCTTCATAAGCTCCATCTGTGAAGTTTAGGTACCTCATATCATACTGAAGATGATGGATCAAGATCTCTTACCTGGCCATATTGATCCCATCCAACATTTTTTATTATGGCATGTTCATATATTCTTTGCTCTTTTAGGCTTCTTGGAGGACTTGCTCATAAGTAACCACCCCAGTTACCCTTTGCTCCAAATTGGAAATTTTAGCCTTCTATTCATCAGAAAGAGTCTTCAATGGTTGGATCTCTTTGGCTTACTTACTTTTCAAGTCTTCAATCTCTTTCTAGGATCCCATTAGGTTAGTAACGAGTTGGGCATTCTTCTTGCTTTCCTCTTCAGCCATAGCTCCTTCTGTTTGCACAACCCAATCTCTTTGTTCAAATCCTTTTTCTAGCCATGGATCTCTCCTTCAATGCTTCTCCTTCTTCTCTTCCAACAACTTGATATGAGCAGTGAAGTAGGCCTTTACTTGCATCATATCGTTTTTGAACTTTTTAGTAATCTACAAATCAAATAAGTGGAATTAGAATTAAATTGAGTAAAATCCATTCAAGGCATACAATGAAGATCAGAATTGCCTTACCCTTCCTTTCTCAACCACAGGAGTATTAATAATTATAAGCGGATGTTTGGATGTTTGCACAAAAAAAAGAGAAACCATAAACAAAGTACCGACCAAAAAACAACACTAATGATTAAAGGTCGAACTCACATCATACAACTTGGCAGCAGCCAACTGTTTTGGATGCCCCACACCATTGTCAACCCTTATGTAGTGATGTTTGATATTTCTTTTTAATGTACTAACATTGGCAAGGAGCCTAATCCCCTTTAAGAGCTGCTGAGCAATCTTACCATTAGCTAATGCAAAGTCACGTGTATTTACCTTCTGTAATGGAACAAAATGAAAGATAGGTTTGTTTTATTTTTTGTGATGGAGCCATGGGTCAAAGACTAGTCATAAGGCCTTCTTTGGCTAAATTAGGGTTAGTTGACCCGTCGGTACTGACCTTATCAATCTGCTTCTTGGGAGCTTCAATTGTAGCATTTCCCTTCAAGGGGTCTCAAACAAGATGTTTAACATTAGGTCGCTTCTCTTTTGGGCATTGCTAACCTTAACAGCTTGGACTTGCCCTACAGCCTTCTTAAAAGCTGTTTTTGTTTTAGGGAGGAGTTCCTTTCTTCCTACCATTGTCCTTGGGAATTTACCCCACCTTCAAGCTAGCAAATAAATTATTAGAATCTAGGTTCTTTAGCAGCATCTTTACAAAATCCAAAAACATATTAGTTAGATAATAAAAAAACTAGGGAAAGGATAACTTACAAACGTTGTGCTAAGCACGAGTAAAGAAGACCATCCATAATTTGGAGTAATTGGTTAACATCCCCTCACGACAAACCCTACTCAGTACGATGAATTAGAGAAGTCAATACCTTCTTGATCTACAACTATACCTTCATTTATACCTTTAATAGTATTTTTATTACCCTAAACGGCACTCATGACCTATGGAGCCCCTACATTGTCATCAAAAAAGATCGAAGCTCCACTATAAAACCAATCTATGATGGTACAACATCCTACACAAACCAATAGGTTTTATACTTTTCCATGATTTTATAATAGGCGGCCTTGTCCTTTTTTTAATAATGCCTTAACGTCGCACAGTCTAAGAGGATAGGACTAGACTGTTGGAAAATTGAGATCTTTCTCCAACCTAATGACGATCTACTTCTTTTCCCAATCATAAATTAAGGACTTTAGCCCGATTAAAACCTTTCTTCTAGGTTAGGCATAACTATAGAACCAACCTCCCTACACTTTATTGTGAAAAGGTATCCAAATAAAGTCAGGGTAGCTCTTACCTCAAAATCCTTACAAATGCATTCAAAGGTTAGCATGCTTAAGCATATATGGTAGTAAGCAAAAAAGGCTCTTTCAAAAGGAATAAAAAGAAGACGAAAACTGACCTCAAAATACTTTTCAAAAAGAGCAAATTCCCAATCATTTAACAATGTAACATGTTCATGGACTTCAAGTCCCTTGATGTTCTAGTGACAGAAGGCATAATGAAAGTTAAAATGCATATCATCAAATTCTCTTTTTTCTAAACACTCAAATCGCCCTCTAAACTTAGGTCGTACGCAATTGTAAAGTAAAGAGGTACTGAGACATTCTACTCCTCGCCATTATCAAGATAATCAATGAGTGACAATTTTTTAATTCTCTAGACTTTAAGAGCGCACTTTCCCCTAAATTCAGTAAATTTAGAAAGATCCTATAGACAATCTTTCTTTGCATTCACTATACCGGTTTATTTGCTAAATAGGGATTGCATCAACTACTCCAAGAGGGGGAGTTATGGTCTGATCATTTTTTATATTATCGAAATTTGTGTTGTTAGATGCAATAGTAGATGTGCTTACTTTCAAAAATGGAAATAATGAAGATGGGAAGAAAAAAGAGAAGAAATAGAGAATCCTCAAAAGTAAAGATAAGTGCAAAAGAGAATAGAGGTATTTGGAAGAGATAACTAATTTCAAATAGATGGTGAAGTTAAGGAGAAAGAAAATCAAGGGTTTTATAACCATGTGTATCGAGATTTGCATTCTAAATGTGAACCGGTTACAATTATGCAATGATGTACCTTTTAAAAATGAACGACTGAAAACAATACCCAATATGCACTACGTATATCACAACTATCATGTCAATGCAAACTTCAATGTATAAAATATAAAGCAGCATCTAACAAATATGACTCTTCAACTATACTTTGAAGGTGAGATCGGATATCATAGTTAAAGTAGCCTAACATAAGGGCAAACCAAACAAAGCTTGGACAAAGAGTACTAAGGCCGACTCAACTAGTTGCTTACATTATAGAGCTCAAATACACGATACCCATAAGTTTTATAAACTAATAAAAGGTAAACAAAGTGAAAAGGTGAAGAAGAGATCAATTATTCCAAGATGAGATTTAGTCATTCGAAATTCCAATCAATAGGTTACTCTCCTTACTATAGCCACCATGGAGAATCAAGGGGCCAATGTTGAAGAGGATTTTTAATCTTGAGCTCACTAGGCCCACTGAGCAATCTAAAGTATTCACATTCTGACCTTTCTAGCCTAAGCCCAACCTAGTTTAGCTGTTCATTCCTATGTAAGTGAAGAGTCCCCCAACTAAGATAGACAAAGCATGGATCATGCAAAGACAGGATATGAAAGCTTTAGGCAGGTTGGGAAAAGTAATTTACAAGCTAAGGACAATTCCAATCCGCAAGTCCAACCAGAGGAGCTTCACCGCTATGCATGTGAATTTAGACATGAGTGCCAACAATTAGGAGGTTATTACATGAATAACCACCCACTAACTCAAGTTCAAACATCCCTCCAAAAAGTGAGCTAAATGTCCTGAGAGAGACATGAGCAACGCAGAAATAGCACAACTGCTTAAGGCCAATAGTTACTATAGGCATATTATAAATAAGCTCGAAGCACATTATAGTATACTCTCTAGACACCTTTGTCTCTCACTAACATTGTAATTCCTTGTTCTTCCCTCGTACACCCGTACTTAGACATCCAAGTGGTTATGCTGCAATCACCCCAGCACTTCCATAGCTTGATTTTTTTTGTTTTTTGTTTTTTTTTTTTTTTTTTGCTTTTCCCTTTGCATGCTTTTACACAACCCATTAAGCAAATTTCGATTTCCTAAATTTAGTCGTCAACACTATCAATTGGTTAACATGTGACACGTGACAAAACATTAATCACTAATGTCGAACAACATGCCATGTGTCACATGGTTTGTAACAAAGTCTATAAAATCTCATCAACAATAGATATTCCCCCATTTACAACTAAAACTTATTTATATTCTTCTTTTAATGTTTTACATGCACCCTCATAAACTTGCAAGTCATCATTTTTTTCATTTAAAATAAGCGGTGGATTTGGAGGACTGCAAGTTTCAATAGTCCCTAGTACACCCATTTAAGTCAATCATTATCCATGCTATAAGTATTGGACCTAAAGGAAAACAAGTATAATCCAAATTTAAAAAAAAAAAAAGGAAAAAGAAAAAGAAAAAATTAATAAAGAGTTGTGCGATCTTAGTAGCAAGTGGAATAGAAAGTGGATGACTTTAGTAACAATGGAACTCTTTTCATAATAGCTCAAATCTTAGAGGAAGGTGCACTAGGATAATTAAAACTTTTTAATTGTAGTTTGTCTATTACAATCATATAATGTTTGATATACTAGAATAATTTAGAATAAAATAAATTGGAATAAAATGGAGCGAAAATGAAGATAATAAAGATTAGAATGATAAATAATTTTTTAAATTTGGAAATGTCAATAAAAATATAATATGATGAAATGCCTATATAATATTATTTATAATAAAAGATCTTTAATTGTTAAATGTTATAATTAGTTTATAAGTTAAATAAGTAATTTTAATTAATAATAATTAAAGATAGTAGAATAGAATTGCAATTTTACCCCTTTAAAGTTGAAATTCAATTTCGCTTTAAAGAATTATGAAGTCACCTTCTAAATCACTTCTAAACATAGAAAATAGAATTGAAACCGCTATCGAAATTCCATTCTAAATCTATTCCCATATATCAAATGTTAATGTTACATTAGCAGAATTGGACTGATAAGCTAAGATCCAATTTGTATCTGATGTCATGCATTGTTGAATCGAACCAAGATCACTAAAGAAATAATATAAAACGGAAGAAGGCTACTTCAGATAGAAGAGTCCTGTTAAAGGAAGGAAAAAATGTCCCAGTTAAAGCGTGGGATGGGAGAGACGGGGCACAAATTATTTAAACATCCTTGGAGGGATCCGCTCAGAGGTGCTTGTATGGAGATGGATTGGCAGTATTTGGACAGAGTCAAAGATTCTCATAATTTTTAAAAGTGGGAAACAGAGATGCAACAAGATTCTGGCACATTTGGTGGTCGAATAAAACTTCTCAAGTGTTATTCCCCCAACTTCAGTCCCTTCCAGGAACCCTGATGGTTATATATCGTAGAAAAATTGACAAAGCTTCCTGCCTCTCAGGAAGCAATAGGAAATACCTTCAGATATAACCACTCCAAAAGGATTCCACCGATGAAGGGATCCAATATATGTGTGTGGGTGTGTGTTTGTCCATGTATGCCAATATATATATATATATGAAGAATGAAACAAAAAATAGAGAGATAGAGGGAGAAGGGAATCGGATTCTGGAAATATGGATTAACGGCTTTTCGCTGTGCAATTAAGAATTTCATTCCATTAAAACCGTGGAAAACTTGTCATACTGTCTAAACTATACCACAACAAGCCTGTGTGAAGCTCAAATATACATGATTTACCACTAGTAAAGTTGCAAAACTTTGTTATACGTAACATATAAAAACAAATCGGTCTCCCAATAAAAACAGAGGGAACCATTTGCCTACCGATAAAAGTAAGCCACAGGAAGGCCAAGCCTTTTCCCATACTCAATTGCCAGCCAACCAGTAACAGTAAAATACAAAACAAGAAAACCGACTCGTTTAAAATGGTATGCGTTAATTCCACAAGGAAGACGTCTGGTCATGCACAATTGAGGCCAGGATTTTGCCCGCTGTAGGACCTTAATTACCACAACTGACATTATGGAAGTTGTAAACCCAGCGACTACTCCAGCAATTGTCTCCAACCTCAAGAAAAGGGAACTGTCTTGGTTGATCAACCATGAATGTAATATCTTTGTGAACCTGGCAACACAATCAACAAGAGTAAGGAACAGGAGAAACATGATATTAGGAAGATTTCAATCCGCACACACACACAAACAAAAATAAAATATAAGAAGAAGAAAAAGAGAGAGAGAGACCTCAAATAAAAAGTTTTAACTGATACCACATGAAAAATTGCCGTTGCTTTTTTCCCACGTAAGTTCTTTAGTGATACGGGGATAACAGCTTAATCATGAAGAAGAGATTGCATCAGAAAGGAGACTCCTCTTATTAACAACAGAAATGAAAAGTCAGGAAAATATTTTTGACTTCAACACACTATATGTATCTAAATTAATTTCCAAAGAAGAAATTAGGTGAGAGCATAGTATCCAGATAGACTCCGACCAATCTGGATCTGGCTGGAATTGGCATGGCTATTTCAGTGTGATCCCAGTTCTAAGGCTCCTTTCATTTCTTAAGGGTAAACCCTCAGTAGGTCTCATAATTTGGTTTTTACTCACTTGCTAACTAACCATCACAGGTTGGCCACTTGGCCTTGGTTCAGCCTGTTTTGGAAACCAGTGACATGAGAACTAAATGATATGCAAGCCTCTTTCTTCAACCATTAAAAACAGAAAAACTCATTTCCATAGATACAATCACTATATGCTAATTTATGAGGATAATAAATTCATGATTCACCAAACAGGTGGTTAGTTGCCCCTTCCTCCCTCCCTCCTGATCAAGGAATCACTCAGTCAACATATTAAGTTGGAGAGCATTAATTTTTGTGGTGAACCTAGATCTGTCTACACACAATCCTGATACTTGAAATAGCATTCAAGAAAAATATCGCCTTTCAAACAAAATCAGACACTCTGTTTACCCTTTCTTAGATAGCAAAAGGAAGCGAATCACATTAATGCATAGAAAGGGGGTACCCACCCCTATAGAGCACAAAGTAGAAGATGCATCTTCTACAAGATCAAAATAGCCCCAAATTTCACAAAATGTTATCCATTAAACCAAATATGTACTTATATTAAGAGTCCGCAGAGATTTGTTTTCATACTATCAAAGAAGCCAATCATATTAAGGCAGAGAAAGGAGGTGCACACCCCAGTACAGAACGATGTATCTTCCACAAGGTCAAAACAGCCCCAAACATCACAAAATGCTGTCCATTAAACCAAATGTGTACCAATATAAAAAGCCCACTCTTGAGACCAAGGAAATGTTTCCATACTATCAAAGACTCTCCTATCATACATCTGCCAAGAATCATATCATCTTAAATCCCATTGATCTCAATGAAGCTAAGTAGTTCAGGTTGCAGAATGTAATAGACATGATTATGAACAGCACACCACAACAGACAAGAAATAGCTTCCCAATATGGCCAAGTTGACTTATAACTCATGTATATGAGGAGGACCATGATGATTAGAGTCTCCAGGAGCATGTTCCAGGGATTGACGCAAATTACTCCCTTTAAGATTTGTTTAAAAATAATAATAATAATAACTCAGTGGAAGGTTGGGCATGGAATTTCTACATCCTGACATGATTACTGGCTCCCATTAGGCCTAGCTTCTCATTTGATGCTAGACATATCCATACCAAGAGCTTTATAAGAGATGCAAATGTGTGCTCAACAACTAATGGATATGAATGGGACATTCCTCGAGTTAACATATGAGATAAGATCAGCAAATGAATGCCACCCACTACTTGCGCTATATCCTAATGTACCCAGGCCTGATAAACTTCATGGTGCCATAGTTCTGGCTGGAATAGATCAAGCTATGAATATAACTAGATACTCCATCCTAAAGTCAGCAATCAACTAAGACACTACACTTTGGACAAACTAAAAATATGAATGACGGAGAACACGAGCTAGTATTTATGGCCCTCAAGCTGAGGTTCATGACCACTGCTTGTTCTGTACCCAGGTGGAATATCTACTTTATCTGCACTACAACATTCAACAATAATGACTAAATGGGAGGAGATTATGAGCAGTCTCACAAATGGGTTTCCCACAAATATGCCCAACCAATTGAAAATGGGTTTCTCCACATCAAGACATTATATGCAGAGAATGAAACAAATTATAATTCTTGGCTTAGTTTATGCATTTCCCTAGTTTTGTTGAACTAGGATCCTTCAAAAGCCATTTCAACACAATTCAAATAGCGAACTATTACATTTCAAGACAAAATATGACAATAGGTTTTAGCCACTTGATGTTTATCATCCCTAGATGAAAAGCATATATCTCAATAATCTAAGATGTCATCCTCCTGACAAAGACAAAACAAGTCAATAATATATTAGTTATCATGTGAGGTTCAACATCAAAAAAGGTTACGTGCATACTGCATGTCAAATCGTACTACATGTAACTAAAGAAATAATTTGACTTGCACGTATGGAATAATCAAACAAAATAGGCTAAAAAGAAGGAATAGGCAATCTTGTTAAGCTCTAACACGCTAGATAACAAGTAGAGGAGTACAATGGTATCAAACTCCACAATAAATGAAAAGCGAAGCAGTGTTCTTAGAATATTTAAGTATTTGATCTTTAAGATAAAATTATAGCAGAATAATAGCCATAATAGGAATTTGTATCTTGTACAAATGAGGAAATAGAGAGGGTATTTATAAGAAGTGATAAGTCAATTTGATCTATTGGATCATAATATTAATTAATGGTTAGGATTAAAACTTTCTATATATAGATACTAAGTAGGATTTTTTCATAGGTTTAGACCCAAATAAAAGACTTTATATTTTATTAGTGTAAACCAAACCGAGAAAGGTTGAATTGGACAAACCGATCTAACCGGCCCTATTTCAAACCCACCATACCAAATTTTTCTTTATCATCCCAAATATATATAGCTATAACTCCCTGTCACCTTAACCTAAAGAGCCAAGCTCATTTTGTTATTAGACTTGAAACCCATAAATCAGATTTAGCCATCTATATTTTGCTACCCTAACCAAAGTCCTTCAAATAAAGTTGAAGGGGTTTAAGTATCAAATAAGCTTTTCAATTGACTATAGTATGTGCGTGATATTTGAACAACTGTGTCATTGTTGCCAAATTCATTTAAAGATGGTCCTAGTGTGCGAATTCACAGCACTTTCACATTTACATGTCATGCCTCAACTAAATGAAGTTGTACGTTACCCCATAAGTAATGACGATGTATACATGGGATTAATAATTCTCCATGGACCAATGAGTTATCCTTACCTTGTATGAATTATTCCTCTTGTCAAGCTTCAATATGGATCACACATCTAATCGAGGCTTGATTTACTGCTTCACTTGGCAAAGGCATGAGAATTACTTAATATTGGGTCAAGTTTGTTTCTCAACATTTGATTGATATGAAATGCCTATCCACTAAATCCGCTTCACCCTTATTAGTTCTAGAAACAATATTTAACCTACGTATTATAAGACTGAGATCCAATCCAAGCATCTCTTTATAAGTCCATACAAACACATCCTTATAATCCTTCAACAACTCAGTAATATGAACCTCTATTTCCTTGCGAGAGACTCTTACTAATGAAAGTCAACCATCACGATTTTCCTACTCACACTAAGTCCAATTTTTTTATTTCCTCGACTCGAGGCTTCATTTGATCTTATAATTGTTATGGGACACACTGAACTTCTTAGACTAGTGTGTGATTTGAAGAAGATAGGCATACTTCCTCGGATCTCTCAAACCATCATAAATGGTACACACGCTATCATTCCTCTCCAATGAAACTTTTAATTTTATTAGATTGCTTAATCTTTTTCCTCTCGCCAAAACATCCACACATCCTCGCGTATTCAAGGAACATCCCTTGAATACAAATCTTAACTAATTCTCTTTCATCATAAACATCTTGTATATTCAAAGAGCATTCTCTAAACCATTCAATATAATCTATAAGATCCTCCTTAGACCTCTAATGAATTCGTACCATGTCAATAAGAGTTATTCTTTCTTCAGTAAAAAAAAATTTTTCCAGAAACATCTTATACATTTCACCCCATGAATCAACTTATCCTGGAGGGAGGTTGACATGGATTTTGAAAATTCTTTCAATTTCAAATCATCATTTAAACCATAAACCTATAAGGTCTTGATAAATTTCAATAAGTGTTCTTTAGTACTCTCCTTCTTTCCATTAAATAACATGAACTTCGGACTCACATATTCTTTTAAATAAGGCTTAATAACAATGCATGAATGGTATAAAAGCTTCAATTCTAATATGACCGATATGGATGTTGCTTGTATTTCTTATGTACACATTCAAATCCTCTTTAGTCACAAATGAAACTCTCCGAATAGATGCTTCTATACTTACTAATATTGCAGGAGCAAGATTGGTTAAATTCACAAGAACAGAACTCTCAAAGCTGAATTCATGAGGGTAAGGTAAACAGACTCAACAATTATAACATGTGGAGTGACACGTAAAGATGACAAGCCTCCTATCTAAATTTCTTGATTTATCAGTTCAAGCGAGATATGTTATGTAGGTATAGGTTCCACTCCAGGAGATTGTTCCTCAGCTCTAGGAGCATCTTATTCACCAGTAATCGAGACATTAAGCGACTGAGAAACTTGTGTAACATACCATTGCATCACATTAGAGGGACTCACAAGAATTCTCTTGTTACACAGCAGCGAAAGCAACTAAAATAGGTATAAATCGGGCAAAACATTGCCTTGAGATCATTTAGACTGATTGGTTTATCTCCTTGATCCATACCTCCCATTGAAGGTGGATTTTGATTATTGATAATAGCAGTCCAATCTTGCTCTTGATCGTTGCCATCCGTAAGATCAACTAGTCTTCTTCGCAAAGATATTATTACGTGAATGTCAAATCTTTCCTCCCTAATTGAGTCACCAAGAAATATGTGGGGTTTGATATCAAAAGAGATCACGTACGTACTGCATATCAAATTGTGCTATACATGACTAAGAAAATAACCTGATTTGCACGTATAGGATGATCAAGTGAAATAGGACAGAAAGAAAAAATAAGCAATCTTAGTAGGCTCTAACACGCTAAATAACAAGTAGAGGAATGTAATGGTATCAAACTCCGCAATTGATGAAAAGCGAGGTAGTATTCTTAGAATGTTCTGAGTGTTTGATCTTTGAAACAAGATTATAATAGAATAATAGCCTTAGTGGGAATTTGTCTCTTCTTCAAATGAGGAAGCGGATGGAGTATTTATAGGAAGTGGTAAGTTGATTCGATCCGTTGAATCATAATGTTGATCAATAGCTAAAATTGAAGCCTTTTATATATGGATATCAGATGAGTTAAATAAAAAGCTTTATATTTTATTAGTGTGAACCAAACCAAAAAAGATTAAATCGTACGAACCAATCCAACGAACCCTATTTCAAACCCACCATACCAACTCTCCTCTAATCATCCCGAATATATATGACTCTAACTCTCTGAGCCTTATCACCTTAGCCCAAATATTAGACTTAAAGCTCATGAATCAAATTTAGCCCTTTACAATTACATTCACCATTCTCTCACAATGTCAAGTTTTAGGATAATTCAGCAAATTTCATTAAAAAAAAAAAAAAAAAACATAAATATACACAAGGATTAGAGAGAGAAATGCACAAAAGCCAATAACATGTATTGAAACATGAAACTGAGGACAAAAAAGACACAGATCCATGGCTGGATAACCTTACAACAAAAAAGATGTCTAGGCAATCTAGTCTAAATAAAAATCAATTAGTTTGGATTGACTTTAAAAAAATCTAGTAGAAAACTTTCTATAGCCTGCCTTGAAGAATTGATCACCCAAGAAAATGGTGATTCACCTGCAAACTGGTGTTTCTTGCAATAAGCTTCTATTATTACACAAGCCCATAGCATGAAAATGCACATGTGGTATGTTGGCTCCCACAATTTTCTATTTCCCTTGAATTATAGCAGTATGCTGCAAACTGTATTAGAAGCAAAAGAACCTCTACTTAAAAACAAGGTCATTCCAACATTCATGCAAGAGGTTGTTGCAACCTTCAACACTAGCCTATCTGATAAATGCAGCAAAGGATCACAAAGCTTTTCTTTCAGCATATTGTTGCTACCTTTAGTTATGAAGGCAAACAAATTATCAGATAAAAATAAAGAGGCAGCTGACACGCATTTTTGACATAAGACAACTCCTCGTAAACAACAAAGCATTTACCCCAGGCATCCACTAGAAAAAGAAAACTCCATCAAACTTAATTTAATCTGTTCAAGATGACAAAGTATTGATTTTGTGAATGAAGTTGACTGCAGAGGAGGACTGATACAAGTTATATACTCACAAGATATAATATCTTCTGATCATCTCGAATGTAGAAGGATCCTTGGCTTGGCAGCTAAAGAAGTCATCATGATAGATTCTCACTTTGGAAATACCAGATGAATACCAGCAATCATAAGTTTCATTTACCTATACCATGCAAAGCATTTAAAAATAAATGAGTAGGTACAAGAAAAGAACCAGTTTAAATGTGAAATACAAAAAATACCGACAACAACAACATTCCATTATTTAACAGAGTGGCACAACACATAAGCCACCCAACAAGACACATGGACTAGATATATATAACCTATACAATGCAGGTAGCCCCAAGTAGTATCCTCAGTAATATTTGCACTAAAGATCTTATGCAGATTGTCATGAGATCTCTTGGTTCTTATCCATTAGGCCAACTTAAGGTTGGTATATATCTTATTTAAAGTAAGTTAGTGCTTATATTTAGATTTGGAGTCAATAATAGAATCCACATTTTGCGAACATGGATAAGCAGATAAAAGGAAAGAGTTTTCACTATGGCTTTGCCACTAAGCATGGTCATAGATCTTCACCATTTTGGAGCTCCTATTTCTTGTAATTTTCTTTTCTTGGTAATTAATTCTAGTAAATTTTTTGCCGGACAAATATCTATGACACTCCACCGTGAATGCAGCCAACTCAAGCTGATTATTATCTCACATAATTGGGTAAGCTCAAGAATCACATATTATCACGGAGGCTACTAATGAATTATTAACAAAGCACAACCTTGCATAGCTACCTTAAATTTATCTTTGGTTAACCATGCAGTACCAAAACCAGGACGACAGTCAACAGGAAGGGCCTCATTTGGTGCTTCCACCAGGGCATGGCGAGTCTGTCCTGACAAATGATCCCTGTACTCAACCTGTGATTGCAGGTATGGAAGAAAAAGAAGCGTTATCTTTACTGCAGTCAGCAAAATAATAAGCTAATTTAATTATTTCCTGCAAAATTTTATTTCCTTTTAAGACTAATATACCATAATAAGCTTGCCACTTACATGAGCAGTCAATCCTAAAAAATCAAATTCACATCTGTGTCCGAACAGTCTCCATGAGATTAATCTATGCAGAATTTTTACAGGATTGGCCATCTACAACAGTCCAACATAAAGGGTTTAGGTCTTACAAGTAGAAACGACAGATTACACAGCAGCATTAAAGTGCTCTAGATCACATGCATCATCAAGGCCTATCAATTGAAACTATTGAAAGCAAAGACCCTAGGCAAGAAGGGACTAGAGTGCGAAAGGGGAGGGAAAGTCATTCATACAAAAAGATTGATAACAATGTGCCAACCCTTACAAAGAGCTTCTTTAGAGAAGCGATGAACGCGATTCACCAATAAAGAAGTAGGCTGCGGCGGGCATGAGATATTGAATTAAAAGAAAAGTAATGAATTACAAGGGATGGCCTAAAACATGGGAATCATTTTGAAGAAAAAGAGACATTTTTCAAGCAAGACAAATTCGCTGGTGGTAAAGAAAGCCCTCAATGTTTCCTTCCCCAACAGCAGGAGATATTCAAAGTAGCAGAGATTTTAGGTTTATAATTGATGAAAGAGACACTTGACGCTGCCTTGCAAATTTATTCAAATAAATAATGCTTTCAGAATTCCAGATATCAGAGACCCATAGTAATATGGCATTCAACAGCTCTGGAGCTACAAGACTCACCAATAACTCCAACCACACAATGGCATCATCAGGAAGCAAGCTAATTCCATCTATAAAGTTACACAAAAACAGACAGGATTGCTAGAGAATGCTATAAACAAACACATGCCAAATATCCACATCCCCAGACTCAAACCATTTAGCAGCATCCCCTTTCACAGCATTCAATAATTTGGACCTTAATTTGAAAGCCATATTTTGACCTGGACGTTTTATTCATTTTCAACACTGTGCACTAGAGTCTTTTGTGTTCTAATTCAACCGAACAGGTGGAAGAGCATTTGGAGAAGACTCTGAGTGAAACAAACATTAAAATCACATAAAACTAGCAAAATAGTTTTTGACTAGAAACTAAAGCTATTAGATTAAGCCTACATGTAATGACAACTACACTAAGAAACAACCAAGCATTTCCTAAGACCCATTTTCATTCTCAGGCTCCCACGTAAAGGTCCATGGAAAGAAATTTCAGGAGTGTGGACTAGGAATAAGCACGAATTTTCTGGGGCTAGCAGGAATACTTTCTTTATTCCACTTCATTAATCTCCTTAACTAGATAATCGGAAAGAATAGCCCCCTCCAAAGCGCTTGTTAGGGTAATATATACCATCCATGCACAGAGACAGAACAATACCTATCATAAGCATAAAAAGGTAAAGTGATACTTTTAGTTGTCAAAGCTATAATATTTTCTGATTTATTTTTATCCCCAATAAAGATCCATGCTCTGGATAATAAATGTGTAGTCAAGGCATGACAAAGTCACCTTAAACACTGAAGCCCAGTAGTAATCATACCAACATCTAAATTTCCTTTTCTCAGAAGGATTGAAGACATTCTTTGCATTATAATTCAACAACCCCAGTTCACAAACTTTTGATGACCTAATATCTACACCTGCAAAAAGTTGAACCAAGTTAAAGAAAGTATACTCCTAAAAAAGGAAAGATTAAAAACCTTTATAACCTCAGTTTGCCTTAATATGAATGGTTGAACCAAATCAGGTTAGCAAGATTTTACACAACAGAATACTCAAAATCATGACAAATACAACATAGAATAAAATCCAAAAAGTGACAATGACAAACATGCCAGCTCTAAATTTTACATTTTTGCAATCAATTTAAGTGGCGTCATTTTTATATCTTTTTAACTTTCTGTAAAAGCTTTATATTATTTTAATTACCCAAAAAGAAGTTTAAATTGTTTAAGCAGATACACAAATTAGACATGAATTGATAACCACGGTTAATGCATTATGAATAGCCAATCCAAACTGCAGATTGAACTAGGGCAAAATGAAAAAATAGAACACAACAAATGAAATTCTTATTCCATAAACTAAATTATTTTCATGATTAAATATGAGAATGATGTTCCAATCTGACATATATTTTCAGTCATGAACTTTCCAATATTTTGAGAATACAAATTGACATCTAGAAAAGTTTTTCGTAAAATAATGTGGGAACCTGCTAATTAAAATTATAACACTTCTGATTGAATCGGTAAAATTAAAAATTAGAGATACATATAACAGAGATCGTACCACACTATGTCCAAATGATGACATATTTAGCCTTTAGGAAAGCACTTAACTTTACAGAAAATATTTTCCAAATCTATAGAATAAAATTATAATCATATAGAGGAAAGAATGCACTCTTTTATTGAATAGAATTATCATAAACTTTGCATTTATTTCTTGGAAATTTTTTTCATATTTTAAGAATAGAAAATACATTAGCTAATTATCTAGATAAGGATGTGCTATAAGACAACAATTCCATCCCGTTTTCCGAACACCCAAACAGCTAATTATAATCATGATGAACAGCCCCAAGCACTCGTTTCTTTTACCTCTAACTATCCCACGGCTGAATTCTCTCAAGTCTAAACAAATTCAAATGAATAATCGTTATGTCCTAAACAATCTATGATATGCATTAAAAATGACACTGAATCAACATGAATATAAATGGCAGCAAGGTAAAAAAGACTTACTGCTAGAGACGATTGTACACTGGGCCGGAAGAGACACGGGACTGGGAATCGAGAAACTACTGACGAGAAACGCCAAAAACCCTAACGAAAAGGATACACAGAAAAATAATACCACGGGGAACAGAAGAGCTAAAGAGCAACGAAGAACTACGAACAAAACGCCATTCTTGTTCTCGTTCTCTTTGTCGTTCTGGCTCTCGACCACCACACAACCGGACGGCGACGGATTCTCCGAGGCATCGTCCATGATCGCAGGTACTAAGTATGCCTAGATATGTATGTCCGTATACAGAGGTACGCGTGTATGTAAAGGTATGCGTAATTAAGGTTTACATACAGAGATGTTGAATTTCTTTGGTGGGGAGGAGGGGATAGTTTACAGAGAGTATGCAGAGGGAAGGACCGGCCACCAGGAGGATAGGTCTCCGGTGATCGGAGTGAGCCTAAGACGAGAGAGAGAGTGGGGATGGACGGTCCAGTGTCGTTTTGAGGTCAAAGGATGAAGATGATATTTTTCTCGAAACAGGCGTTGATTTTTCTCGTGGCTCTTCCTAGTCTCAGCCCATTCGTTTGGGCCAACTGGATCCAGCCCAATTGAAGCGTGGACGAGGCCGCTGGTAGAGCTCCTTTGAGGTAGAGTGCTTAAAATTACTTTATTAATTATTTAGTTAAGCTCACTACTTTTTTGAGTTTAACTTATTGCATCTGATGGTAGGGTCTAAAGATTTTGATTTATATTTGAGATAATTTAGTGAGAATTGGTTTATAGGCCTTGAAATAGTGGACCAATTGGTCCATCTCTAGCATTTCTTGTGTAAGCTTATACACTCGTGAGAATAACTACTAGCCTTGAATACATTAGCAAGTTTGTTTAAGATAACTATGAGATGAGTAAACTCCATCCTATCTATTAATTACCAAAATGATCCAAATGGATGTCACCACATCTAAGAGTTTATAAATATTTAGTCATCCCTCTCCATTTACAACTCTTAAAAAGAATTAAGAAATAATATTATACTATATAAACTCTATTCTTTAAGATCAAATGATCAATTTAGGCAAAGAATCAATCTCATTTGTGCAAAATATAAGGTTGATGCCTAAGGTTTTCTAAAGACACCTTATTTGTCAATTACACATTTGAGACATTAATGTTACCTATTTCTCCTTCCTATCATTCTCTCATATTCATTCTCTCTTAACCATCTGATTAGGTGTAAGTCTTACATCACCTCCTTGAAGCCACATGTTACATAAAACTCCATAGTACATACGTAACTACTTTAGACAATACACTAACATCTATAAAATCAAAGATGAATGTGGATTTTAATGGCATTACTGTTTGGTTTAAAACTAAATTTAAGGTACTTGAGGGTTAAGGAAGGAGATTTTAAAAGAAGCACATTCATCTAATTATGCTATACATTAATGTGAGATCAAAATGCGCAAAGACCAAAAGAAAAACTATTAGTGGAGTAACATGAAGCAAAATGTAGTAAAGTTCGTTTCAAGATGCTTAACATGTCAAAGGATTATGATTAAGCATTGAAAACTAGCTAGTAAGTTAAAACTTTTACCAATTCTTAAGTGGAATTAGGAGAATATCATGATAGACTTTATGACTACACTACTCAAGACTGCAACAAATAATGATTTTGTTTAAGTGATTTTGCTAATAGATTAACTAAGTCCTCTTATTTCATGCCCCTAAGAGTTGATTGTTCAATGGAGCAATTGGTACAATCATATATTGGGGAGATTATATAATTGTACATGTACCAAAAGAAAGGAAGCTTAATTATGTAATGTTTATGCGAAAGGGTGATGCTTCTAATTGGTGAAAGGCTACTAGTAAATTGCTTGATGGAATGGTTATTTAGAAGATGTTTATGAAGAAGTTCTTTAGCAAATTCTTTCTATCTAGTTTGGAAGACCATAAGATTGCTAAAATTTTTCAATATGAAATAGGGAACTAGAAGTGTTAAGGAATGTAAGGCTAAGTTAATCGATTTCTAAAACTTTCCCCTGAAGCTTTCCGAGATGATAGGATTTCCAAAACACAAAAGGCTTTTAATGGACTGGATCTAACATTATGGGATAAGGTTTATTCAATAAACACCTTACAAAGTTTTCTAAAAGGGGAAAAAAACATAATTTTCCAACAAGTAACAAACCAATCACCATTAAGTACTTCCAAAATAATCAGAAGATTTAATAATTGAAAATTAAACATAGCCAATCAATGGATCAATCCAGCAAAAGATTTTTAGAACTAATGAAAGATTTTAGACATAACATTATTTTTAAAAAACCTATAGGTCCTAGTTAAGTAACTAAGAGGAAGGGGTGAATTGGTTACTTTTCAAATTTTAGACAAATAAGATTTCTTAAAGAAAAACTTAGCCCCTTAATTACTTAATTCATCGACTAGAAGATAAATGGATAGATAATGTAAATAAAATGTACGTAAATAAAGAGATAAGAGATAGAAAATCAAGTAAACAAATTATAGTACTTCAACTTTGTGCCTATTACATTCTTCCAACTTCTTTGCTAGGGACCCAGTATATTTTCCTGAGTCATTCCATTATCCATAGTATTTAACACTTTGAGGGATTACAAACAACATCCTTTGTTCTAACTTACTTAACTTCACACTTAAGCTAACACTCAGAACTATAGAAATTTAAAAGTCTCTCTAAATCAAAACTTATATATCAAGAGTACAAAAACAATGAGGAAAATAACAAAATGGTTTCTCGATAAATAGGAACTAGGATAAAGAAAAGTATGTGAGCTTCTGATCAATCTTTTGTTCTCAAAATAGCATAAATGCGACACTTCAAGATGATAGCGTAAATTCTTTCATTTTTTTTTTTTTGCTTTCATATGCTTTCTGTGAAGATCTTGCCTTCTTTATATACTAGAAATTGCAATGACTAAAGACTTGAATTAAGGCAAGTCATATAAAAAATTATTCCAAGCTTTTACTTTACAAAAATACTTTGTGTATTATTTCCTTGTTGACCTTTCATATTCGAAAGATCCTTTTCATAATATAAGTGCTGCAAAGAGATGAGATTTACTTTCCTTTCTCTAAAACTTTGATCGCACATGTAAGGCGAACATTTGATCATATATGTAAGGTAAACTTTTGCTATCATTATTTAGATCTTTTGACCTTGATTGATTTTGAGATAGTTCAATCGAAATCTTCTTATTGTTAATTTACAAAACTTTCTAAACTTAACAGATTTTATAATAAGAGAGGTTTGGTTTTATCCTCATGGATTTTAATCCTACTTAATAAAGCATACTAAATATATTTCCCAAATAAATTTAGTAAATGAAGCTAGGTCTTCATAAGTTTTGTAACAATGATTTTAATCTGTGATTCTTATATATTAAGACATGTTTCCTATTTCTAGTTCTTGTATATTCTATTTCGTCCTCTGATTTATCTTCTATTATATCTTAGAAGAATTTTTCAAGTACTTAAGAAATTGATAAATAAATATAGTAATATCCAAACAAAGTAATCATGTAAACCTAGTAGATAACTTTTCATTATCATCCCTTTTTGTTATCATCCTTTATTATCATCAAAACATAACAAAGAGATTAACAAAACTAATAAAAATTGTAGTTAGCCTTAACACATTTTACTCAAATGGGATATGTAGCAAGTTAACATTGTTCTTAAGGTTTTGAAGCATGACAGAATAGGCAGTTAGGCAACTTAAAATTGTTGATACAAATAAATGAAAATAATAAAACATAGAATATCATTGTTTTTTTCTTTCCCAAATGAGTAATTGAACTTGATATGGCATAAGGAAGAATGGGTCTCACACAATGTAAACATTATGGGTTGAACGAACAAGGAGTATGCCTATGACTAAGTCTTACCGTAGTGTGAGTGAATCTTTTGAAGTTATCAAAGAAAATGCAATGGATTTAGATGGATTTCAAGGTAAAAATTTAGCAAACCCATGAGCTATTCTAATGGATGTGATGTACCAAACGAACACAACAAGGTTAAATAACTCACTAGATGTGATACACCAGTTTAAGTCAAATGGGTCACTTACTATAGCCCTTACTAAAGAGATCAATAAGAACTGGAAGTAATTGAGGTTTTCTTAAAGTAAATACTCAAAAAGAGAAGCAACTTTATGAATTCACTAAAGATGACGATCTTTATAGTGATTACAAAATGGGGTATGTATACCTACATTGCTATGGTAACCTTACATTAAGGTACTGTTAAAAAAAAAAAAAAAGAAGGTAAAATACTAAAATTAGTACATCTAACTATATTACATACAGGAAGGAGTAAACCTATAATCATCCTATGGAAAATATCCTAGCATTAGGGTAGTATAGATCAAGTAGTAAGGCATACGTTACTTAGAGAGAGGTTTTAAAGATATGTTACACAACGACCTTTTGTCATTTTAGATAAGGTTGGTTAGAGATGGATCTTTGATTAACTTAGCTCGGCAACTCTGGACTTGTAAAGTTAGGGAATCATCGGAGTAGGTTAACAGTGAAGGTTGAGGGGGGAAGTCCTACATTAGGTCAGACATTTTGGATAAGGCCTTAGGTGAACTGATGAATAGCTTGAATTGACATTATGATAGGAATCAACCCCCTAGACCAATCATAAGAAGCTGAGCTAGAGGACTTTAAGGGCTCATACGGAAAATACTAACTCTAAGCTATAGCCAAGACCGGGACTCCTATACCAATTCAACCTCCTACCGACCTGTTTGTTAAATCCTCACATGTATTTAACATGCTTTTACCCAACTGCGAAGTCCTAATCCAAAAGGTAACCCAGGAAAAGCTAGCCAAGCCAAGCTCTCTAACCAATCATTAGTGCCTGATTCTAATTCAGCTGACTTCGTAACTAGACTAACTGGCTCCTGATCTGATCTAAATCAAGTCGACCCTTAATTACCAACACTTCCTGTCTTTGCTTATGTTGTATGATACTCCTGACGTACAACCATTAAGTAACACGTACCTTCTGATACAACGTTCCAAAATGATTCTTTCTTTTCTGTACCGAATATTCTTTGTCCTTTTTAGCATAATTCATGTAACATAATTATAAAATACCCTTTTGTCTTTTCATACATGTAAAATAACCTTAGTAGACAAGTATATAAACCTCCACTTTCCTTGTACACAGACATTTAGCTTTTAATACAGAATTATTTACCTTGAGCAACCTTAGTGTTATCGTTATCATTTAACTCTTATCTATTCTCTTTAGCAAAAAGTAATGGCAAGTGACCCTTCAATTTAGACTGATGTGTCATATCCGGCAAATTGTTATCCAAATAAGATCAAGTGGTGTATCATATCTATTCAGTAGCTGCCCAATTCGGACCGATGTGTTATATCCGGCGGATTGTTGTCTAAATAGGATCGAGTGGTGTATCATATCTATTCAGTAGCTGCCCGGACTTTGCTAACCTTTTCTTTGTTTCTTTTTAGTTCGCTTCGTTATGGTGCCTCTTCGTGTGTCCGACCCTAGGATACATCAACTTTATTGGTATCAAAGCACAATTCCGTAAAGGAGTGTATGAAGTTACAATGAAGTTTTGATTCACCTTACTGTTAGTGGTTGTTGTATTCCTTTCATAGCTACTGTAATGTACTTACATGTCCGTAAGTGTGGTTTCATTGATACTATGTTCTTACTCTATTTTTCATTGTGAAAACAAAGCAAGTTTGTCTCTATTTTGTTTGAGTAACTTTGGGTACTACAGTTGTTAATAATTTGTTAATCTATTCGAAAAGTATTATACTATGTCAAAATTAAGTATTCAAGGTGTTATTGGTAACCAGAGTAGTGGTGCTCAACCTGGTCTTAGTCATAATAGTAGTAACACCCTAGGGTCCGTTAATGACAAACTTGATAGACTCACAAACTTTGTTGAGAGTCTAGTCATCGCAATGTAAGTTAATAAGCAATAATCCCAAGGTGTACAACAACAAAACCCTTAGGATGATACCTTTAAGAGATATTATGGCCGAGTCAATCAAACTAATCACCCAGTTCAACCTACTCGAGCTAGAGGAGCTGCTAGATGAAGACTGGAGTTAGAGGAGATTGTGGAGGATGACGAGGAGTTGGATGTTAAAGGGTTTGGTGAAGAGGAAGAAATTGATTATTACCGAGCATAGGGACGAAGACATCGAGTCCTTCGAAGGCTAAACAATGTCAAGGTGCAAATCCCGCCTTTCGGTAGAAGTAGAGATGTTGATGAATACTTGGAGTGGAAAGAGAAGGTCGAGAAAGCATTTAAATGTTATGGGTATGACGATGCAGTTAAAGTCTAACTTATTGTATTGGAGTTTACTAGGTATGCTACCAAGTGGTGGAAGAATCTAAATGTAACCAGAGTAAGAGATGGAAGACAAGGTATTAGAACTTGGGATGAGATGAAAAGGTTGTTAAGAGGCAAATTTGTACCCAAGACTTATCTACAAGATACATTTGTAAAGTTATAGGAGTTGTACTAAGTAAGCCAATCTATTGATGACTACATGAGGGAGTTCTAGATGTTAATGATCTGAGTCGACGTAGGAGAGCTAGAGGCTCGTACGGTATTGAGGTTCATTTCTGAGCTCAAGTATGAAATTCGTAATATCGTAGAAGTATAGAGGTTTTATAATTTGGAAGAGGCCATCAAGATAGCATAGAGGGTTAAAAAGCAGAGGAGAAACATTCCAAGTAGACTTGGGCCAACATTTGCCCGAACCCCAATACTATGCCAACCTATTCAAGCTAAGCCTAAGAGACCATACCGGGCCAAGGAAAAGAATGACCAACCTGACAATAGCCAAGTAGGTTAACATGGTTGAGTAGGATAGCTAAGCCAAGTCGAAGTTAGGCTACCCTCGAGAATGTATGAGAAAGGACAAACGTTCGGATGGAAGTTTAGTGAGGTGAAATGCTTTAAATTCTTAAACTTCGGACACATGGTTGTTAAGTGTCCAAACTGATATGTTATGGTGCTCTGAGGAGATGCAGTGGATAGCATCGACAGGAGTGAGCCTAAGGAGGAGAAGGATGTTCGAAAGGTAGAAGCCAAGGAGGAAGAGGAGACTTGTATCTATGTTGACTAGGGAGAAGTGATGACCTTAGTCTTAAGATAAGTCCTGAGTTCCTTGTGAAACCCTAAGGAGGATTAGGGGTAGAATTTGTCCCATATTAAGTGTACCGTTAAAGGCTAATTATGTACGATCATAGTGGATGGAGGAAGTTGTACTAATGTGGTTACGCAATGCTTTAGGTAGAGGTTAGGTTTACCAACCTCAAGGCATCCTTAACCTTACAAGCTGCATTGGCTTCATGATAAGGGAGCTTTACACATAACTGAACAAGTGATTGTGTCATTCAGTATTAGAAATATATATAAGGACAAAGTGGTACGATGTCCTCTTTATGGGAGCTTTACATCTGCGGCTCGAACGACCTTGGTTATTTAACCGACGTGTTACATACGACGGGTATAAAAACACCTATGCCTTTGTTAAGGATGGAAGGAGGATAGTGTTGCAACCCTTAACCCTATCCTAAGTAAATAAGACCCATAATTAGCTTACTCGAGCTAGTAAGAAGAAAGCCCTGGTGATGAGCTGTAAAGATCTCCGATTTGTTAAGAAAGCCGATGAATCGATGTTCCTGTTGATTAGGAGACTAATGGAGATGAAGGAGTTATAGAATGTTCCAAAAGAGCTCCGAAGCTTACTAAATGAGTTTTCTAACCTATTTTTGGAAGAACTGCCTAAAGCACTACCACCAGTTCGAGGCATAGAGTATTGTATTGATCTACAGTCAGGTGCCACACTACTGAACCGACTTGCGTACAGGATGAACCCTGAGTAAGCTTATAAACTGAAAAGACAGGTGGATGAACTCATTGAGCGAGGATATGTAAAGGAGAGCATGAGCCCTTATGTTGTACCAACTCTGCTCATTCCAAAAAAGGATGGTTCATGGTACATGTACATTGATAGCTGAGCAATCAACCGAATTACTATCAAGTATAGATACTTGATACTAAGGTTCGATGACATGTTAAATGAGCTTCGTGATGCAAAGATATTTTCAAAGATTAACTGTGAAGTGGCTACCACCAAATTCGTACCAGGCTGAGCGATGAATGGAAGATTGCCATTAAAACTAGACATAGGCTCTATGAATGGTTGGTTAGGCGATTCGGACTTACTAATGTGCTAGGCACATTCATGAGGTTAATGAACCATCTAATACAGCCCCTAATTGAGAGGTGTATGGTCATGTATTTTGATGATATATTGGTATACAGTGCCAGCTTGAACGACCATGTTCAATACCTTTACGAAGTATTTGGAATTCTATGAGCTAAGAAGTTGTATGGGAATGTAAAGAAATGAATGTTCTGCTAGAAAGAGGTAATTTTCCTAGAGTTTGTAGTATCAGGGGAAGGAATCTAAGTAGATGAGAAGAAGATTCAAACTGTTTTGGATTCGCCAACGTCGAAGAATGTCATTGAAGGCTAAAGTTTCCATAGTCTAGCTTCTTTCTATAGGCGATTTATTAAGGACTTTAGTACAATAGCCGCCTCATTGACTGAACTGACAAAGAAGAATGAAGGGTTTGGGTGGAACAATTGAGCTGAGCGAAGCTTTAGGGGAATCAATGAGAAGCTCACCTCAACACCTATCCTTTCACTACTAAATTTTCATAAGCCCTTTGAACTGGAGTGTGACGCATTGGGAGTTGGAATTGGTGCTGTCCTAATGTAAGGACGATGGCCCGTCGCTTACCACAATGAGACACTAAGTAGCCTAGCCCTGAACTATTTTGTGTACAAAAAGGAGATGTACTCCCTTTTTTGAGCCCTTACCGTTTAGCAACATTACCTATTACCTAGAGAGTTTGTTATTTACATTGACTATGAATCATTGAAGCATCTAGGGAGTCAGAACAAACTTTTAAATAGGCAAGCCAAGTGGTTAGAGTTCATGGAAGGTTTCTTATATGTCGTCTGGCATAAGAAGGGAAGTATAAACGTGGTCACTGACGCTCTATCATGACTGCAAGCCTTACTAACTACTTTGCAGACAAAACTATTGAGATTTTCACTCATCATTGAGTAGTATGCTAATGACCTTCACTTTAGTTCCATTGTTGAACAATGTTGCAAAGGACTAGTTGTTGAAGGATATCATCTTAAAGATGGCTATCTATTCAAGGATCACAGGCTATGTATTCCAAACTGCTCCACACATGAATTATTAATCTAGGAAGCTCACAGTGATAGACTTTCTAGCCACTTTGGGGAGGTCAAGACATTCAATTTGTTGAAGAAGAATTTTCACTAGCCAAGTCTAGCTAAGGATGTTCATAAGGTAGTCAATCATTGTAAAGTGTGTAAGCGTGCTAAGGGGAAGAGAGAACCCCGTGGAGAGTACATGCCTTTACCAATGCCTACCTTACCATAGGCCGACCTCAGCATGGACTTTGTCTTAGGGTTACCTCAAACATTTAGAGGGAAAGATTCTATTTTTATTGTAGTAGACCGTTTCAGCAAGATGACGTACTTCATTCCGTGCCATTAGACTAACAATGCTTTATATATTACTGATTTATTTTTATAAGACGTTGTCCAACTACATAAAGTATTGAAGACTATTGTCTCAAATCGAGATACAAAATTTTTGAGCTATTTTTGGAAGACTCTTTAGAGGAGACTCAAGACAAAACTAGTGTTCAGCTCTAGTAGCCACACTCAAATTGATGGCTAAACTAAAGTGGTGAATAGGACATTAGGCAATCTGCTTAGAACTATTATAGGGAAGAACTAGAGGGATTGCGTTCTATGCCTACTAGTCTTAGAGTTTGCATGCAACCAAATTATCCACGGCACTATAGGGAAGACCCCATTTGAGGTTGTCTATGGCCTTAACTTAACAATTCCCCTAAATATGATCTGCACCCCAGCAGCTACTGAAGAAAGTCAATCCGGAGTTGATTACCCTCGAGTATTACATGAACTACATTAGTCCATAACAAAGAAGATCGCCAAATTCAATTAGAGATAGTAAGAGATTGGTAGCTGAGGCTACCAAATTGTTTCTTTTCAGCCAAGAGACTTAGTATGGATTCACCTCAGTCGAGAGTGATTCCCACACTTAAGACAAAGCAAACTATCTCCTCAAGTTGATGGCCCATTTAAAGTCCCGAAAAAGATCAATCGTAACCCTTACTAGATTGAGTTGCCTAATTACTATGGTGTCTCCTCTACCTTTAATGTGTAAGATTTGACTCCCCATCAACTAACAGAAGAAGACCTTGCGAGCGCCATAGAAGAATGAACAAAAGCCGCTTCAGATTTAAGGACAAATCTTTCTAAGCCCCAAGTAGATGATAGGAATCAACTCTCCGGACCGACAATAAGAGGCCAAGCTAGAGAACTTCAAGGGCTCATATGGAATATACTAACTCTAAACCATAGCCAACATGGGGACTCCTATCCTAATCCGACCTCCTACCGACTTATCTGTTAAATCCTCATGTGTATCCAACATGCTCTTACCTAGCTACAAAGTCTTGATCTAGAAGGTAACCTAGGAAAGACCAATTGAGCTAAGCTCTCCAACTGATCACTAGCGCCTGACTCTAATTTAACTGACTTCTTAATTAGATTGATTGGCTCCTGACCTAATCCAGATCTAGTAGGCCCCTGACTACCAGCACTTCCTATTTCTACCTATGTTATATCATACTCCTGACGTATAGCCATCAAGTAACATGTGCCTTTTGATATAATATTTCAAAATAATTCTTTCTTTTCCATACTAAATATTCTTTGTCTTTTTTACCCCTTTTTAACTTGATTCATGTAACGTAATTGTAAAATATCCTTTTGTCTTTTCATACATGTAAAATAACCCTAGTAGGCAAGTATATAAACCTTGACTTTCCTTGTACGCAAATATTCAGCTTTTAATACAAAATTATTTATCTTAAGCAATCTTAGTGTTCTCATTGTCATTTAACTCTTATCTATTCCCTTTAGCAAGGAGTAGTGGTGAGTGATCCTTCAATTCGGACTGGTGTGTCATATCCATTTGTTAGTTGCCCAGACTTTGTTAGCCTTTTCTTTGTTTCTTTCCGGTTCACTTTGTTGTGGTGTCTCTTTGTGTGCCCAACCCCAAAAATGCATCACATTGTTCCTATATTAGTACGGTATTTAGCTTATTACAGCTCATGTATGTAATTAGATCAATTTGACAAATCAATGTAAACTCCTCTGGACTTGGGTGATGAGAAAGAATCCATGGTACCGAGTTGATAAGTCCTTTAGCTCAAGAGCGAATGAAGGGTCCTTAAGATCGATTCCCATCATTCCTTACGAGTTTTTTTTTTTTTCAATTTAAGATCAAATTTATAGAGTTTTCTATTAGTACTTCTTCCTCAAGTAGATATGGGCTTAGGTTAATGATATTGAATATGTTAAAGACTTCATATCCCTCGGCCAATTTAAGCTTGTATGCATTGTCATTAACCTTTTGAAGCCCTTTGAATGGTCCTTTAACTTCGAGCGATAGCTTATTCTTCCTCTTGCTTAGAAAACTCTCTTTGCTAAAGTGTAACCATACAAGATCTTTAGGTTGGAACAACTTCTCTCTTCCTCTATCCTTGACTTTCTTGTTTTAGTGTCTTAACTACTTACTTCAGTTGTTTAGTTACATTATGGTAGACCTATTGTAGAGCTCTAGCTTACTCTTTAACTTCAAGGTCACCTTGTTCGAACTTAAGTACTAGTTTTTAGTCAAGGGGGTAACTTGAGATTAAAGCCATAGATCACTTCAAATGGGTCTTGCCTGTGGTACTATGTATAGATTGATTGTAGGCAAATTCCACTAAGTAGGCGTACATCCTAATCAAATATATTCCTCCTTATGATAGCTTAGAGTAATGAAACCAAGCATCTATTGACGACCTTTATCTACTCTTTAATTTGTACACGGCATGACGTACTAAAAAGTAGATTGGTTCCCAATCGTTGTCATAGGGTCTTCTAAAAATAGCTAAAAAAATTTGGGTCTCTCTCGAAAATAATACTCCAAATATTCCGTATAACTTTACAATATTCTACAAGAAAACAAAAGAAAAGAAATAGTTGAAGTATCGTTAGTTTTGTTGCAAGACACAAAATGTGTTATTTTACTGAATCTATTGATAACCACCAATATGGCATCCTTTCTACTAGTTATACGAGGTAGCCTGAAAACAAAATCCATGCTCAATTAAACCTAAGGTTTAGTTAGAACATGTAAAAGCATAGCCTTTCCTTACTCAGCTTGACTCTTCACCTCTTTAAGGTCATAATCTTTCCATTATTTGGTTAACATCCCTTAGCATCTTAGGCTAATAAAACCTGGATTTCAATAGTTCATATGTCCTCTTTTCTCTAAAATGACGTGATAATCCCCTACTATGAACTTCCTTCACAAGTTATTCTTGGATAAAATAGGTTGGCTTGCACAACTTCCTAAGTTGGAACAAATACCCATCTCGATAAAATAATCATTTATTGTTCTTCCTCTGGCACATGGTACATAGATTGGTCCAAAGTCAAGGTCCAAAGGGTATTACTCCTTTATGCTAGCAAATCCCATCAACCTTATCTATGGGTCGAAAAGCAACATATATCTCCTTGATGGGGCATCAACTATTACATTAGTTTTCCTTCTCTTATACTTGATCACAAATGAAAATCCTTTCAAAAATTCAATCGATCTAACATGTCACTTAGATAACTTTGGTTGATTCCTCAAATACCTTAGCATCTAATGATCAGTATACACAACAAACTCCTTAGGTAATAAAAAATGCAATAATGTCTGTAGAGTTTGAATTAGTGCATATAGTTCCTTCTCATACATAGAGTAGTTTAAGGTAGCTCCTTTGAGCTTTTCACTAAAATAAGTAACAGGTTAGTATTCTTACATGAGAACAACTCTTATGTCAATGCTAGAAGCATCACACTCCAACTCAAAAACTTTATCAAAATCTAGTAAGGTTAGAACTAGGGTTGAAGTTAACCTCTTCTTCAGCCAGCAAAACTCTCCTCTTCATTATCTACTCATTGGAATTTCGCGTTATTCTTGGTTAACTCTTTTAGAGGTATTGCAATATTACCAAAGTTCCAGATAAACCTCCAGTAAAAGGATGTTAAGCTATGGAAACTCCTTACATCAGCATAAGAGGTTGGGGTAGAGCATTATATAATAGCTTAAATTTTCATTTCTATCCATCCCTAGGCCTCTCTTACCAATAACATAGCCAAGGCAAACTACCTATTCCTCATAGAAACAATACTTCTTCAAGTTTCTAAACAATCTTTCGACTTAAAGCACATTGAAGACAGTTCGAAGATGATCTATGTAGCTTATGGTGGAAGCAAAGTGCACTTCTCAATTTTATAGTATAGCGAATTTGAGTCCGTTTATCAATCCCTTGAGGATTAATTATGAATTACTAGTATTTTCCCTTATTTTCATATTGTTTAACCTAAATAATTAAGTGTTAAATATCAAATTATTAAACCTAAATTAAACTAACTTAATCTAATATAAAGGAATGATAAAAGAACTACTAAAACATGAAAATAAAAGAGAACACAAAGAAACTTATTGAGAACACAGGAACTTTAGTATTTAAATATTGAATTTCCCCCTAAAATCTATGATACATTTAATCTTATACTTACTATTCGAACGTGAGAGCTCTTAATTTGAGTTAAGCAGACTCACATCTTAAATCAACTTCTCACCCTGATTATATTCTATCTTAATCACTTCTACAATAGAATATATCAAGACTGTAGTAAGTCTTTAAACGATACTATTGGGTTGCCTTAATTTGGAGAAATCAAATAGTCAAACCTTAATCTATTTAATTACTTCTAATTATATTAGTCTATTCACAATAGGATCCCGTAAACTCTAAGGTGAATAGTAACATTAAATCAACAATATGGACTTATTAATTCAATACATCAAAGCATAATGTAATTCAACCTGAATAGTGAGAAATCATAGATTAAATTGAAATAAAGGAAATAATTATACATAGAATCTAGGATTTAATATCTAAATATTAAAAAGAATAAATTAAAAAATTGTAAAGAAATTAAAAGAAACATAAAAGCAAACATGGAGAGGGTCAAGAAATAACCCTATTAGAGTGTTGAAACCTGTAAGCCCCATAACTAATTGTTCAAGGTTTAGTATATAAAATTTAAGACAATTAGATAAGTTGTCTAATTGATCCTAAATTTTACGATAAAGTTAGGAATATTAGTAAAAGTGATTTTGTGAGTTGAATTTAGGAAAATAATTAAATAATATAATATTGAATCATAAGCATAATACTTGTTATTTATAAAAAATGTGTAAAATGAGTTTCGATAACTAATGAATTGATAGAGATAAATTATAAGTATACTAAAAATCATAAAATAACTTAAATAATATTTAGGAGTATTTATTTGTATCATATATGTATTTATATGTAGGTAAAAATACATGAAATTATTTAAAATACTCGAAATATGTTAAAATAATATTAATTAATTAAAGAAAATTCATAAGAAATTAAGAAAAAATAAAAAAAATTGTTAAAAATGTAGAGAAGTCCATAAATGGGGTGTAGCAAGCTGGAATTGAAGAAGAAAAAGTTAACCAATAAAATTATGATAAATTGAAAGTGAAAAAGTAAGAGATAAAGAGCACTTATTCAACATAAATTGCAAAAGAAACCTTAAACCTCTTCCATAAATCCATAACCTCTCTCTAAAATTCATTTTCAATACTTATGCCTCATTCACTTAGGGGGAATTGGAATTTCATTTCCTCCTTATTTCTTAGTACGGTGTTTACTTTGTTTTATCTTATCGAATCATAATTACGTAGTAATCCCTATTACTTGAAATCAAGTAATATGGATTCCTTATTTCAACCAAAAAATTACAATTACTTATAAAATTTTATATTTTTCTAAAAAATGACCTTATCCCAATTTAATGATTATCAATACTGTCACTGTCACTGTCACTGTCACTATCATTATCACCGTTATCATTAATCGCCACCACTATTGACCATTATCGCTACTACCACCACCACCACCATCACCACCACTACTACCACCATCGCCATGGTTACTATCGACCACCACCGTTAATGCCACCGACCACCATTACCACCGACTACCACTACTGACCACCCCTACCCCCGTTACTACTACCACCGCTGCCACTGACCATCGCTGTCGTTACCATCATCGCCTATTACTTTAGGGTTGGTTAAGAAAGAAGATGGACCGAAGGTAATTTAGTCATTAATATTTTATTACGATTTATTCTTAAGTTACTTATAGATCTAACTAAATAGAGTAATAAATATTGCACCCTTATTACATTTCTCAAGAATTCCAATTACATTCATCCTTTATTCCATTTAATGAAGTGAACAGGCCATTAATGAATCAGGAAAAATTGAGAGAGATTAAGAAGAGAAGAGAAGGTATTTTTAGGAAAATTAAAGAAAATAGTATGCAATTAAAGCTTATAAAGGGAATCCATATTTGACGACCATTTGGAGAAGAACAGCTACTACTACCAGACAGTGGACCCCATGCCTAAAGCTACCAACAAGGGTGGAGCCACCACTAGTGGTTGGAAGACCTTCAATTGGTGAGTCTTGATTTCCCTTCTGAATTTGTTTAATTTCTTAAAAATATCAAATATGTTTAGAAAATTATGAAATTTCGTATTCCGAGATATTTTAATATGTAAATTTAGGAAAAATATCAATTTGATAAATTTAAGCCTCTAAATATATTGCTCTTAAAAGATGACTAAACTGGAACTAGTTTCCAATTTAAATTTAAATGACCTTAATGATATAGTTTAACTTCAAAATTTTTTTGTAGACTATTTAGTTTAATTTTCTAAAATTTTACTTAATTTTTAGGCCCTAAAATCATACATAAAAAGCAATATTTGGGCTTAATTTTGTAATTTAATGTTAATTTGGTGAAAATTCTGATTTAGTATGTAATTAGGTATTTTAAGATGTTAATTTCTAATGTAGTATGATATTGGTAGTATTTGAAGTGTTAGAAGTATGTGTTATGTCTATTATATGATGAATAATGGGTAAAATTGTGATTTGAGGATTAATTAAGTATAAATTTTGATTTAGAGAATAATTAAACACTTTGATATATTATTGGTGGTGAAATATGATATATGTAGTGTTAAAAATATTAGATAGATGATATAAGTGTATAATATGTAATAATGCATAATATGTGTATATAGAAATTAAATGGTTGGAAAATATTAGGTAAAAATTTATAGTAATATAATATTAGGAGTATAATAAGAATCTAATTTGAATTGTAAATTTAGGAAATTATGTGAAAAATGTAGGTTATTTTTACATCAGGAGCTAATTTAATAGTTAAATTAGGAATATAATGTACCTTATTGATTAAAATATTGGTTAAGAGCTAAAACGAAGATTTATGATACCTAAGCATATTTAGATGAATTTCAAATAAAAGTTTGGGAAGAATTCCTAAGGTTTACAAATAAAAACAGTAATCAAAAGCTAAAACAAAACTTGATTAAGAAACCAATTTAGAAATTGAATAAGAAATTAATATAGAACTAGTTTGGTTGTAGGAGATAGAATTTGAATAATTAAGTAAAATTATAATCTTAAACTAAAAACTAATGATTTAAAGCTTTTATATGTGGTTACGTTAAAATGTAGATTATTCTTAGATTAGAATTTGATTTAAAAGTATAATCAAAATTAAAGTTAATATAAGTATATTAGATAGTAAATCAAAAACCTAAACCAAAGATTAAACTCATTAAATAAACCGTAAGAAAAATGTCAAAAGGCATTTAAAAGACTTATAAACAAAAGGTAATAAAAAGCTAAACTAGAACCCAATTCAAAAGCTAAATCGGAATCAGAATAAGAAGCAAATTCGAAATTTGATTAAACAAGAGAATTAATCCCAAGAGACTTAGACTTAAATCACTAAATATAGTAAGACCTTAAACTAAAGATAATCATAATCTAAATTATAGAGTAAAACCTATCTATGGTAGTTATGTGTAAACTAAAATAACATTTATATTATAAGGATCATCAGTAATAGCTTGTATGAGTCGCACCTTGAGTGAGCAAGTGGGAAGTCCAAGTAAGTTGGCATCGTTGTGTTACTGTATTTTGGAGTACTATTTTATAATACTTGAAGGCTTGGGATTATATTTGATTGTATTTGTTAGATAGTTAACTATGTGCGTGTGTGTATTTTTGGATTTGATTATATGATTCTGGTTTGATGTTCTGGATTAAAAATTGTGTGATTTATATGAAATGCTTAAACACCTTAAACCGAATCTAATTAAATATATGACTTGTAAGTCTAATCAAATACTAACCCTTTCAAAAGGGATAGTGTTGGATAGCATAATGTGTCCTTTCTTTATCCTTAGTCAAACTATGTCATTGGAGAGAAGGTCGTGGCAAGAATAAAGTCAATGGTTCGAAGGTAATTACGGAAGAAGCAATGCCTTTATTGCATTAGCCTGGGTTTACTCATAAGTTGTTGAAATGTATACTAAACTTTTCAACTCAGATTAGAGAGGGTGTAATTTCTCTAATCTTATGACAAATTGGATAACATTGTGCGATGGTATTTAATTGCATATGCATTACATTTAACTAATTTGGTTGATAACCCTGTTTGTACTTAATGCATAATTTTATGTATCCCTCCTAACTAATTGAGTGATTGATTGCTTAAATCCCTATAAATGATGTTGTAGTATCTAGCTAGAAAGCAGCAAATTAATTAACTTGAAGCTAACAATTGTTGAATCTTAAGGAGTGAGAATATAAAATTGAAAGATTAGTCACATTCTTGAAGTTTAGATCTTATCATTAAATCTCTTAATATCAATATACGTATTGCTTAAGTAAAGTAAGATTAGGATATTGAATCTTGTAAGCATTATTTGAGATCTTTAGATTCTAGTATGTATATTTCATATTTTTATAAATAAATAAAATGATTAATTTGTAAACTATTTACTTCTAAACAAGTTAGTTTTAGATGTCTTGTATAAATCAGGTTTAAGATAGCAATTGAAATATTGGTTGAAATGTTAGCTTCTATCCTATAATGATTTATATGGCGGGACTATTATAACTCTACCGCTTTAGAGAGAGACAAAACCCTAGCCTCTCCTATTCTCTATCTAAATTACAAGGTTTATGTATCTATTTATAGTACAAAAGGAATCTTAAAGTAGATTTCCAATGTATCTTCAAAATAATTTTTTAACATCTCTTACATATCTCTTTGTTTCCAAATTAAGCTTAAATTGAAGATATATAGAAACATGGCATCCTATAGGTTAAATAGGAGGTTTTTGCATAAGGTCTACATTCGTAATCTTGAACATGATCATCTTGGACATCAAATTCTTCCTTATTTCATTGCTCTTTTAGGTATGCTTTCAATCTATGTTAGTACCCTTAGGTGTGATCCATTCCAAGACTTCAAAACTAAAAAAAATCATCTCTAATCATCCAAAACTTGATTAAATTCTACAAATTGATTCGACAAAAGGTTGAAATTGAAATACAAAAAAAAAAAAATTAAGTATCAAATTCAATTTAAACATTTAGAAAATCTTACAGAAGCATTATAAGATCAACTATAAAACATATGTATTTATACACCTATTAAATTCACCTATACTTAAGTATTTGCTTCTCTTTAAGCAAGACAAATTAATCAACAAAAAGTCTTAAGGACAAAAATCAATAAAAGCTCTAAATCATAGAGTCAATATTAATATTATACATAGTTTGTTACGTTTCAAAGAGGTGGATTCATAATTAGTCCCATTGTATAAACTATCATAAGGTAGATGCTAACTCTTTGATTGCTACCGTAAACTTAGTCCATACTAGGTACACTTAACTCAACCATTTTGAAACATCCAATTCGATACCTGTTCAATATAAACTTATGGAATAATCTTTTTGAAATAAACATTAAAATAAACTTACAGTTTGACTTTATAGAAGAGTGGTTGTAAAACCCTTAAGTGCATACCATTCTATATATCGACCAGAATATTGAAAACTATAGGGTCACTTAAGAAGACTCGAGTAGTTTTTCTTAAAAGTTAGAAAATTAACAATAAGAACAAGTATCCAGCCATTTCCTCTTGTACCTCATTCCTCGACCCCATTTGCTAGTATTCTGGTTTTGGGTAAGTATTTGTAATCCATTCTAAACCTATAAAACAAACTTTATGGGAGCGAGCGAAAACATGCTTAGTAAGTGGGATAGAGATAGAAGTATATATCTAATACCAAGCAACCAAGGTTTTTAAGCAATTTTAGTTAGATGTAATGTGTGTTTAAGTAAATGGCATCGTATAATGTTACCCGGTCCGTCGTAAGATTAAAGAAATTTCACTCGCTTTAATCTAGGTTGAGAAGTTTGAAATCTCATACACAACTTGAAACCAAATTAGGGTTTGTGCAATGGAGAATACTCTTTACCCAAGACTACCTTCGATCCACTGTCCCCAACCTTACTATGACCTCCTCTCTTATCACTTGGTTTGACTAAGAGTAGGGAAAGAACTATTTCAACTATTCTTATCGAATGGATTTGTGTTTAGCTCGAAAATCCTAGCTGTTACCCTTAATGGGTTATGATGCATGTCAAATTAGACGTTAAGCCGAGTTTAAGTTAGTTTGTTTTTAAGGTGGTTAACCAAGCTCAAACAATTCAAACAAAACAATATTCATAGAGTAAACATGCAATGGAGCTCAGCTGCTACTACAATAAATCATATCTTAAACACATGTGCTATGCACGTACAAACAACTAACTATAATCACAAGCAAGTGCATACTAAAGTCTTCAAGTATTCTGAAATAATACTTAAAAGCACGATGAAGCACTGATCTTACTTACTCGAAGTTCATGTTGTTCAGGTTAATTGTTGATGTCAGACTCCCTTTGTTAGCGATTCCTATGTCAAAATTAATGGTTTCAGGTTCCATATGAATTATAAGACAATAGTATTTTATCCATCACATTTTAGATTATGTTGACCATTTCAATTCTAAGAAATACTTAGAGCTAATGATTAAGAATTAGGGTCATTTAAATAAGCCCTTACTTGGGATATTGGTTTAAGTTTATAGTTGGTTAGCTAAGGACCTTCTAACTTACTCTCTGATCTGTTTAAGTTTAGAATTCTTATCTAGAACCTTCTAACTTAATCTCCGATTGTTTCTAACGTAGATTTCTTAACTTAATGGAGCTTGTAACTTATCTTCTAACTTGACGTTACACTTTATAATCTTGCTAAATTCTCATATTTTGGCTTATGCTCCAACATTTTTCTACTAAGGCATCTTTGTAACCAACTCCAAATACTCATTTTCTACTCAAATTAACATGACTGAGTCAAAATCTTCTTTACCCAATTGCATACACTTACCGACTACCTCAATTTGATCACTATTTACAACCATTTTCATTCTATTTCCATATGACCAGTAGTTATTAGTACCTTACATTATTTATATACCTATAGTATTAATTAACCTACTTTCATATTCGTTGATATACTCATATAGGTACAGGAATTTTAATATGTGTAACATGCATACATACTTTATAATGTATAAGAAGTTAGTATGTTAATATACTTAATAAGAGGTTGGCACATGCATATAGGTACCATAATTATATGATAAACGTGTATTTATATTGTACTTCACTACAACACTTATTACTCATACACATATACAATGCATATAGATATACATATATATATATATATAAACAACAATCATCAAAAAAATATATTTTATAAACAATCAGAGCATAAGCTTAGATACTTATCTTTTAGGATCATATCATAACACTTAGTTTATATAGTTAAAAAAAAAATAATATTTGGACTATCTTTCAATATACTTAACCAAATGAGTACTTGTAATATACTTGTTTGATTGTACTAAAGTGTATACTTCATTTGTTGTGTTACATTTTGGATTTATTTGAAAAAAATTCTAAGACATTATTTTACATAAATGTTACAAAAAATGTCTATCTTATAATGAAGTCTGTTGAAATTAGCCATATTAGTACCATAGGATTCATAAACGCTTAATAACATAAAATATGGATTTGATATTTAGATTGTAAATTTTAGCAAAGTCTCAATTAATCATGCATATACTTTAATCCTATAAGGAAATATACATCATTCCTATAGTATTTTTTAAAAAAAGTTACATTGAAGCATAAATTTCAATATAGCTTGCTAACTAAGCCCCTTCAATATGTTATATATATTTTGAAAAGCATATAACATCAGATAATTTCACCAAAAAAAAAAAAAATTTCTACATATCCAGAAACCCATGTATATCAGTGTTTCTAATTCATGTTATTTAGCAAAATCAGCCTCTAGCTTCATCATATCTATGATAGCATTTCAATAAAGCTCCAATAAAAAAAAAAAAATCTCTACCTAGATTTATCGCCTAAATTATGAAACAAACTATTACATCAAAATATAAGTAAAGTAAGACTTACCTTAAATTTTATGGGAATTGAATATGCGGATGTCAAATTTTTTAAGAAAATTATATGATAGCTACTACACAAAATATAGAATGATGCCCATCGATCTCTAATGACCTTCCATTTGTAAGAGGTTGTGATTTGACTCTAACTTGCCATGTATTATGAGTAAATAATGAATCTTTAATGAGCTTCTATAGCATTTAGATTGCTTTGAGTTATTAAACTTCTATAGTTTTTGGTTCTAGTGGATTTAAAGAGCCACTTTAGTCAGTTTTTTATTTTTTATTTTTTAATGTAAAGAGGTCCAAGTGTCTTAATGAAATCTCAATTAATAGTGCATACACCTCATGGCTGCTCCAAGTGTATTTCACTACGTAGGATTTTTTTTTTTTTTTTGTCCTTTTTCATATCAATATTTCCTATTACCTCAACAAACACCATAACAAGAATTTGAATATTTTATTATTGTTTTAGTGGTGGTCGAAAGCAAAATCATAGGGTATTTTACATGTATTAATGCCTACTTTATGTGTACATATGCTAGATATTGCACATAATTTATTTACGAAGTTTATTAGAAGCCTTACTTGTTATGACATTAGATTGTGATGTATATATATATATTCTTTTAATTTAGTTATGCATTCATTTTATAAATTTTATTACCTAAATAAATTCTCTCTAAAAGCCAATTTATTATCGAAATTCTAATTTGGCATCTTCGATATAGGACTATTGATATTGTTATATTTATTTATTTGGTTTAGTGGAATTAATATTGTATTTATTTGCTGCATATAACTACAATTAAATTATGATTATTTACTATTTTATTGTTTTATTCTTGAAATCTAATTTCTTAAGGTTACTTTAACTAATGATTTTTTTTTTTAATTTTATAACCTATTGTATTTTTCAAGTATAACATGAAGAATTTTTCATTTGTACTAACTTTTAGGTGTAGCATCATCATTTTTAATTTGTAGGGACTTACATAGTCTAGTCAGAAATAAGAGTGTATACTCTTCCATTAAGTTTCATCTTTTCATCGTCAAATTTAGAGCTCTGGTAACTTTTATTATTTAAAATTACACTAAATTATACTTACATGCCCTTAATACACAATTACAAATTACATGTACCGGCTATTAAAAGCCATGCTAAAATTCAAAAATAAATCTATGTAAATTGGAATTAAGTCACATCATTTAAATAAGAATTAAACTAAATGTAAACATAAACATAGACTTTATCAAGAAAGAGTTATCTACATTTTATGAACTAAAAGGTATATGCTCCCATTTTCCTCCTCTTTAATCACAATAATTAAAAATAAATACATATTACATCAATCCCTTCATTTTTTCCTTAGTATTTATTTTTATTGGAGAACTCTCTCTCTCTCTCTCTCTCTTTTCCTTCAATTGAGCTGGAGCAATTTCACTTGGTTAATAAGTCCCAAACTAAACGATTTTAGGCTACTAGGCATTAAAACTTCCCTTGGAACCATCCACTTACTCCATTCAGTTTCAATCTTTTTACTTTTATGTGAATCTAGCCTTCACATAAACTTTTCTTTTGATCTTTGTAGCAAGCTTTCGACTAATACTTATAAGCTTGTCAACTAAGTTAACAAGCATCATTTCACTCGAAGGAGGCATCTCGTAGGCCTAATTACTTAAGCCAATAAGGCTTACAACTAAACTTTTTAATATTTTAGCACTTTTAATTTATTCACTTTTCAATTTTAGGCTCAACTTTAAACCCTTTTACTTTGAATTTATTTTATTTATTCATATTCCAACTACTTCAATTTTTAAGGAAACTTTGGAGAGATAGATATTATTTATTCATTTGTTAGAAATTATAAGGCTTTCAAGGTTTTTAAAGAGTGAGTATATACTAAAGTAAAATACAGATAACTAATTCTTAATTAACAATGCTCCTTGTAATTCTAAGTCTTAATCTAAGCTTAAATAATAAGAAACTTTACACTTCATACAATTTTTTTATTCAATTCTAGCATCATTTAAAAAGGTCATAATAATTATCTCAAAAAGTTGCTTCTCTCATTAGAGAAAAATTAACGATGACTAGATGTGCAATATCAAACAAATTAATTCTACATGTCTTTAAAAAAATTATTTGCAAAAATCCTAAACATGGGAATATAATCAATTCAATTCACATGCTATAATTTACCCAAATGCCATATTACCCTGTTCCTTCTCTACAAAATGTACAAAACATAACAATAAAAGCACAAAAATTAATGGGAAAAAGGAAAGAGAAAAAGAATAAGGGAAATTGAAATTTTTCTGATTTAAGCACTAGCACTAAATCTTTTGAAATTGTCATGCTACAAGATTCCATCCTTCTAAAGTTTTAAGCTTTACAAAACCAAAAATAAAAAAATTAAAAAAATAAAGAAAGAGGCAAATGCATGAAGGACAACAAGAAACGAAAGAGTAAAAATAAAACTAAAATTTCTCCTAGAACTACTCCTACAAACAAGAATGGTCCATTAAAAAGCAGCATAAAACTGGTAGGAATAATACTCTGTTAACTATAAAATACATCGAAGATAAAGAAAGTGCAAAAGTTACTAAATATAAAGTCTCCTAAAAGTATATCCTACTCTTATCTCTATTTGCTTATCTTCCACATTTTCCATATCTACATCCATATCCATTATATCATCTTGCTCTTTCTCATCTTCACTCCTCTCTTAATTAGCCTTCTTGTCCTAGTCCTCATTCTCATCATTATTGGTGATGCCATCTTCCCTTGTAGATAGAAATTCAATTGCAAATTTGTCAGCCATATTTTTATAGATATCACAAATCAAAACTTATGCTTAAACACTCTTTTTAGAGCTTGGTTATAAATACGCTAAGATATAATCAATTCTCTAACATCTCTCCTTAGCTCTTGAATTTGATGTGTTAGGTCATCTTTTCTGGAAAACTCAGTTCTTTCCCATTAGGTATCTTCTCTCCAACATTTTTGGATAAAAGACCCACTCAAAGGAAAGTTGCAATTAACATTGTTGTAACAATCCTTACCATTATGAATTGAGGACGATCTACAAAAAGCTTCAACTTCCTAATCAACTTAGAAGAGGAAAAGAGAATAGAGGTAAATATGCACCTTGCGTGTAATCTGGATGCATGAAAAACCCTAATTGTAAGAAAGAAATCAAATAAAATGTAGAGAATTATGGGAAAAATTTGCTTGACCAAATTCACCTAGCACCCATAAAGGATCATGTACTAGTTTATGAGTGTGATCTATACCTGCGCTTCTCTTAGCCTCTATGTTGATCACTCATAAATTCTTCTTTATTTCTTGTAGAAAATTGTTCAAACTTTTTGTCAATGCTAGGAAGAATTCAATTGAACTTGCTAAATTCAAAAATAATAATCCAAATGGAGAAATTTTTTTTTTTCAAATTTAATGAAAAGAAAAGAGAATAAAAAGGTACAAACTAAGTGAAGTCTATAATTCCTCTTGCTTTTAGTTCTATCTTAACCCCATAGGTTTGGGATTCATTTCTATACTTCATATCATTTCCAAGAGTCTTTTTGACATGCAATTGTCGAATTAAATTCCTAATTTTATTCACCCATTCTTTTTACAAATTTGGAAAGCCGTATATTACTCTTGGACATGTCTTACAAAAGAAAACAACAATGGAAAAAACAATTTGATTAAGAAAAAAGTTAGGAAGGAATAAACAAGCAAAGAATAATGGTTAGAATAATAAGTCAAAAAATCTTCCTAAAATTCAAAATACTTTGTCCTTAATAATAGTGCTAGAAACTTAATTGGAGGTAAGTGCACCTATTAGTTTTATGATATAGTAGATTTGAATTTGATATCAATCTTTAGGAATAAATTGTGAATACTAGTATTTCCCCTTATTTTCCTATCATCTAACCTAAACAATTAAGTGTTAAATTATTAACCTAAATTAAACCGGTTCAATCTAATCCAAAGGAACGACAAAAGAATTACTAAAATATGAAAATAAAAGAGAATATAGTATTATTGAGAATGCATGAACTTTAGTATTTAAATATTGAGTTTCCTCCTAAAACCTATGATATATTAAATCTTGTTCTTATTATTGGATTATGAGAGTTTCTAATTTGAGTTAACCGCACTCATATCTCAACTCCTATCCTCAATTATAGTCTGTCTAAATCGCTTTGGCAATAGAGTATATCAAGATCGCATTAAGTCATTGAGCAATACTATTCGGTTGCCTTAATCCAAAGAAATCAAATAGTCAAACTTTAGTTTATTCTATTACTTCTAATTACACAAGTACGTTCATAATGGGATCTCACATACTCTAAGGTAAACATTAACATTGAATTAACAACCTGGACTTATTAATTCAATACACCAAAGCACAATGTAATTAGACCTTAATAACAATAAATCATAGATTGAATTAAAACAAAGGAAATAATTCTACATGGATTCTAGGATTCAATATCTAAATACTAAAAAGAATAAATTAAAAGATTGAAAAGAAAATAAAAAGAAACATAAAAGTAGACATGAGAGAGGGTTAAGAGACAATCCTCTTAGAGTCTTGAAACCCTAACCTCTCTTATTCTCTATCTAAATTACAAGGCATATGTGTCTTTATAGTACAAAATGAATCTTGAAATAAAGCTTCAATGTATCTTCAAAATATCTTTTCAACATCACCTACGTATTTCTTTGTTTCCAAATCAAGCTCTCAAATAGAAGATACATGGAAATGTAACATCTTTCAAGACTTTGGATTTTTCTAAAAATAAGAAAATTCACAAGAAATAATATGCTCACATCATAAGGTCATAACCATGATTCCTACTTGTCATATTTCTTTGCTAAAAAATTGCAAATAAGTGAAAGAGGTGGTTTACGCCTATGATTTTGACTATGATTTTCTCGGACATCAAATTCTTCCTTACTTTCTTTCTCTTTTGGCTGCACTTTCAATTTATGATCAGTACTCTTGAGTATGCTTCTTTCTAAGGCATCAAAACTCATAAAAATCATCTCTAATTATCCAAAACTTGATTAAATTCTTCAAATTAATCAAATAAAGCCTAGAAATAAAAATATAAACAAATTAAGTATCAAATTTAACACAGATACCCAAAAAATCTTACAAAAACATTATAAAATCAATTATAAAACATGTGCATTTATACATTCATCAGCTTACTATGTAAGGACTAAATACCAAAAATCATCAAAATATACCATAGCAAAATTTCTAATCCGATTCTTCAATACAGGTTCATCAACCTCGTAAATGTACTACAGGCATTCGATAATTTAAGGGGCATGACTAACCATTCATAGCTTATGCCTTGTCTTGAAGGCTATCTTTTATTCATTGCCCAACCTCATTCGGAGTTGTTGATATCTAGATTTAAGATCAATCTTTCAAAATAGTTTGGGTTCATGTAGCTTGTCTAACATGTCATCTAATTCAGGGATCAGATGTTGATATTAGATGGTGATTTTGTTTACAGCTTGACTGTCCACACACTTTCTCCAAGTTCCATCCTTCTTCAGCACTAATAGAGTAGGTATAACACATGGGATTAAAATTTCTATTACGTAACCTCGTTTAATAGGCTCATTCACTTACCTTTGCAGCTTGATAGCTTGCTTAGGATTCATTCTATTAGTTGGTTGTTTCAGCATGGAAGCTTTAAGTTGTAAATTGATATAGTACTCTATCCAATGTAATGGGGGTAAGCCTCTGGGTAACTATTGGAAACAAGTCAATGAACTTCTCTATGAGTCTCCTAGTCTCTTTGAGCAAGTTAGGTAACTCTTCAGGAAACAAGTCAATGAACTTCTCTATCAGTCTCCTAGTCTCTTTAGGTAAGTCCTTTACTCCTTTAATTCCAATAGCCTTTGAATTAACATAAAGGTTAACTCTTTTAACTTAATGATTTTTTTTAGTTCATATTGATTCATCACTAAAGTTTTCTTATTTTGTTGGCTTAGCTTAGATTGTATATTACTAACCTAGCTAAGAGTCATCGGGTTAAGAGTAATCCTCCTCTCAGCTTTTTCAAATTTGTAGGTGTTCTTAAATCCATCATGCATGACCTTCAAGTTCTCTTAGTAAGACGTGTAAGGTACACATTGGCAATACATCACATAAGACTTCACCTTTGTAACTCCTAACTGAGAAAGTAATAATACTTAGTGTTAGACATGTAACAAACCTTTTTCATTCAACTAGTACAACTTATACGATTTAGGGTATGGGGAACCCAGCAACTACAACTACTTAACTAAGCTAGTGAAGGTAATATTTGTATACCTCCTACTATCAACTATTAATGCATATAACTAATCCCTTACCTTACATGTAGTATGGAATAAATTTTCTCTTTGCTCATTCTCCTTATTAGGTTCTACGATCATAGCATGGCAAAAAATTAATCCCAACATATCTCCTTCTTCTAGGTAAATGTCATCTCCCATAACTTCCATCGTTACTTCCTTTTATAATTCTTCAATCACTCCCTCAATTTGTTCGTTGATGTCGTATATTTCAGAGGCTGGAACTTTTCCCTTGATCACCATAGTTCAGTAGTCTAGAAATTAAACAGTTGTGTATTTAAATCTCTTACATTTGAAGCACTTGATCTCACTAGTCTTTCTCTCTAAGGTGGTAGGAATCAGTCTACAATGATCCTTAAGCTAAGTCAGCTTGTCCTAAGACAACGCCGACCTACCAAAAGCTGAAGCCGACCTGTCATAATCGGAGGCCAAATTGTTCAAAGCTAAGGCCGAATAGCTTTTGTCGAGGCGTGGCTAATATAAGAAGGCTAAGGGGAAGAAAAGAAGCTACTAGGCCTCAAGTCTATCATTTACTAAGAAGCTGATAAACTACACGGCCAAGTACTCAAGGCCAAAGAACAGCTCGGTACAACACAAGAAAGATCGCACTCAGCAATCCATGAGTATAGCAACTATGGGCCAACCTCACTGGGAGCTCGACCAAGCATAATAAAACTTTTAAACATCCTACCCTTATTCGGACACCCGACTGCCTACCGACCCTTGCTCGAGTCCATAGACAACTCGAATGACTATATGCTGACCACTCCATTAAGTGCACAGTTTTGTATACTTTGTAAATATTTTCCTTATTTTGATTATAGGCCATTCTTTAGGGTTTAATGCTTTGTATATTATTTATAGTTTTGCTATTAGGGCTTTATGACTTGCTACAAATAGCAACATTTGTAATTATCAAGAGAATATAAACAGTAAAGAATATTTATACAGTAAATTTACACTTGAACGTTCCTTTTGGAAGTAAGGACATTCTTAAGCCCTTTGAGCTGGCATTTCAGATTATTGATGTGCCGTACTCCTTAATCTATCGTGTTCTTATCAATCTTACCTTTAAGATTGTAGTGAACCCTTCATTTGAGTGAATTAGTAAGTCGCCTCTAACTTCTCATTTGAAACTCGAGTGATATTTAGTGTTTGTAAGTTGTATTGAACTCTATTTTGAGCTTAACCCCTGATTGTGTTTGTGCCTTAGTATGTGATATCCATACACATTTGCAATCAAAACCCCATTCTCACTTCCCGTTCCTTGTTCTCGTTCAAACCCGATTAGCGTTCAAGACCACTACGTGGATTATGCATCAACTTCGCTGGTATCAGAGCTTTAGGGAGAGATGTGTATTAGTGTTCTTCAAAGTTTGACTCGTGGTTTGAACATTTCTATTAATCATTGTTCTTTAGTAAAGTCTATTATTTGTGTTCTTAGCAATAATTTCAATAGTCGATTTTAGTTGTTGTAGTGTTTATCAACCGTAGGTAGCTATAGAAATCGAGTAGTAGTAATTTCTAGGTTACTATTAGTTATATTTTGTTACAAGTGTTATTTATGGAATTGTCTTAGTAGTAGTTCCAAGTTGAGTAGAGTTTGACTGTGTTCTGTATTTGTGAAATTTTCTCTCTCCAGAAATTTATTGTACGGACTACAATGTCGGAAGATAGTGTCAATAATAGTGGAGACAGTCCTCGTAGAAGCTTAAGGAGACGTATTGATAACATGGAATATCAAATTTAGAATCAAACTGATTCTATCTAAGAGCTTATTAGATTAGTCAAAGACCGTAGACTTGCTAGTCGAGGTGAAAGGAGGGAATGAACACCCTCCAGTAGAAGTGGCTCCAATGAGCTTGATAATGATGCAAGACATCATAGAAGAGCTATCAAGCTAAGGAGAAGAGAATTGACCTGAGCCAAGGAGAAGCAATGATAGGAGCATTGACTCCGAGTTGAACCAAGGAGCTCGAAGAAGAGAGCTAAGGTCAAGAAGAGATGTGGCTGAGCAAAGCTCCAATAAAAGTGGCCAATCTGAACAAAACCAACTTATTAAGAATGCATGGGATGAACCCTGAACACATAGTCGAGGACTTGACAACATCAAGCTCAAGCTACCGACCTTCATGGTAATAGTTGACTTGAAGAGTTCCTTAATTGGGTTCCCTAAGTTGAAAAGTTGATTGAGTGCTACAAGTACAATGACAGAACCAAGGTCAAGCTAGCCTTATTAGCCCTTATTGAATATGCAAGTCTTTGGTGGGACAAATTGGTTACTAAGTGAGATGCCGAAGGAGAGGAGCCAATCAAAACTTGGAGGCTTATGAAAAGGTTGATGAATCAGCACTTTGTACTGACCTACTTCAAGTAAGAGATGCTCCATGCTTTCCAACACTTAAGGCAATGATGAAATACTGTTGAAGAATACTTGCTAGAGTTTGAAACTTTGATGGTAAGATGTGAGATTACCGAACCACAAAATTACACCATTGTTAGGTTCCTAAGTGGACTCCGAGACGATATTGCCGACATAGTTGAATTGCAGCTATTTAACTCTCTGGACAAGTTAATCAATTTGGCATTAAGCGTGGAGAGATAGAAGAGGTGGAGGCATCAGAGGTGGAGGCATCAGAGGTGGAAGCATCAGAGGCCGACCATTCGACCTCAATAAGGTAGCCTTGAGCCTGAGAGGTATGAAGAGAAGAAAAAGCTTGAGAGAAGGATGGAGAAAGGAGAGCCTAGTCGACCTAACCAAGCTGAGACTAAGAAAGTGGAGAAGGAGAAAGTGCCTGATACTAAAGCTCGAGATGTTAAGTGCTTAAAATGTTTAGGCTTCAAACATATTGCCTCATAGTGCCTAAACAAGAGGGTTATGATTTTGAAAGGTGAAGGACCCAACACTTAAGTGGAGAGCCATAGTGATAAGAGCTCAGAGAGTGAGGAAACAATTAACGTCTATCCTGAGATGGGAGAACCTATAGCCCTGAAAAGCAGATGGGTCGACACTAAGGAAGACCCAAGTTAAGTGGAGAATTTATTTCAAATCTGATGTTTGGTGAATGGAAAGACCTGTTCTTTGGTAGTTGATGGAGGTTGTTGCACTAACATCGTTTTTGTCGAGCTAATGGAGAAGATGAGACTGCTGACCTACCCGTACCCTCGACCTTATGGACTGAAGTAGTTTAATGATAAGGGTATGGTCCATCTACATAAAAGAGCTCGGATGACATTCAAGGTTGGACAGTATGGGGATGAGATTGACTTCGACAAAGTGCCTATGAATGCTACAAATTTACTTCTAGGCCAACCATGGGAATATGATTGAAAAGTGATTCATGACGGCTTCCTCAACACTTACACTGTTTAGAAGGATGGGAAGGGCTATTGCTTAACTTCTATGAGCATTGAGGAAATCTAGAGACACTTAGCACCAATGGTGAAGAGAAAGTGGAAGAGAAGTCTATTCAACATCTAAGCCCATGCTCACAATCTAAAGTCAAGGATGACTTCTTTTTAACCCCACGATGATGATAGGAATCGGTTTATGATGATCCTTAAGCTGAGGCCAACCTGTCCTAAGACAATGTTGACCTACCAAAAGTTGAAGCCGACCTATCTTAACTCTAGGCCAAATTATTCAAAGCCAAGGCCAAATAACTTTTTGCCAAAGCCGAGCTAATACTAAAAGGCTGAGGGGAAGAAAAGGAGCTACTGGGCCTCAAGTTTGTTGTCTATCGAGAAGCTGAGAAACCACATAGCTAAGTACTCAAGGCTAAAGAACAGCTCGGCACAACATAGGAGAGATCATACTCAGTAATCCATGAGTACAACAACTATGGGCCAACCTCACTGGGAGCTCGGCTAAGTACAATAAGACTTCTAAACATCTTACCCCTGCTCAGACACTCGACCCCTACTCGAGTCCACAGACAACTCGAATGACTACATGTTGACCACTCCGTTAAGTGCATAGTTTTGTGTACTTTGTAAATATTTTCCTTATTTTGATTATGGGCCATTCTTTAGGGTTTAAGGCCTTGCATATTATTTATAGTTTTGTTACTAGGGCTTTAGGACTTGCTATAAATAGCAACATTTGTAATTATCAAGAGAATATAGACAGTGAAGAATATTCATACAGTGAATTTACACTTGAACGTTCCTTTTAGAAGTAAAGGCATTCTTGAGCCCTTTAAGCTGGCATTTTGGATTATTGAGTGTGCCGTACTCCTTAATCTCTCGTGTTTTTATCAATCTTGCCTTTAAGATTGTGATGAACCCTTCATTTGAACGAGTTAGTGAGTCGCCTCTAACCTCTCATTTGAAACCCAAGTGACATTTAGTGTTTGTGAGTTGTATTGAACCTTATTTTGAGCTCAACCCCTAATTGTGTTTGTGCCTTGGTGTATGATATCCATACACATTCATAGTCAAAACCCCATTCTCACTTCTCGTTCCTTATTCCCATTTGAACCCCATTAGCATCTAAGACCACTACGTAGATTTCGCATCATGAGGTCTATCCCTTCTCGAACTTCTTCTATTTCCTCTTTTCTCTATCCCATCATCTTTTGCTTGTGACGTCTATCCTTCCCTTTTGCTCAATGGTAAGCTAGTGAGACGCCTAATATTTCCTTGGATAGGTTAGGTTGATTAAATAGGTTAGATTGGTTGAACTTAATAAGGTTAATTCTTTTTTTACCTCTTAACACCTTGGGCGACCTTAATAACTCCTTTGAGAATATCAAAGGTTGTACTTTAATAATATCTCTAAACTTGTACCTTAGGCCATTAATAAACATGGAGAAAGTTTAGGCCTCTAGTTTATCTACATCACATTGGATCATGAACATTTGTAATTTTCGCACGTACTCATCAACAGTTCGATTCCCCTGTTGGAGCTTTTATAGCTTAGCAAATGCATGTTAAAAATAAGAGTCATGGATGAACTTTCCATGCATTATCCTTTTCATTTCTTCCCATGTCCTGACTTTCTACCTTTTGTCTCTGCTCCGCATAGTATGTAACTTCTTCCACCACAAATTAACATACCTAGAAAATTCTAAGGCAACGAGTCAAACCTTATCTTCTTCAGCATATCGATAACATTCAAACGATTTCTCTACCTTTTCCTCCTAGTCTAAGTATTTGTCAACATTTCCACTTCTAAAATAGCTCAAAATTTCAATCTTAACATTGTTAATGCTTCTAAGAGCTCTAATACAATGTTTATTTCCTTTATAATATTCCTCCTCGCCTAAGTCCCCATTGACTTCTCTAACATCATAAAAAATAATTCATTGACAAGTTAGTCAATTTACTCCAGCTCCTTGAGCATTTTGAGTAGGATACTCAGCCTTGTTAGGTCGGACTTGTTACCTTTCACCTCATGGGGCTCGTCCGAATCGCTCATTTGCTTTAAGGAAATCTTCCCCATTGCTTTCCTCATCTTCCACCATTTCCATCGTCTTATTAATCCTTTAGTCAACTCTTCCAACTTGAGCATGGTGAGCTAAGTAAACTTCCATCCTACGCCAAACTTCATTTACAACTCAACCAACTTTATATTTAGCTTGGGGGTCCCTATAGACTTCTTCATTAACTTGATCTTCAAATTGGTAAGCTCTATCAGTTTGAGTAATAGCTTCTCCTTGCATAATGACCAACATCGTCTTCAAGAGTTCATTAACTCGATCCATCCACTCATTTGTTGACCTCGAAGTTTGCTGTACAAGACATCTTCTTCTTAGTGCATTGCTTTTGTTGCCACTAATCATTGCATTTACATTAGGGTTTATCATGTTCTCACTCAACAACACAACATACAGCTCTTCTTTAACCAATAACTCCAATAACCACAATCATTACCATGACAATAGACAAAATGTACATATTACACTCCTAGTTCAAGTATCCCTATCTTTGAAACACTATGAATCAATGATTTTCTCTAAGATGTGACAATAGAGCAAACCTATGACTCTATACAATTACTAATACTCCAAACCAATAACTACAACTCAAATTTCACACTTATTGCTTAAACAACACCATTGCCTTACTCAAAACCTTCATGCTCTGATACCAAGATGATATGACATTGGAACGAATGGGTTTCATATAGAGGTTTAGCAAACCTATGAGCTATTTGAATAGATGTGACACATCAAAAGAACACAATACAACTAAACAACTTGTTGGATCTAACGCATTGATCCAAGTCGAATGGGTTGCTTGCCACAATCTTTACTTAAGGGATTGATAGGAGTTAGAAGTATTGGGGGTTTTCTTAAAGGAAATACTTGAAAAGAGAAGGAACTTTATGAATTTTATTGAACATGATGATCTTTACAGCGATTACAAAATGGGGTCTTTATACCTACCTTACAAGGGCAACCTTGCATTAGTGTACTATTACTAAAAAGAGTAAAACACTTACATTAGTGCATCTAACTATGTTACATAAAAAGGGTAAATTTGTAATCATCCTGTAGAGAAAATCCTAGCGTCAAGGTGGTATGAATTAAGTAATGGGATAAGCATCACTTAGAGTGAGGTTTTGAAGATATGTTGTATGATGGCTTTTGGTCATTCTAGATAAGGTTAGTTGGAGATGAAGCTTTGATTACCTCGGTGTACTTGCCTTGGTAGCTCTAGACTTATAGAGTTATGGAATCTTTGGAGTAGGTCAACAGTGAAGGTTTTGGGAGGAGGGGGTCTCTAGATTAGGTCGAACATGTTGGAGAAGGCCTCAAGCTAATTAATAGATAGCTCAGATTGACCTTATTCCTATATTAGCATGGTACTCAAATTGTTTTAGCTTAGCTACATAATCGAATCAACTTAGTAAGCTAAGGTGGACTGCTTTAGGCTTGGGCGATGAGAAAGAATCCATTATACCATGTTGGTAAATCCTAGCTTGGGGTGTGAGTGTTAGGTCCTCAGGGTCAATTCCTTTCATAACTTGTTCCATTTCGTGATTGTAAATGAGGTAAACCAATAAGATATAATAAACTCACAAGGAAGGAGAAAGTATTCACATGGGTAACATGATTGTAAATGATGTAAACCAACAAGATATAATAAACTCACAAGGAAGGAGAAAGTATTTACATGAGTAATATGCCACTTAACTAAAATGTATTTGTAGATGTAAGAATTCATTATATATGTATCACATGCATGTAATGCTATGTGCTTCACAAGATAAAAAACAGTTAGTATTAAGATATAAGAACTTATTAAATAAGAGAAAATTATGGCTTAGGTAGGGTTTAAAGAGGCGAAGTAGACAATCTCAGCATACTTGGTGTTTAAGTGAAATGTGGTCTAATGGAAGAGAATAAGTTAGAAGATCCCTTAACAAGTAGCATAACATATATTCATAATAAGTAGTAAGTGGTTATCAATATTATATATTATGAAATATTAAGAACAGCATTAGTTAGGGTTTAATAACCTTAATGGGTTAGATAGAGAAAAATGAAGCTCAATTATACATAGTGAAATCCAATCAAAACTTAAGCTTGTTGAGAAAGGCTAACAACATGTAGGACAATTTTAATGAACGCTATTTTGTGCCAATCAATATGAAATTCTCTAAATCATGCCAAAAATAGGTCTAATTCTATTAATTAATATTGGGCTTAGATCATGAATTATATTTTGCAAATTGGTCCTCTATAGTATTGTTATACAATAACCTTGATTCTCTTAGGCGATATGATTCCTAAATTGTTGACAATGGAGCATTTAAACAAAGCTTAATCTTCCTTGCTAAATGGAACCTTAACTCTTAGATGGTTATTTAGCTTGTTATGTGTATTGAATTTGGAAGTGAAATTTGATTTCCCTAAGTTAAACTCCTTAGTACTTGATACTAGATTGAATTTGGTGCTGATTTATTGGCTCATGGATTATTGATCGATTCCCTTAAGTAGTGAAAAGATTGCATGAAAATGTATAGGAAGCTAGTGTTTAATAAATAAATAAATGATGATGGTAAAAAAATATTCAAGCCATCTAAATAAGGGCCTAAGGTTATTTAAATTAGGGATGCAATTAGGGTGGGTTTGAAACGAGTTTTGTGAAACTTAACACCTACCCCTATAAGGTCTAGTGTTTCCCAAAATTCTATACGAACCCTATAGGTATGGGTTTTTACAAGATTTAAATGACCTTATAGGGGCAAGTTTTCATAAGGTTTAGATTAGATGAAGAAGAAAGTAGAGTAAAAAGCAACTCGGAATAATTATGATTGTGTTTACTAACTTACACAAAGATGAAAATTAAATATCAAATGTATTATACAATGTAGAACTTGTATAGGGTATACATAGTGCATAGGTTAAGATTAAATATATTTATTAATATATTATTTTTTATCAAGTTAGGTTTCTCATCAAGTTTTTTGTAATCTCAAAACCCAACCCTAAACCATAGTTTTATTGGGTTGGGTAGGCTAAGTACTTTATAAAGATCTTCTAGACTGCATCCTTAATCTGAATAGCTTGATGGTCTTAAGTGTTCAATTTCTATAAGAAGCAATCAGATGAGGCTAGAGAGGTATCAATTGCCTTCACTTGGAGCACCTATTTCTCTTCTTTTTATTATCTTCTACCTCTTGCTTTATAACGAATTTCAAATTCCTACTTTAAAATAGCTGCAAACCTTTCAAGATCTTGTAAAGATAAGTAAAAAATAATGTTAGAAATATGAATAGAAGATAATTAAATGAAAAACTCAAAATTAAAGTTGGAGAAAGGAAATGAAAGCTTATTTTAAAAAATTGATGGGGACCCAAACTTTCTAACTTCTAGTTGATGTCGTAAGCCCCTATATAATTTATAAATATATAAAGACGAATCTTGAATTCCTATAGACGTTTCTTGACTTGCCTCTTATGATTTCTTATGGTTCGAGTGGTGATTTAAGAACCTAGAGGAATTCTAATTTATAAAGCTTATGTTAATATGGGTTTGAAAATTGTCTTAATGATAATAATTAACACTAAGACGTCACTAATGATGGTTATTAAGATGCTTTAGCCATCTATTATTAAGAATAGATCACATTTGACCAAAGTTTTAAATATCAATTGACTAGGATTAAAATAAAAGAGAAAATTGCATTGATGAAGGAAGTTGCTTACTATGTTAAAGAATTTGGCTAGCCCCTGAAGGCAACGCCCTAAGGAAGTAGGAAGGGAGGTAGTGGGGCATGTTTGTTGCGACGTGTAGCAAGACTATCCAGTTGAACCCCTTATTGTCATCTGACTAGGTGAATGGGAATAGTAAGTTATCTTAATAGTCCTTCTAGGTAAGGTAGACACTAACCCCATGTTATGAAATAATAATAATATTAATATTAACAAACACTTAAATGTACATTGATAAGACTTAGACCTAACTCTTCCTTATGAAATATAGGGGCTTTTTCCATTGGAGCGTTAGTGACTCCAAGATGTAAGTTGAAGCAAAATTATTCTATTGAAGCCTAGTTAAGCTAAAATAAATCCAATATCTATCAAGGAAGACTTTAAAGTCCTAAGCATCTACTAATACTTATAAAACGTTATTTATCTCTACAAGCTCATGAAAGAAAAGTTTATTAAAAGCTTTAAGGCATCAATATAATGCTACCTGTGTAATTGTTACTTCAAGGGCAGCAAGATGATTATGAGAGCAAAACATATACTGAGAGGCAAGTATCATAATGATGATAAAAAGATAATGTAAAATCATTCTACCATGATTCATTAAGAAGCATAGAGGATTACTCGATGATACGCCATGCTAAGAATCAATAAGGATGGCAGTATTGGGGTGTTTTGAAACTAAAGAATGATTGAAATATAAATGGATAGAGTGAATTTAAGCAACTTAGGAGTTGGCTTTGGATATGACTCACAACAAGCACTCTTAAACTCATGAGCTAGCTCAATGTAATGCATGAGCAGCTAATGAGGTTACTCACCACCTGACCTTGCTTAAGAAATAAGATAAGAGTAGGGTAATCTTGTAAAGATGATAAGCTTAAGAGGAAAATCTAATATTCTATATTGATGATGAATTGTATAGCTTATAATACAAGTATGTATTTACATCCAGAAATTTAAGGCAACTACTACAAGGGTAATTTACTAAAAGGGAATCTTGCCCAAAATAGAAAAGTACTAAAGAATATATATAAGAAACAAGGTAAATCTGTAATGTATGAAAGTAAATGTTCAGGTGTCCTCTATACAAGCATAATTATTAGAGGATGCATGCCATAATCTTAGGCATCATTAGGCAAAACTCAAGATAGAATCAAATAGGTCGGTAGCTCCTGAATAATTTGGTACAGATATCTCAAGTATCGATTGATGTACCTGGGAGCTCAATTATCACTAGGGCTTACGATAGCTAATACGAACCAATGGGTCCTTCAAGATATCAAAGAACGATAGGATGAATTGGTTTAAGAACTGACTAGAGTAGTTAACGTAAAGTTGCTCGAAGGATAGAACTCACCAATGAACATAACTCAACACTTCACTTGATATGATGCATAAGTTGATGTCAAGGTCTACCTGTTACTAATCTTGAGCTTCTCGACAAGATTAGATAAGAGTGTATGGGAAAATGGACTTGGAGAAGGTTGTCTCATAAGAACAGTATATTCAATGTATAAGTCTAAGATCAAACGATTCCGGCTTATAAGGAGAAGGGACTATTTATAGTAAGTCCCTAAGGCAATATTACAAATAAAGAAATTACAAGAATGTAACTTTTTGTATATACAAAAAGGGAAATCTTTGTATATACGAAAGAGGTAAAAAGGGAAAAATAGTGCAATATCAGATGAAACAAATAGGTGGCAATGCAACATTGGCTCTGATATTACGATTCTTTAAGCATAGCAGATAGGAGGAGTCAAGATATGAGGAGATAGAGGCTAAGATGTGAAGGAGATGCCAGGAGAGTTGGTAGGAAGCCGAGAGAGAAATATTTTACCAGGGAGGTAGATCTCTTTACTTTGCAGTAGATTCTCGGTAGGTAAATGTCTGATCACTCGGCATAGAGTTTTTAATGGGAAGATAATTGGCATTGGCACATGATAATGAATAAAGCAAAGAACAACCACCTAGAGCTCCTAAGGAATTCAACCATCCTCCTTTAGTATACTATTTCTTATTGTCGGAGGGTTAACGAGAGAGAATCCTTTAAGTGAGGGACTATAGGCCCATGAGGCGTACGTGAGTGATTGGGCTGGTAGTTGATAACCCATCAACTCCCTAAGGTTGTTGAAGATTTGTTCTTAAATCACGATCTTTGTTATCATTGGGTACACAGAGAGTCAGATCGACGACGTTAAATGTGGTTGACATGCCATACCCCTCAAGCAGATCAACTTCATAAGTGTTATCATTAATGCGCCTAAGGATCTTGTAAGGCTCATCTACTCTGAAAGATTGTTTATTTGTCCTTCTATCGGGGAAGCATTCCTTACTAAGGTGGATCTAGACAAGGTCTCTAAGGGTATAAACAACTCATCTCCTTTCTCGACTTCCCACTTCCTTCTGTCAAGCCACAGTCTTGGCCAGTTGTTTGGCAACTTTCTACTGCAACTTTTGAAATTCCTCGATGCATTGTAGGTTAGATTGACTTTCCCTTTATGTAGTTGGACCACTAATTAAATCTAAGGGTAAGTTTAGGTTAAGTTCATAAACGACCTCAAAAAGTGATGTTCCAGTCAAGCTGTAAGTTGAGCGGTTGTAGGCAAATTCAATGACGGGCAAACATAAATCCTAATCATGTGAGTTCTTCCCAACAGCTGCTCGTAGGAGGCTACCGACGATTCTATTCATAACTTCAGTTTAGCTATCTGTCTAGGGGTGACAAGAAGTACTAAACATGAGCTTAATGTGGAGCTTCTTCCATAAGGTCTTCCAAAAGAAGCTCATGAACTTTAAGTCACAGTTGGACACAATGCTCCTTGGCACTCCATGTAACCACACAATTTCTTGCAAAAAGAGGTTAACAACAAATAAAGCATTGTTAGTTTTGTAGCAGGGGATGAAGTGGCCTATCTTATTAGACTGATCAACCACTACCATGATTAAGTCATGTCTTCTCGGTGTTCGGAGAAAGCCAAGCATGAAATCTATACTTAGATTGGTCCATGGCCGCTTTGAGATAAGCAAAGGGGTGTACTCCCCATAGGGCTCTCTCCTCCCCTTTGCATATTTTCACACCTCGCACCTCTCAAGTATTCGGCACACATCCTTCATCATCCTAGGCTAATAGAATTGCTCCTTCAATATCTCAATCGTCCTCTTATCCCCAAAATGGCCGGCCAAACCTTCGACATGAGCTTCTCGAACGAGTAGCTCCTTTACTGAACCACTCGGCATGCAAACCTGCTTACCCTTCATCTAAAACCTTTGACTCAAGTAGAATCCTTTCACAACTCCTCCAATACTACACTTGGCCACTAAGGGTCTAAAATGTAGATTATGCTCATAATGATTAGGTAAAGCGCTAAATCCTAGCACTTTAGCTTGCAATGTTGTGATGAAGGCATGACGATGAGAAAGAGCATTAGCTATTGTATTGGTGCTCCTTATCTTATATCTAATGACATAGCAAAAGGTCTCCAAGAACTCGACCCATTTGGCATGACGTCGAGAAAGCTTCCATTGCCTTTGAAGATGGTTAAGAGATTCATGATTCGAATAGATGATGAATTCTCTCGGCAATAGATAATGTTGCGAGTCCTAAAGTGTTCAGACAAGGGCATAGAACTCCTTATCGTAGGTTGAGTAATTTAAGGCAGTACCTTGGAGCTTTTTGCTAAAGTAGGTAATGGGTTGACATTCCTGCATAAGGATAGCACCAATGTCGACACCAGACGCATTACATTCAACCTCAAAAACTTTCTTAAAATATGGCAAGGTAAGCATTAAAGCAGACGTCAGCTTAGACTTCACATCTTCAAAACTCTTCTAATCTTTCTTTGACTACCTAAACTCAACATGTTTCCTAGTTAATTTAGTCAATGGCCCAGTTATGGAATTGAAGTTCCAAATAAATCTCTAATAAAACGAAGCTAGACCATGGAAGCTCCTGACTTAGCACTAGTCGATGTAAGCCACTCAAGAATAGCTTTGACCTTCTCGTCATCAACTCAAACTCCCTTCCCTGAAACAACATATCCGAGGAATATAACCTCACTTTGATAGGATACGCGTTTCTTCAAGTTGCCGAATAATCTCTCAACGTAGAGTATGTTAAACACCAAGCTTAAATGCTTGACATGAGTGATAAGGTTAGCACTGTAGACCAGAATATAATCAAAATAAACCACAACACATTTGCTGATCAACATTCAGAGCTCATGATTCATCAATCACATAAATGTACTCGGTGCATTAGTTAGATCAAACGGCATCACTAACCACTCTAACAAACCATCCCTTATCTTGAAGGACGTCGTTCATTTGTCCCTAAGTCTCATTTGTATTTGATGGTAGCCACTCTTAAGGTCAATCTTAGAAAAGATGTAAGCGCTATGTAATTCGTCAAGCATATCATCAAATCGTGGGATCGGTATCAATATTTAATAGTGATCTTATTGATGGCTCGACTGTCAATGTACATTTGCCACGTTCCGTCCTCTTTTGGTACGAGTATGGATGGTACTGCATAGGGGCTTATGCTCTTACGGACGTATCCACGATCTACCAACTCGTCCACCTGTTCTTCAGTTCAACTACTTACTCTAAATTGAGCCTACAAGTGGGTTAGTTTACTAAGGTAGCCCTTGGTTAGAGGTAGATGCAATGCTCAATAACTCTTAAGGGAGGGAAACCTTTTGGCATATTAGTAGGGAATAAGTCGATAAAGTCTTGAAGTAGTTGTTGCACTTCGGCAAGTAAGTTTTTGGCTTCTCTAACCTCTAATAGTCTCCTGGCTAAGAGGAGCTCAAAGTTGTTGGCCTTGACTTCTTGGGCAAATTAAGCTCAGGAAATCACTAAGGACTTCTATTATAATGATTTAGCAACCTTCTCTTGGGCTTCTTAGGCTTCTTGCACTTCCTTAGGACTCATGGGCGTATATCATTTTCTTCCCATTCTTCTAGAACATGTAAGTATTCCTATACCCATCGTGTAATACTCTCAAATCAAATAGTCATGGTCGGTTGAGTAATATGTGAGAAGCACACATAGGAAGGACATCACACAACACTTTGTCCTTATACCTATCACCAATGGTAATTGGCACTCTGACTCGCTCAATAACCTGTAGTCCTCCTTTCTCATTCAGCTAGTGAATCTTATACGGCTTGGGGCGTGGAAGGGTTGGCAATTTCATGACCTTAACTACCCCTTGAGCTATGACGTTGGTATATCTCCCTCCGTCAATTATCAAGGCACATAGCTTACCATCCACTCAGTAATTTGCATGGAAGAGGTTCTACCTTTGCTTATTCTCATTAGCTACAAAAGTATTAAGAGACTATCTAACTACAAAACAATACTTGACACTACCCTCGAGAGGTGTCTCAGTATCGAGGTCTTCTTGAAACTCTTCCAGCATCTATTCAACTCCTACCTCTTCTCCTCTTTCGTTGACACTTTTTACTTCAAATTAGGGCTTGTTTCCTTTTATGGTCATGACTTGGTAGTTCAGACATTGACCGGATATGTGTCCATAACTGAGACATTTAAAACATTTTATTTCTTGGGTCTTTCTTCCTAAGCTCTGACCTAGGTCTCTTTAAACCTTAGGTTCTTTGGCCTTGCTCTTGCCTTAGCCTTCTTCTGGTCAACTCGGAATAAGTCCTTAACGTTCCACCTCAAAACTATTTGATGCCCGATCATTCCTTAATCAACTTAGTACGTCGCCTCTATTCGGTAGCATAGGTCGACTACTCGGTACTCAATTAACCCGGTTCCGCCTTTGTCTTTTAACTCCCTAGGCTACTCGAATGGTTTCATCTAGAGTTGTAAGGTTCTGCAACTCCACGATATTACCAATCTCGATCCTTAGCCCAGAGATGAATCATGCTATAGTTTGTGTCTTAGGTTCATCGATATCACATCGAATCATGAGCAATTGAAACTCTCAAACATAGTCATCCACTAACCTATTACCTTACTTCAGGTCTTAAAGCCACCTAAAAGTGTCTTGCTCATATTGTTTAGGAACGAACCTACTTCTTAGGACTCTCTTCATTTCATTCCATGTCTGGACTTCACATTAGGCCCTCAAGCAAACATTCTACAATTTCTTCCACTACATTGCTGCATATCTAGAAAATTCCAACGCAACCACTCATATATGGACATCTTCATAATTACAAAATTCGAATATCTTTTCGATTTTCTCCTCCTAATCAAGGTAGTCATCAGCACTACCGAACCCATTGAAGCTTGGAATTTGTACCTTAAGGTATTCAGCACCTCTTAGTGCTCTAAACTCATGCTCATCAATCCCAATGTATTGGTCTTCTTCTTCTTCATACTCTTCCACTTCGTCTAACTCTAATCTTCTTCTCACAGCTCTATTGGCACACCATAATGGTGCTTGGTTCATTTGAAAGGCTTTTGGTACTCGTTCATGCATCTGCCTTCTTGACCTATCTCTTATCTCTCGGCCCTACTTAGTAACTCTCTCACACAGTCCAGTCTCTAAGAGTCTGTTTACTAAGACAACTAAGTTAGCTACAATAGTAGTAAGATCTTGTATCTACTCATCAGTATTATGTGGTCTTTACTGGATAACTCGACTACGACCATGAGCATCACTCTCATAATTGTTAATCTCTCCCTGAATATTAGGATTCAACATTCTCAAAACAAAACTTCAGAAAATACTCTTCATACAGGAAACCTTTACTCACATACATATAAGTACCACTCGAACTTGAACTGTAACTTGCTTTATTCTTCCAAATGAAAACAAAGTATCTCAACTAGCAAACAAGTAGGGACTATGGCTACATAGCTTTAGGTTACAACCTTAAGTTCTAATACCAGGATTATATGATGTGCCTAAGAGCTCAGTTATCACTATAGCTTACGGTAGCTAATGCGAACCAATTGGTCCTTTGAGATATTGAAGAAAGATAGGGTGAACTGGCTTGAGAATTGGCTTGAATAGTTGATGTGAAGTTGTTCGGAAGATATAATACACTAACAAACATAATACAACTTAACACTTCACTTAATATGGCGTACAAGTTAATCCTGAGTCACTCAGCAAGATTAGATAAGAGTGTATGGGAAAATGGACTTGGAGAGGGTTATCTCACAAGAAAAGCATATTCAATGTATAAGTCTAAGATTAGATGATTCTGGCTTACAAGGAGAAGGAACTATTTATAGTAAGTTCTTAGAGCAACATTACAAATAAAGCAATTACAAGAATGTACATACAAAAAGGGAAATCCTAGTACATACAAAAAGGGAAATCCTAGTACATACAAAAAGGGTAAAAGGGGCAAAAGACAAAAAGGGAAAAATAGTACAATATCAGATGAAACGGACAGGTGGCAACACGACATTGTCTCTGATACTACGATTCTCTGAGCATAGCAGGTGAGAGGAGTCAAGACATAAGGAGATAGAGGCCGTAACGTGAAGGAGATGCCGAGAGAGTTGGTAGGAAGCTGAGAGAGAAATACTCGACTAGGGACATAGATCTCTTTACTTGGTAGTAGACTCTCGGTAGGTGAACGTCCGATCGCTTGGCATAGAGTTTTCAACTAGAGGATAGTCGGCATTGGTATAAGATAACAAATAAAGTAAAGAACAACCACTTAGAGCTCCCAAGGAATTTAGCCATCTTCCTTCAGTATACTATTTTTCATCGTTGAAGGGTTGACGAGAGAGAATCCTTTGAGTGAGGGACTAGAGGCCCCTGAGGCGTACGCGAGTGATTAGGTCGATAGTCGGTAACCTATCATTGATGCTTGTAAATAACTTTCTGACATGGATGGTACTATAGAACATGTCAACATATGGTTAAATAGCTCGGACCTTAGGTGTCATTGTACAGAATCAGGGTGGTTGAGCTACTGGACAAGTTTGTTAAGCTGTTGGAGAGGTCACTGAATCTCCTATAGGTCAACATTTTATGACCATAATCAAAGTATATGATTTAAAGCAAATGGGGAGCCAGGGAAGGTTAGGTTTGAGTAGCAACTTGGAGTCCTTTATTCTCAAATAAAAAGTAAGTATTCTCTATACCATGCTCTCTTGACCTTGGGGCTTGAGTGAGCGTAAGGGGTCTAACTAAGTGATTCTTATAATCCCTTCTAAGTTGATTGGGCTCTGGGATCAAATTTGGATGGCCTTCTTGTTGAACTTCTTCTTTTGGGTGATAAGGACTTAGGTTGACAATGTTAAACTCATCGGATACTCCATAGTCCTTAGGTAATTCTACCTGATATATATGGTCGTTGATCTTCTAGAGTATCTTAAATGGTCCTTTAGCTTAGGTGGATAGCTTATTCTTTCTCTTGTTCGGGAAACATTCTCGACTTAAGTGTAACCAAACAAGATCATCGAGTTGAAATTCACCTTATCCTCCTCCCTTGTCCCTTCCATTCTAATCTTTATGTATCTCGATCTAACTATTTGGTAGCCTTCTAGCAGATCTTGTAAAGGGCTTAAGCTTGTATCTAGGCTCTGAGTCTTCTTAGTTAGGTGCTAACATTAGTACATGGTTGGCAGGTGGCTCGAGTCTAAAACCATAGAAGACTTCTGAGGAGGTTTGACCTGTGGTACTGTAGATAGATTGGTTGATAATAATTGACTTTTGACCCCCTCCAAGCCACGACCGACCTATACCAAGCTAAGATCGATTTGTCTTCCTTGAGGCTAAGCTAATAGGAAAAGGCCAACAAAAGGGAGGAAATCGAGGCAAAAAGGACAACAAAAGTAGAAGTACTATTAACCTTCGAGGAGCCCAGTGACTGACTAAACGAGGTTCTAAGGAAGAAGGCTAGTTCGGCGAATAAGAGCTTGCCAAGGAGCATAGGACGTCTTGCCAACCAATACACAAGTTTGGTTACTATAGGCTAACCTCACTGGCAACTCAACTAAGCATGATAAGACTTCAACGGCCTCACCTCGAGCTAAGACATCCAATTGCCAACCTCACTCAGTTCAAATCCGACCCATTCTAGGACAACTTGGATGACCTGCATGTTAACTTCCTTCCTTAAACGTATGGTTTTGTACATTTATAGATTATTTCCTTTATTTTTAGTTTCAAGCCTAATCTTTGGGGTTTAAGGCCTTGTAATTATTTACACTTTTACTGCTAAGGTTTTATGATTTACTATAAATAGAAATACTTTATAAGTAGTAGTAACTTTTATCGTCCTATCATTATCAATATTAAGAATACATTTTCAGAGAATTACCTCTCGTAAGCTTGTTACGTTTATGCTTAATTATTGAGTATTGTTTCCTCTTTAATCTTTCTTACATTCTTATCAATCTTTTTTAAAAGATTGTGGTGAACCTTTTTGTTTGAGTAAATTAGTGAGTCACATCTAACCTTCATTTGAACTAGAGTATTGATTGAGTGTTTATGGGTCACATCAAACCATCTTTTAAGCTCAAAACCCTGTTTATGTTTATGTTTTGGTTTGTGATATCCATTCACATTCACATTTTCATTCAAGACCCCCTATTAACTAACCTTAACCGCATCATTCGACTCCCAAATACTCATTCACGAGATTTGTGTCAACTACGTCTTGTGCTTGCTTTGATGACCTCTAGTCTTTCAGTAGCGTTCCATATCATCTTAATATCAAAGCATCTGGTGAGATACGTATACCAGTGTTAATCAAGTTCAACCTATTAGGTTTGTTACTTCCTATTGATTTGTGTTGTTTTGTAGTATACTAGCTGTTTGTGGTTTTAGTCATGGTGTTGTGTTGTTTTTATTGGGTTGTTGGGACGTATAGCAATAATTTTAGTAGTTGTTTTTTGTTGTAATATGTTCTTAGTAATTTTATTGTAGTAGTTATAGTGTCTCTTAATCATGGGTAGTTATGGAAATCGAAGTTGTGGTGGTTCTCAGGTAATACTCACATTAAGTGTATTACATGCTTGTTGAAATTCCCTAGTGAGCTTTGTACAGAATAGCAATGTCATAAGATAATGTGAATATTAGTGGAGATAGTCCTCGTGGTAGCTTAAGGAAGTATGTTGATAACTTAGAATACTAGATTCAAAATCTTACAAACTCTATCTAGGAGCTTACTAGATTAGTGAGAGGCCGCCGACATAATAGCTGAGGTGAAAGGGATAACCTAGTGCTAACTAGTGAAAGTGACTCCAACAGGCCTGATAATGATGAATGATAGTTTGTACGAGATAATAAGCTATGGAGAAGGGAACATCAACTTGATCCAAGAAGGAACAATAACGAGAATATTGGCTCCATGGTAAACTAAAGAGCTTAGAGGAGAGAACAAGAGTAGAGAAGAGATTTGGTTAGCAGAACTCCAATGGAAGTAGTAGATTTGAAGTGACTCAACCAACTTAGGATAGAAGGGATGAGCCCTGAACTTTTAATTGAAGACTTGAAAACATTAAGGTTAAGTTATCAACCTTTAGTGGAAGTAGTTAACTTGGAATTCTTAGATTAGGTTCCCAAAGAAGAGAAGTAGTCAGAATGTTATGAATGTGATGATTAGATTAAGGTTAAGTTATCCTCATTGCCTCTTATTGAGTATACAAGTTTGTGGGGGGATAATTTGATCACCAAGCAGGAGGCTGAGGTAGAAAAACATATTAGAACCTAGAGACTAATGAAGAAATTGATGAATCAGTGATTTATGATGACTTATTTTAAGCAAGAGATGCTTTGTGCCTTCCAACACCCCAAGTAAGGTTGAAATAGTGTTGAAGAGTACCTTCAAGAGTTTGAGACCTTGATGACTAGATGTAAGATCTTAGTGCTAAGTTCCTGACCAGACTCTTAGATGACATTGTGGACGTGGTCGAGTTGTAACCGTTTAATTTATTGGACGAACTGATTAACCTAGCCTTAAGAGTAGAATGTCAGAGGAGAAGAGGGCACCAAAAGCTAACCAATTGACTTCAACAATGCAGCCCTAAGCTTGAGAGGAGTGAAGAGAAGAAGAAGCCCAAGAAAAAAATTGAGAAAGGAGAGTCCAGCTAACTTGACCTAGTTGAGGTGAGGAAAGTAAAGAAGGAAAATGTGCTCGGCACTAAGGTTCAAGAAGTAAAGTGCTTCAACTGCTTGGGGTACGAACATATTACTTCCTAATGTCCAAATAAAAGGGTTATGATCTTAAAAGGAGAAGGGCCAAATGCTCAAGTGGAGAACGAGATTGACAAGAGCTTGGAAGGCTAGGAGGAAACAATAAACATCTATCCTAAGATGAGAAAATTCATAGTCATGACAAGATGACTAGCCAACCTAAAAGAAGACGCAAGTTAGAGGGAGAACTTATTCCAAATTCGATGCTTGGTAAATGGGAAAACTTGTTCCTTAGTCATTGATGGAGGAAGCTGCACCAACATTACTTTGGTCGAGTTATTAACTAAGATGAAATTGCCGACCTACCCCTACCCTTACCCCTAACCTTATAGATTCAAGTGGGTTTAATGATAAGGCTATGGTCCATGTACATAAAAGAGCTTGAATAGCATTCAAGGCACAATAATATGAAGATAAGCTTGATTTTGACGTAGTGCCTATAAATGCAACCAATTTGGTTCTTAGTTGACCTTAAGAATTTGACTAGAGAGTGATCCATGAAGGCTTCTTCAATACTTACACAGTTCAAAAGGATGGCAAAAGCTCCTTTCTAACCTCTATGATTATTGAGGAAATACAGAAGAGCCTAGTACCCATGGTAAAGAAGAAGGGAAGAAAGAGCCTGTTCAGTATCCAAGTACGTGCTCGCTATCTAAAGTTGAAGATGACTTCTTTCCAACTCGATAGTGATGATAGGAATCAGCCTTTGACCCCCTTGAAGTCGTGGCCAACCTATGCCAAGCTAAGACTGACTTGATAGGAAAAGGCTAATAGAAGGGAGGAAATTAGGATAAGTAGGATGAGAGAAGCAAAAGTTTTGCTAACCTCTAAGGGGCCTAATGATTAACCAAATGAGGTTCCAAAGAAGAAGGCCAACTCGGCGAATAGGAGCTTAGCAAGGAGCATAGGATATCTTGCCAACTAATACACGAGTTTGGCAACTATAGGCTGACTTCATTGGCAACTTAGCTAAGTACGATAAAACTTTAGTGACCTCACCTCTGACCAAGACATCTAACTGCCAACCTCATTTGGTTTAAATCCAGCCCATTCCAGGACAACTTGGATGACCCGCATGTTGACTTCCTTCCTTAAATGCACAGTTTTGTACATTTATAGATTATTTCCTTTGTTTTTAGTTAAAGGCCTAATCTTTAGGGTTTAGGGCCTTATAATTATTTACAATTTTTTGCTAGGGTTTTATGATTTACTATAAATAGAAATACTTTGTAAGTAGTAGCAACTTTTATCATCTTATCATTATCAATATTAAGAATATATTTTCAAAGAATTGTCTCTCATGATCTTAGTAAGCTTATGCTTGATTATTGAGTGTTGTTTGCTCTTTAATCTTTTTTCCATTTTTATCAATCTTCTTTAAAGGATTTTGGTGAAATTTTTCATTTGAGTGAGTTAGTGAGTCACATCTAACTCTCATTTGAACTTAAGTATTGATTAAGTATTCATAGGTTACATCAAACCCTCTTTCAAGCTCAAACCCTGTTTGTGTTTATGCTTTAGTGTGTAATATCTATTCACATTCACATTCAAACCCCCTTATTCACTAACCTTAATTGTATCATACAACTCCTAAGTACCCATTTATAGGATTTATGGCCACTATATCTTGTACTTACTCCCACAACCTCGAATCTTTAAGTAGTGTTTCGTATCACCAATTATAAGAAAACTTGTTATAGGCAAGCAAACATCCTAGTTAGTGAAGCTCCTTCCCATGATAGTTTGGGGTAGTGAACTTAAGATGTAGTTGACGACCTTCGCTTAGCCGTTAGTCTACAGATGACAGGAGGTACTAAAGAGTAGTTTAGTTCCCAACTAATACTAGTATGTCTTCCAGAAATAGCTCAAAAACTTTGGATTTCTGTCAAAGATTATACTCCTCGACACACCATGCAATCTGATGATTTCTTGCAAAAAGAGAAAACAAATAGTCAAAGGATCATTAGTCTTAGTACAAGGCACAATGTATGCCATCTTACTGAATCCATCTACGACGACTATTGTAGAATCTTTACTTAAAGTCATTCTAAGAAGGCAAAGAATGAAGTCCATGCTCAATTCCACCTAAGGTTTGGTTAGGATAAGAAGAGGCATTGCTTTCCCTTACTTAGCTTAGCTCTTTGCTTTCTTGTAGGTTGCATACCTTTCTACGACACAATGGACATCTCTTCTCATCTCTACTATGTGCTTTTTGAAATGTTCGGAGAGTTCTCCACCATGGGCTTCTCTTACTAACAACTCCCTTAGCAAATAAGTCTATACACAAATTTAGCACCATGGAACAAATACCTATCCTCCAAAAAGTAATTGTCTACCCTTTGTCCATCTATATACTATACATAAATTAGACTAAAATGAGGATCTTATGGACCTTCATGCTTCTAAACCTAGTAATCTTATTTGAAGGTCAGAAATAAGAGTACATCTTCAGGATAGGGAATCAACAACCACATTTGCTTACCATGCTTATACTTGATGATAAAGGAAAATCCCTCCAAAAATTCAACCCACTTCACCTATCATTTTGATAATTGAGGATGGCTCCTTAATTACCTTAATGACTTATGGTGAGTGTATATGACAAACTCTTTCGGTAGTAAATAATGTTGCCAAACTGTTAAAGCTTAGATGAGGGCATAAAATTCTATCATATACGGACTAGTTTAAGATGGATCCTCTAAGCTTCTCGCTATAGTGTGCAATAGGTTGGCTTTCTTACATGAGCACAACTCCAATGCCCATGCCTTATGTATCACATTTAAGCTCAAAGACTAAGTCAAGCAAAACTAGTACGGGGGTAAAGGTTAACTTATCTTTGATCTCCTCAAAGCTCTTCTGTTCCTTTATTCCCCACTTGAACTTGACGTTCTTCTTTGTAAAGTCAATCATTGGAGCCACAATTGTATTAAAATTTTACATAAACCTCCTACAAAAAGATGCTAAGCTATGGAAACTTCTTACATTAGTACAACGGGTCAGAACTAGCCATTTAACAATAGCTTAGATTTTCTCTTCATTAGCTCTGATCCCTCCTCTACTCACCATAAATCCTAAGAAGGTAACCTTGTCTTGGTAAAAACTACACTTCTTCAAATTTCCAAGGAGCTTCTCGACTCGGAGAACCTTGAAGGTAGCTTGGAGATGGTTAATATGGTTGGATAGGTTGAAACTATACACTTGAATATCATCAAAATAAACCACAACAAGTTTTTTGATTAAGTCTCTCAATACATAGTTTATCAACCATGAAGGTGCTTGGGGCATTAGACAAGCCAAACTGCATAACTAACCACTCATACAATTTATGGGGAGTTTTAAATGTCGTTTTCTACTCATCTCCTGGCCTCATCCTCATATGATGGTATCTAGATTTCAAATTGATCGTGTTGAATACCCGTACTCCATGCAACTTATCCAACATGTCATTAAGTCAGGAGATAGGATACATTTACTTAATCGTGATCTTGTTGACAACTCGATTGTCTACGTACATCCTCTAGGTCCCATTCTTCTTTAGCACAGGTAATGCCAAGATTGCGCATAGGATGTTAAGTTCTCTCTTAACAAATTTTGATGATAATAAAAAGGTTAAAACCTATCTAACAAGTCAATCAAGTGTTAGGAATTCCTTAGAATATATTGGGGATATTTGATAAAATTATAGTGAAAAAGTTGAAGTGCTTGAGCAAGTCTAGACTCTTAACTCGATCAAAATGTTAATTAGAAACAAAGTTAGATGGTATGAGAGACAAGATTTATCAAAACTTTTGTACATAGAAGTCAAAATGTATGTTAGAAACTAGGTTAGAAAATATGATAGATGAATTGTATAGAGCCGTTGAAGATAATGATTAGAATATTAGTCATAAAGTAGCAAGAGCGAAAGCTTGAAGCTATTAATCATTTGTTTAAGTTTAGAAACATCTTATTTAAGTTAGACAAATGCAAAAGAAGACTCAACTCCATTTTATTGTGTGTTGATGAGATATGATCAATTCCATTCCACTTGAGTCGATTTAAGTCCATATATAATTTAAGGAGGACAAATATCCATTTTATTAAATTTTATTTTTCAAGAAATTTGACAATTAGGAAAAGTACAAGGTGCTCGTTTACAAGTTTATATGTTATGCAAATTATTATATGTTGAAATTTGAAGTTTTAGTTATAAGTTTGCTATAGCTTTCGAGAAGGCAAGATTCAGTTACAAGCATGTTGATATAATAAGGGTTAGTTGCTTGGTTTTACGGTGTTAGAGTTCGGGACAGAATAAACATCTAAAATTTAAATTTCAAAACTAATTTAGAAAATATCATAAGTGAAATTAGATAAGGAGATATCTTTTAGGATTATCTCATTTCAAATTCAAAAGTGGATATATCATGCAAAATTTTCAAGATTCAAGAGTTTTTTTTTTAAGATAAAGGATAGTGTACATAAGGCATATCTAGGAGCATTTTTTTTTTTAAAAAAAAAGAAGAAGATTATATCTTGGTTAAGTTTGAGATTTTTTTTCCAAATACTGGATTGCATGAATTTAATTTAAATTTTTCAATAGATTCATCAAATTCTAGTCCCAAATGTTGCATTTTTAAGGATGCATGAAGATAAGTTTAGAAGATTCATACTTATTCATTTATATCTCAACAAGCTTTCAAAAATTTAGATTTTCAAGTTGAAGGTTAAATGGATTTCCATGTTGAAGGTTAAAAAATTCAAGGAAATATTAAGAAGCAATCGCTAGAGAGGGTCTAAATATCCTTTAAACATTCAAATTCAAGAAGATAGGTATGTTTTCCTATCATTTAGGGCTTTTATCTCCAACAGTTCAAAAAAGATAGAATTAAGCACAAAATTCAAAAAAAGGAAGGAAACTAGTTGTTTTTAGCCCTTTTTTTTAGAAGGACAACAAATGTATTTTGTACAACAAATCTAAACACAAGAGATACACACTAATTAGAGCATTACTATAACTTGCATATAACAACAAGCATTCAAAAACCACTTCAATGACTTAGTTAGAAACTACATAAAACATATTTTTATTTCAATTGCTTTTGTATTTATGTTGTCACGACCTGAAGGATAGCTAAGTTGTGGTAATATCGCCGTATACTATAGGAAGATTCAAGATCAAATTCTACCATTGATCAAGAACCTTCTTCATAATACATAAGGTATTTGCATAACACTAACCTCTGTTAGGAGACTAGCATCAAGTAATATGAAAGTAGACAATTAATAATTAAAGCATTAAGTTAAAGCTAATACAAGTTTATGATGGATGAACATTCTTTGAACAAGTCATATAACCAAACTAGAAAAAGTATTAGTAGTCTATTCTACTAAACCTTAATAAAGGAATAGAATAATAGAGAGTCTAAAGAGATTATATAAATTCACTTGAGCTCTGTTCATCCCTTTTCTATCCTCATAGCTAGTAGAATTAACATCATATATCTTGTGGCCTGGCTTAAATCAAAGGTCATGCTGTAATAATAAACTATAAAAGAGTAAGCCATAACTACTTAGCAAGCAACCTCCCCATCCTATCAATAAGTAAGTTTAATTAAGTGAATTAAACAAGTGTATGAATGCAAACAACCATATGCTATGCAAACATTATATATAACCTGCCAGCGACTATATAAGGCATAGTTTTACACCCGTTGTCACCTAGGTTTGGGAAGCATTTGGCTACATTAGGACCACAGTCTCTATGTCTAACTTTGATATCAATTCTCTTAATAGACTCAAAGCAATCAATATGACTCGACCTTAAGTAGTGGGCATCACTCCCTAAAGCCACTTAGTTCCTAAAAGGTTAAGGTAAGAACATGTCGCATAAATACGTTGTGCAATAATGATAACATATCATATAATAATCAAATTAGATCCATAGTGCATGATATCTTATTGTGTTACATAATATGGATGCCTTGACTCTTAATGCAGTAGGATGCAATACATGTTCAATTCATTTAAAGAGTAGGTAATTATTAGTCCTATTTATAAGTGATCAACCAGTATATATAGAAGACATTCCAAATTCCTAACAGCTAATGCAATAACTAATGTTGGTTCCAATATATTATGATGTCTTATTAAGCAATTGCATATAAATTCAAATACTTGCAAGGATTTCCAAACCCCAAGCACGTTAGTTTTCATGATATATAATATATATATATATATATATATATATATAATTTAATAGTGGTTTATACTACAAGCAAATACAAGATAAGATAAGGGTTGGTGTACTCACTCTACCATTATGTGTAGTAGTCTCAATTGTCCTTAGTTGAGTCAATCTTTAGATCTAAATCATTTGAAGAATGTAATCATAGCATATAAGACTCTTATTTTATACAATCTATTAACTTAATTAGCTACAATTCCCTTTTTTTTTTTTGTATTTTGGCCATAACTTTTCATTTTAAGTCAGATTTTAGTGATCTTATAACCGATTTTTATCAATTTTTTTGTGTTCTTTTACATAGTAAGGCCCATTTGGTCAAATTAGACCTACTACTTTTCGGATTGGGCCAATTAATTTTGTTGGTCAAAGGTTGGTAATTAATTCTTAAAGGTTTTGAGCTTAGGGTCAAGATTTGGATATCAGGCCTTCTTTTTTATTTCTTAGGCTTTTATTTAAGGGTCTTAAGTGGACTTCTCACATTTAGCTCCCAAGGTTTTCTATTAGGCCTTGGGTTACGTTTATTGGTTAAATTGGTCCTTTCTTTACTCTTTTCTTATAGTTACTTCAAGTCAAACCTAAGGGAGCCTTCCCAATTGTCTTACTAGGCTTATTGGGTTTTTAATTTATAACTTTTAAGTCTTTCTTAGAAGTTGATTGGTTTCGTTTTGGGCCTTTTTGATGGGTTTTGGGCCTAACTTTCACTTTAAGACTGTAAGCCCAACTCCTTGTGGCTTTTTGGCCTCAAGTCATATTATATCCTTTAAAAACTCTATTTTTAAGGAGTGTACAAATATGTTCTTTTACTTTTGTTAGGCCTTTAATCATGTTTTTAAGGTATAAATCACCATTTAAGCCTATTTAGGCTTCCAACTCAACATTAGCCTACTAAACTAGGTTAATTAATTACTAATCTTAATTTATTACTTACCAATGACGTAAATAAGCTTATAATAAAAAAGTTATAGCTTGTTTCCTATGTTAGTGGTGGCATCTAAGATGGCTTTTGTAGGGCTTTCTTCCAGTTCTCATACATCTTTTCATTTTAGTGTTTGTTAACTAACCCTAACTAGATTTTCACTAACGGAAATTAGTTTTTATCAATAAACAAGTGTTATTTGGGAAGGAAACACCACCCATACTTACCTCTACCATTGTAAGGATTGCCTCTTTTGGCAATGTCTTGTCCCCTTAAAGGACCATGGCCAACTAATCCACTTATCCCTTATCCTTAATCATTCTTATCTTCTTGCTAATTAATGTGAAATGGAAGTTGGTTATAGGGTTAGGGTGTAATTAAACTAATTAATTATGATTAGGTAAATTGAACTTGATTAAGATTGGTTTGGGGTTTTGTTGTATCGTATTACTTTAATTAAGCTGGTTAACCTATATTATCCGATTTCTTAGGGTTTCCTAATGTTCGAGTCCATTTATAGCTATTGGATTGCATGCATGATCAATACTTAAGGTTTGTAGGTGATTAGCGAGATTGATTATATCTAGCATATGATTTGGCTATATAACTAGGATTCTTTAGTTACATTAGGGTTTTTGGTCATTTAATTAGGGATTTTATAGATATTTTAAGGTTTTATAAATGTTTTAGGGTTTCCCGTATACTAGGGCTTTTAGGATTTTATGCATACAATTAGGGTTTTACTTTCTCTAAGGTTTTTTTATTCATTATTTAGGGTTTGTGACTTGTTATTTAGGGTTTATTTGTTTTATTTATGATTTTTATTATTTCTTGAGCGGTTTTAGGGATTATCTATTGACTCTATGCTCAAGTTTGAAAACCTGTAAGGTTTACATGTACTAATATTTTAGAGAGGATATTTACATTATATTACCTCAGTCTTTTGTAACTATCTATGAGAAATTGTGTTTAAGTGAGTGTGAGGTGTAAGGAAATCTTTATGACATATATATAGCTTAGGGAGAAGCTAATGAGACAGGGTGGGGAGTGATTAATACTTGTTATAACCTCAAATTTTCTCATTTGATTATTAAATTACTGGAATGGTACTAATGAGGAAGACTGGATCCCCAGCATTGGAGTTAGAAGAGAGTAGTAGGCATAAAGATCAAAGCTCTTTAAATGGATCACCTAATTCTCTCTTCCTTTATCTCTATTTATTTTTCCTACATTATTAATATTTTTTGTTGTTATTTTTGTACTTTAAGTTGACAATCAATAATTACTATGTACGACATAAAAAATTATCAAGAGGGGTTTTTGTTTAAAAATAGAAAAAGTTAGAAATTTTACTAAAGATATCATCCTCCTACCCTTCCTCTCTTGATATCTTATACGGAACTTATATGTGCTAAAGCTTTCTCTCACATATCCTCTTTACGTCAACTTATTGACTTGCCTTTATAATTCCGTAGCTTGTTTTACGTTCATTCAATAAGCGATTTGTTGGGTAGGGTAGCATCTGACACCAAGTCAATGTAATGTTTTATCCCTCGAAACATGGGTAATACCTTAGGTAATTCCTTTGGAAATAGTTAATGAATTCCTTAAGCAACTTCCTGATTTCTTCAGGCAACTTAACTTGCTCTTTCAACTCTAGTTGCCTACGTACTAACAAAAAGGTCGACATATCCGATTTCATGACCTCTCTTAACTTGGAGCGACTAAGAACAAGAGCCTTCTTAGAACCTCAAGCTAACTTAGCATGTAACTTACTTACTTAGCTCAGAATCATCGAGTTCAAGGTAACCTTCCTTTCATCCTTCTCAAACGTATAGGTATTCATATTCCTACACTCATCATGGATAACTTATTGGTCGAAGAGCCAAGATGGGCCCAAAAACACATATGAAGCACTCATGGGCAGTACATCATAGAAGATCTCGTCAAAATAGTTTCCAATGTAGATCGATAGGAGCACATATTGAGACACCTGAAGTGAAAACTTCTCGTTCAACTAATGTAACTTGTAAGGCCTCAAATGTGATAAGGTTACCAATTGGAGCATCTGCATTAGGTCGATGAATATAACATTGGTGTAACTCCTACTATCTATGATAGGTGCACACACTTGATCCTAGACTTTGCATGTGATATGAAATAAATTCTCTTTCTACACATCCTTAAAGGAGGGTTCCAAGTTCATAACATGTCAGATAGCTAGGGTCAACTTGTCTGGGATCTTTAGCATACACATCTTCCTTAACAAGCTCACCATCAACCCTCTTAACATTATCCCATACTTCCAACTTTTCTTTGGTTTCTTCATCAGTTTTATTTACCTTGATCGTCAAGGCTTTTCCCTTGATGAGCATGGGACATCGATTTGGATACTAAGCAACCATATACCCAAAACCTTAATATTTAAAGCACTTTATTTCTCTAGTTTCCTTCTTGATGATTAGCCCTTCTCAAACTTCCTCAACACATCCTTCTTGGAGGTTGGCTTTTTTGCTCATATCTGATTTCATTCCCTCTACTCAGCTTGGTACCAATTTAAGCTCAATTTTCGCCTAAAATAGGTTAGTTATTTGAAATAGGTCATCTTAATGGAGCTCGAATCGATTTATTCCTCTTTTGCTGTTTAACTCATTGGGCTAATCTGATGGCTTCATTACGTATAGTAAATTTTTGAAGCCTAACAACAACTCAAATGATAGGAATCAACTCTTCAAACTAGTTATGCGCAACCAAGTTACAGGACTATAAGGAGATATTAGATAAATGAGAGATAAGTTAAGATAATAGATAAATGAGCAACAAGCCCCAAAACCCATTCCTATAAACCAAGCACCACCTTGTCATGTTGACAGAGTTACGAAAAGGAGACTTAAGCTGGATGAAGTCGAGGAGTTTGATGAAGAGGAATTATATGATGTTGTTGAGGAGTGTGACCTGAAGGTACCTCGAGGACTTGAGCATCTCAAAGTATAGATTCCAAGCTTTAATAGATCTTGTAGTGTTGATGACTACTTAGATTAGGAGGAAAAGATTGAAAAGATATTTGACTTCTATGACTATAAGCATGCAATAGAAAGTACGTTGTGAGATTCGAACATGGAATGAAATGAAGAGACTTTTAAGAAATCAGCTTGTTCTAAAGTACTATGAACAAGACACATTCCAATGCCTCTAAGATTTGAAACAAGGTGGCAAGTTAGTAGATGAGTATGTATAAGAATTCCAATTGGTGATGATTCGATGTGATGTCGACGAACCAAAAACCTGAACCATAGCTCGATTCATTTTTGGGCTTATGACTGAGATTGGTCGTATTATGGAGCTATAGAGACTTGGGAGTCTAAATGAGGCCATTTAAGTGGCATAAAGGGTTGAGAGGCAAAGATGAAGCTAGATTAGCCGACCTGAATTGCCAAGCTGAAGTAGCATGCCGAGCTGATTGGATTCTAGTCGAACACCAAATAGTTTCGAGGTAGATCATCAAGGGCAAGTACCAAGCCAACCTAAAGAGAGCCAAGGTAAGGGTAAGGCCAAGGAACCTGAGGCCCTAAGAGACTAAGGTTAGACCTCAAGAAAGAAGACTTAAGAGATCAAATGTTTTAAATGTTTCGATTATGGACACATGGCTAGTCAATGTTTGAATCGCCATGTCATGATGACGAAGGGAGACAAGCCTCAATTCGAAGTAGAGAGTACTAGTGAAGGAGAGGAGGAAGTGAAGGTTGTCCTAATGCTAGAGGAGTTTCATGAAGACCCTGATGCCTCTACACATCCTGAAGCAGGAACTAAGTATTGTTTTGCTGTACGACGATCTCTCAGTACTTTTGTAGTCAACGAGAATGTACAAAGGGAGAACTCTTCCACATGAATTGTCGAGTGAATGGTAAACTATGCGCCTTGATCATTGATGGAGGAAACTGTACCCATGTTATAGCATAGGGAGTAGTTAAGGCTATGAAGTTGTTGACCTTTCTGCACCCTAAGTTGTATAAGATTCACTAGCTAAATAAGAATGAAGGTTTACCCATTGTCGAGTATGTTAGAGTACCAATTGCCATTGGCGATAGGTATAAAGATGAGGTGTTGTGTGGCGTCCTTCCTATGTGCACTTCATACATCTTACTCGGCCAAACCTAGCTATTTAACTTTAGGGTATTATACAATGGGTATAGGAACACCTATATGTTCCAAAAGGATGGGAAGAAGGTTATTCTAACCCTAATGAGTCCGAAGGAAGTGTACGAGGCACAAGATAAGGTTGCTAGATCACTATAGTGAAAGTCCTTAATGATTTCCTAAGCTCAATTTACGTGTAAAGTCAAAGTCGAGGAATGTATGCTCCTTTTAGTTAGAAAAATTTTGGAGTTGAGAAAAGCCTTGAGCTTACTTACTGAAGTGTAGATAATACTATAAGAGTATGCCAACTTATTTCTTGCCGAGATGTTAAAAGGCTTACTACCTTTAAGAAGCATTGAACATTGCATTAACCATCAGTCGGAAGCTGTGCTGCTGAACCGACCTACCTATAGGCTTAATCCCGAGTAGGCGACAAAGCTGAAGAAACAGGTGGATGAGTTGGTAGATCGTAGATATGTTCGTGAGAGTATAAGCCCTTATGCCATACCAGCTATACTAGTGCTGAAGAAGGATGGGTCGTGGAGAATATGCATTGACAGCTGAATCATCAATAAGATTACTATTAAATAACAATACCTAATCCCACAACTTGATGACATGCTTGATGAGTTACATGGTGCTCGCATCTTTTTAAAGATTGACCTGAAAAGTAGCTACCATCAAATATGAATAGGGCCTGACGATGAATGGAAAACTGCTTTCAAAACAAAGGATGGTCTATTCGAGTGGTTGGTAATGCCGTTTGGTTTAACGAATGTGTCGAGTACTTTTATGCGACTCATGAATCATATCTTTAGGATACTAATTGGAAAATGTGTAGTGGTTTATTTCGATGACATTTTGGTTTACAGTGTTGATCTCATCTTCTATATTGAGCATTTAAGAACAATATTTGACATTCTCTATACTGGGAGGTTATTCAGCAATTTGAAGGAATGTGTGTTCTGTTAAAGTAAAGTTGTATTCCTTAGATATGTTGTATCAGCGAGAGGAGTCTGAGTTGACGACAAGAAAGTCAAAGCTATTCTTGAATGGCCTACGCCGACTAATGTTGCCAAAGTCAGGAGCTTCTACGGTCTAGCTTTGTTCTATTGGAGATTCATTCAAAACTTTAGTTCCATAACAACACCATTAATCGAGCTGACCAGGAAGAACTCTGAGTTTAAGTGGTGGAAGAAAGCTTAGAAGCGTTTTGACGAGATAAAGTCCAAATTGACATCAGCCTCAATACTTGCCTTACTGGATTTTGAGAAAGGCTTTAAGGCAGAATATGATACATTTAGAGTTGGCATTAGTGCTATCTTTATGCAGGAACACCAACCCATTGCCTATTTTAGTGAGAAACTAAGAGGAGCTACCTTGAATTACTCGACATATGACAAGGAGTTCTATGCCTTTGTATGAACATTATAGAACTGGTAGTATTACTTATTGTTGAGAGAATCCATCATCTACTTAGATCATAAATCTCTCAAACACCTCCGAAGGCAACAAAAACTTTCTCGGCGTCATACCAAATGGGTCAAGTTTTTGGAATCTTTCTGCTATGTCATCTAATATAAGATGAGGAGCACAAACACTATGGCTAACACTCTTTCTCGTTGTCGTACCCTCATTACTACAATGCAAGGTAAGAGCATGATCCATATTTTGGGCCTTTAATGGCCAAGTGCAACATTAAAGGAGTTATAGATGAGTTCTACTTAAGCTAATGGTTCTTAATGAAGGGCAAACAGGTTTGTGTGCCAAGTGGTTTGGCTAAAGAGCTATTCGTTTGAGAAGCTCATGCTGGCGGCTTTACTGGCCATTTTGTAGAAAAGAGGATGGTTGAAATATTGAAAGAACATTTCTACTAGCCTAAGTTAATGAAGGATGTGCGCTGAATTCTTGAGAGGTGTGAGATGTGTAAACATGTGAAAGGAAGGAGAGAACTGTATGGAGAGTACACATTGTTGCCCATACCTGAGCGCTTAAGGACCGACCTTAGCATAGATTTCATGCTCGACCTTCCCTGAACGTCAAGAAGACATGACTCAATTATGGTGGTAGTCGTTTAATTAAGCAAGATGAGCCACTTCATTCCTTGCCACAAAACTAATGATGCTTTATTTATCGCTGACCTTTTTTTGTCGGTTACCTTTTGAGGTCGTCTATGGACTTAACCTGAACCTACCCCTAGATATGGTTATCAACCCGGTTGTTCAATAGGAAAGTCAATCTGACCTATCTTATGCCAAAGAATTCTAAAAGTTGCATCATAGAGTTGCTGAACAATTGGCATAGACTGTAGCCTGATAAAAGGAACAAGGTAATTGAAGAAGGAGACGAGTCATTTACAACCCCAAAGACCTTATCTGGGTTCACCTCGATAAGGAGTGTTTTCTTGGGAAGAGAACAAACAAGCTTTACCCCAGGTCGGATGGACCTTTTAAGATCCTTTAACACATTAATGACAATGCCTATGAGCTTGAGCTACCCGACAGATACAGCATATATACTACTTTTAATGTAGCTAACCTAACGCCCTATGTACTCGATAAAGAAGGGAGCCAAGATTTGAGGGCAAATCTTCACCAACCCTAGGGAACTGATGGACCGCTAACCACTAGCCCCCTCACATGTGCATGCCTCTAAAGCCTCCAGTCACTAGCTAAAAGGATTCTCTCTAACCAGCCTACCAAGGACGAAGCACAATTTATCGAAGGATGGTGGAAGAACTCCTTAAGGTCCCATCTAGGCCATACCCTGCTTTGTCTAGCTCCGAGTGCTGGACCTTCCTTATTGAATGCCGAGGCTGAGGTACCGAGTGACAAGGCTGACAAACTGTGTGTTGAAGTCGAGGACCTTAACCATACAACACAACACCAATTACGTAGACTCCTATCTACCGAGGTGTCGAATGTTGCGACCAACTGATCTTTATGCCGAGAATTCTTTAGATCGGCCCTAACTTCACAACCTGTTATCTCTACTATACAGTGAGATTTAATGTTTACTACTTGTATCAAGCTAATGTTTCGCTACCACCTGTCCTTTCACCTGACATTGTACTATTTTTCCCTTTTTGTTATTTGTCTTATTTACCCTTTTTCGTATGTACTAGGAATCTCTTTTTCATGTATGCCTCTTTGTAATTTTCCTTATTTATAATGTTGCCCCAAAGACTTACTATAAATAAGTCCCTTTTCTTTGTAGCCGAAATATCATACATTCTACACAGACATTGGATATACTTGTTCTTGTGAGATATTTCTCTCTAAGTCCATTTTCATACACTCTTATCTAATCTTACCGAATAGCTTAAGATTAGTGACGGGTGGACCTTGGCATTACCTTGTGTATTACATCAAGTGAAGTACCGAGTCATGTTGTGTTTATAGGTGAGTCATATCCTCCAAGTAGCCTCATATTTAGCTACTATATTTCGTTCATTGACCTACCCATACTATTTTCTTCAATATTTTGAATGACCCATTGGTCCTTATTTCTTACGGTAAGCCTTAGTGATAACTGAGATCCTAGGCACATCAATGTACACCTCAGCCAATGCCAATTACATTTTAGACCACCATCCACCATGTGATACGTGTCTTCTATCGTGACATTTCAAAAGGTTTCCTTACTTTTTCCGTACAAAATATTCTTTGCTTCATTTACCCTTTTTAGTGTATTTCATGTATTCCAATTGTAAATCATCCTTTTTGTCTTTTCCATGTATGCCTTCTAACCTTGAGAAAAGGGGGTGGGTGAAGGGGCTAGTAGACAAACCCCATTTACTTGTACATAGACAACAACTCATTACATCAAATTATTATAAGTTTCCTTTTGTGAGCAACCTTAGTATTCTCATTTTCCTTCAATACTTATCTATTCTCTTTAGCAAGGAGTATTAGCGAGTGACTCTATAATTTGGATCAGTGAGTCACATCCTGTGAATTGTAGGCCAAGTAAGATCATTTAGTGCATCATATCCGGTTGATAGCTACCTAGATTTGCTAATTTCCCTTTTTTTTTTTTATTTTGTTCCTTTTTGTTATGGTGCTTCTTTACTTGTATAACCTAGAAATGCATCGACTTTGTTAGTATATGATTACGGTTTCGAAAGAGAGTGTGGGAAGCTATAGTAAAGTTCTTGTTTGTGTTTGCTATTAGTAGCTACTGTGTTCCTTCCGTAGCTACTACAATGTGTTCAAGTGATGTAAGTTTGGAGCTGTGAGCTATAAAGTGAAGGTTCGTAGATTAGTAATTGCAATTTCTATTGCTGCTCTGTTGTACTTTGTTTTTCACTACTAAAATAAAGCAAGTCCTTTTTTGTTGTATTCGGGTGAGTATTAGTTGTTGAAGTTGTTAGTGTATGTATTAGTAAGGTTTTGAGTAGTAAGAAGAACTGTCTATTATGTATTTTGTTGTTAATCTGTTAGAGAAGTATTACACTATGTTAGATTCAAGTGTTCAAGGTGTTATTAGTGACTAGAGTAGTCATGCTCATGTCGATCGAGGTCAAAATGGTAGTAACACTCTTAGGTTGGTCGATGATTAACTTGACAAACTCACTAATCTTGTTGAGAGTCTAGTTACTATGATGTAAGTCAACAGATAGCAACTATAAGGTGTACTTCATCATAACTTACTTGAAAATGTTCCGGAGAGATTGAGTTGGAGGAGTTGCTAGATGAAGGCTAGAGTTAAAAGAGATTGAGGAAGATATTGAGGATATAGATCTAGAGGATGACAAAGAGGAAGAAGAAGAGGTTGAATATTACTGAGCATAAGAGCAAAGACATCGAGCTCCTTATGGACTAAACAATGTCAAGGTCCAAATCCTACCCTTCGATAAAAATGGAGATGCAGATGAATATTTAGAGTGGGAAGAGAAGATAGAGAAAGTGTTTAATTGTTATGAGTATGCAGATGCAATTAAGGTTCGACTTGCTACACTTGAATTTTCTAGGTATGCTACTATATGGTGGAAAAATCTGAATGCAGCCAAAGCAAGAGATGGAAGATGAGGTACATGAACTTAGGAAGAGAGGAAGAGATTGCTAAGGGGAAGATTTGTACTTGAGACCTACTTGCAAAACATGTTTGCAAAGTTGCAAGAACTTTACCAAGGAAACCAATTTGTCGATGACTATGTGAGAGAATTTTAAATGTTGATGATCTAAGTACATGTGAATGAGCCAGAGGCTCATATAATGTCGAGGTTTATCTTTAAACTCAAATATGAAATTCACAACATTGCAGAAGTATAAAGGTTCTATATGTTGGAAGAGGTTATTAAAGTAGCATAGAAGGTTGAAAAGTAGAGAAGAAATGCTTCGAGCCAACTTAGGTCGAGTTTCTCCTAAACTCTTGCTCCCCATCGACTTACTCATGTTGAGATGAGGAGACCCTCTTAAGCCAAGGAAAAATAAGACTAAATTGATGATAACTATAAGCCTTGTAATTAGGTGTTCGTAGTTCGATACATAAAATTTAGGGTAATTGGATAAGTTATGGTTAAACTCAAATTTTACGACAAAGCTAGGAATATTAGTAAATGTGATCCCGTAACTTTAGATTTAGGAAAATAATTAATAAAATAATTGAACATTATAATATTGAATTATAAGCGTATTACTTATTATTTATCGAAAACACATAAAACGAGTTTTAATAACTAACACATCAATAAAGATGAATTATATGTACACTAAAATCATAAAATAACATAAATTATATTTAGGAGTATTTACTTGTACTATATATGTATTTACGTATAGGTAAAAATACATGAATTACTTAAAATACCTAAACTAAGCTAAAATAACACTAAACCATTAAAGAAAATTCATAAAAAATTATGAAAAATCAAGAAAAATGATCGAAAAATATGGAATGGTATGAAAATGGGGTGTGACATGCTGTGTAGTGAAGAAACAAAATCAACCAATAGAAATTACCTAAATAGAAAGCCAAATGGAAGAGGATAAGGGATATTTGGCCCTTTAAAAATCAAAAGCAAGCCTTAAAACCCTCTATAAACTTAGAAATCACTCCCCACAATTCATTTTGGTTAGTTAAACATTTAAGAAAAATAGAGACAGACCAAAAAGAGTGAGTTAGATAATTTTACAAAAAATTAGAAAAAATTGTATGAAATTAAGGCTTATAAAACAAACCCATGACCCACGATCACTTGGAAACAAACCACCACTACCACCACCACCTCATTTGGCTAACACACTTAGAGCCACCCTTCGTAGCTGAAAGCCAATCGGATAGATAAGTCCAATTGTAACCTAATTCTTATTTAATTTATTTAAATTATTAAATTTATTTAGAAAATTATGAAATTTGGTATTTTGAGGTTTTTATGTATGTAGATTTAAGGAAAAATATTATTTTGACGAACCTATATCTAGATATGTATAGTACTTAATAAATCCCGAAAACATAAGCTTATTTCGATTTAGAAATAAATGATTTTAATAGTGTAGTTTTGAGCTCAAAATTTTTGTGTAGACTATTTATGATATATATAATAGTCCTATGAAAATTTTTTCTTAAATTTAACTTTTTAAATTTTTACTTAATTTTTAGCCCCTAAAATTGTGCATAAAAGGTAATATTTAGGCTTAATTTTGTAATTTAATGTTAATTTAGTAAAAATTCCGATTTAGTATGTAATTAGATATATTTAAAAGATAGTTGCTAACGTAAGATGATATTTGGGGAGTTTGATGTAAGTATTATGTAGTAAATATGTGTAAATAAATAAGTAATAGGTAAAAATGGCATATTTAAATTAATATGGCGATTTAGGGTTAAATTGGTACAAATTTTCATTTAGGATGTATTTAGGCATTTGAGATGTTAGTTGGTGATGAGTAATGATATTTGAAGTGTTAGGAATGTTAGATGTGCATATTATTTACATATTAGGTAATAATGAGTAATATGCAAATAAAGGAAATTAGATGAGTAGAATAAATATGAGTATTATATAAATTTTATTTGGAATGTGAATTTAGGTAATTATATGAAAAATGTAAATTTCTCTTATATTGGGAGTTAATCCGGTAGTTAAACTTGGAATATAATGTACCATATCGATCAAAATATGGGTTAGGAGCTAAATAGGAGATTTAAGATACTCGAATATAATTGGATGAATTTTCCATATTGATTCGGAAGGAATTCTTATAGTTACATATGAAGATAGTAATCAGAAGCTAAATTAGAAACCAATTTAGAAACTAAGTCATAACTAAGGGAAGAACTAGCAAACTAGGAAGTTAAACAAAAATTAATCAGACACCATAGTCTTTTGAATTAAAGATAGTTAAACCCTATGAAATAGGTTAGAAGACCTTCCTATGACTTAAGTGCAAAATGAAACTAGGAGCCAAATTAGAAGATCAATCCAAGGTTAGGTGTATAAAGTAAATAGGAATAGAATAGTATATAATTCAGAAATCCTTATACTTGTAATGTGGGATTAATGGCTAATTTAAGGCTTATGAATAAAACTATAATTAGAAGTTGGATTAGACATTGAATCAAAAGTTAAAATAAAACCTAGCTTAAAATAAGGATCATTGTAAGAGACTTAGACCTAAATAACTAAATGAAGAAAGACCCTAAACTAAAGATAGTAATCTAAATTATAGAATCAAATTTATATCTAGTAGTTATATGGGAACTAAAACAACATTTATATTATAGGGATTATCAGTGACGGCTTGTGTGAGTCACATCTTGAGTAAGTAAGCGAGAAGTCTAAGTAATTTAGGATTGATACTTTATTGTATTTTAAAGTATTGTTTTATAGTGCTCAGAGACTTGAGATTATACTTGGTTGTTTTTATTAAATAGTTGACTATGTGGATGCTTATATGTACATGTCTCTGCATTTGATGATATGATTTTGGTTTAATGTTCTACATTGAAATTTGTATGAAATGATTGAATGCCTTAAATTGTACCTAACTAGATATATGACTTGTAAGACTAAACGGATTTGCATAGCAACCCATTAGAGGAAACTTTTAGGGTTATCTAGCCAAATACCAACCCTTTCAAAAGCGATAACACTGGATAGTATAATGGGTCCCTTATTCATCCTTAGTCGAACTAAGTGATAGGAGAGGAGACTGCAGTAAGGGTAAAGTCAATGGTTTGAAAGTAGTCATGAAAAGAGCGGTATCTCCATTGCACAAGTTTGGGTTTGGTTGTGAGCTGTTGAAATGTGTGCTAAACTCCTAAACCTAGATTAGATTAAGTAAATTTTCTCTAATCTCACGACGAACGGGATAATGTCGTGCAATGGCATTTGATTGTACATGCATTGCATATAACTAATTTAGTTGATAATCCTGCTTATGTTTGATGTATAGCTTTAAGTCTCTATCCCAACCTATTGAGCTGTTGGTAGCGCACATCTCTACAGATATTATTGCAGGTATTAGCTAGGAAGCAACCTTATAATTACCTTCAAGCTAGCAACTACTGGATCTTGGGGAGTAAGGAAATAAATCTGAAGAATAGATATATTTCTAAAGTCTTAGTTCTTACTTTATAATCTTCCATTTTCAAATGAAGTATTACTTAGGTAATATAATGAAATGAAATCTTGTAAACATTAGTTGTAATAGTTGAATCCTAGTATACAATTTTCATACTTTTTTAGGTAAATAACTTGTTCAATTTTTGAATTATTTACTTCAAAGTGGGTTAGTCATGGACACCTTACGTAAATAAAGCCTAAGATAGCAACTAAAATGTCAGCTTTTATCCGAAAATAATTTATATAGCGGGACTGTTACGACTCTGTTGCTTTGAGGCGTGATAATAGCTGAGTAGGCCAGAAGGGCTAAGTTGAAGATAAACAAACCTTATGGGCATATGAGAAAGGATAGACCTCTTGATGAAAGATAAGCAGGGTGAAGTGCTTCAAATGCTTGCGTTTTAAACACATGGTTGCTGAGTGTTTGAATTGACATCTCATGGGCTCTAAGGCGATGTAGTGGATAGTACCAACAAAAGTGAGCCAGAGGAAGAGAAAAATACTAAAAGAGTTGAAGTTGAGGAGGAAGAGGAGACATGTGTCTACGTTGACTAAAGAGAAGTGATGACATTAGTATTGAGATAAGTGATGGGCTCCTTGCCAAGCTCTAGGGAAGACTAAAGGGAAAATTTGTTTCACACCAAGTGTGCCATTAAAGGATAGTTGTACAACATCATTGTAGATGGAGGGAGTTATACCAACATTATTGCACCGTCCTTTGTGCAGAGGTTAAGACTACTGGCCCCTAAGTACCTTCGACCTTAAAAGCTATATTAGCTTCATGATAAGGGTGCTTTGTACATCACTGAACAAGTAAACCTGCCGTTTAGTATCAGAAATGTGTACAAGAATAAAGTGGTATGTGATGTTATCCCTATAAGAGCTTCACATTTGTTACTTAGAAGAACTTGGTTATTTGACTAACATATTACTCATGATGATATAAGAACACCTATGCTTTTGTTAAGGATGGAAAGAAGCCTATGCTGTAATCCATAACACTTACCCAAGTGAACGAGTCCCATAACCAACTCACTTAAGTTAGTAAGAAGAAAGCTTTAGTGTTAAGTTGAAGAAAGCTTTAGTACTGAGCTAAAGAGAGCTCCGAGTTGTTGAGAAAGCTAATGAGCCTACGTTTCTATAGATCAAAAGATTGTTAGAGATGAGAAATTTGGAAGATGTTCCTGATGAGATCCGAAGATTAATTGACGAATTTTTCAACCTATTCCCTAAAGAGTTGCCTAAGGGACTACTCATAGTCCAAGACATAGAACATTATATTGATTTACAACTAAGCATAGCCCTATCGAACCAACCCTTTACAGAATGAACCTTGAGTAGGTTGCTAAGTTGAAAAGGTAAGTGGATGAGTTAATAGGATGAGGTTATGTAAAGGAGAACATGAGTTCTTGTGCTATACTAACCCTAGTCGTTCCAAAGAAGAATGGTTCATGGTACATGTGCATCAACAATCGAGAAATCAACCGAATTACTATCAAGTACAGATAGCCAATACCAAAGCTTGATGACATGTTAGATGAGTTACATGGTGCTCAAATATTCACGAAGATTGATATGTAAAGTGGCTATGATGCGTCTCTAAGATCGGGCATACGAAGAGGCACCATAATGAAGCAAACCAGAAAGAAACAAAGAAAAGGCTAGCAAATTTCGGGTAGCTACCGAATGAATATGACACACCACTTGATCCTATTCAACCAATAATTTGCTAGATATGATACACTGGTTTGAATTAAAGGATCACTCGCCACTACTTCTTGCTAAAGGGAATAGATAAGAGTTGAATGATAACAAGAACACTAAGGTTGCTCAAGGTAAATAATTCTATATTGAAAGCTGAATGATCCTCATATAGAAGAAAGTGGGGGTTTATATACCAGTTCACTAGGGTTGCTTTACATGTATGAAAAAACAAAAAGGTATTCTACATTATGTTATATAAGACATACTAAAAGGGGTAAAAGAGACAGAATATTCAGTATGGAAAATAAAGAATCATTCTAGAACATTGTGTCAAAAAACACGTATCGCTTGGTAGTTAGACATTAAGGATATGATACAACATAAGCGGAAGCAAGAATGTATTACAGTCAGTGGCCTACCTAATCTGGATTAGGTTGGGAGCTAATTAGCCTAGCAAAAGGTTAATTGTCTTGAAGTCAAACACCAATGGATCAGGTCGAGAACTTGGCTCGACTAATTTTAGGTTGTCTTCTGGGTTAAGACTTCGCTATTGGGTAGGAGCATGTTGGACACACATAAGGATCTGATAGATAGGTCAACTGGAGGTTAGGTCGGGATAGGAGTCCCTGTCTCGGCTATGGCTTAGAGCTAGTATTTTTTGTATGATCCCTTGAAGTCCTTAAGCTCAGCTTTTTGTGATTAGTCCAGGGGGTTGATTCCTATCAGGCTACCACCAAATTCACATGAGGCCTGGCGATGAATGGAAGACTACTTTTAAGACGAGGCATGGTCTCTATAATTGGTTGGTTATGCCCTTTATACTTACAAATGTGTCGAGCACATTTATGTGACTTATAAATCATGTGATGTGCCCGTTAATTGGAAGATGTGTGGTTGTGTACTTTGATGACATATTGGTGTACAATACTAGCATGAACAACCATGTTCAACATCTTCAAGCTATTTTTGAAATTTTACAATTCAAAAAGTTGTATGGAAACCTGAAGAAGAGTATGTTCTATTAAAGTGAAGTAGTTTTTCTTGGGTATGTAATAGGAGGAGAAGAAATCCAACAAGACGAAGAAAAGGTTTAAGCTGTCTTGAAGTGGCTGACGTCGAAGAATGTCACTAAAGCATGAAGTTTTCATGGCTTTGCTTCTTTTTACAAGAAATTCATTAAAAACTTCAGTATAATTGTAGCTCCCTTAACCTTGCTGATAAAAAAAAATGATGGATTTTGGTAAAATAATTGAATTGAGCAAATCTTTAGGGAAATCATGGAGAAGCTCACAACTACCCATGTCCTATCCTTACTAAATTTTAACAAGTCATTTGAATTAGAACGCAATTGGTCACGCATTGGAATTAGTGCCATCCTAATCCAAAAATGACAACTAGTTGCCTACTATAGTGAGAAGCTTAGTGGTTTTATACTAAAATATTCCACATATGAAAAAGAGTTATACTCTATTTCCCTAACTCTTATTGTATGACAACACTATTTGCCACCTTAAGATTTTGTGATCTACATGGACCATGAGTCCTTGAAGCATCTTGGAAGTTAGAATAAACTCATAAAAAGGCAAGCGAAGTGGCTATAATTTATGGAAGGTTTTTTCTATATGATTCAACACAAGAAGTGTAGTGCTAACGTGGTCGCAGATTCTCTATCATGTTGGTAAACCTTACTGTCCACCCTGCAAATGAAATTACTAGGATTTTCCCTTATCACTAAGCAATATGCTCGCGATCCTCATTTTGGTCCTATTCCTAGGCAATGTAAAGGAGCTGCTGTTGGAAAATATTACCCCAAAGATGTCTATCTATTCAAAGAAAGAAGGCTTTACATACCAAGCTATTCCACACTTAAGTTGTTGGTGAGAGAAGCTTATTATCGAGCTTGATTTTTCGGTTTTTTTTTTTTTTTCTAAATTTGATTTCCCATTTTCTAATTAATATTAAACCTTAACCCATTTAGTATTAATCATCAACTAGAGAAATTGAGAAATTCCAGTTTTTTCATTTAAAAAAAAAAACTTTAGAGTTGCCACCCGAACGAATTTGGGAAAAGAAAATAAATCATAATCAATTAGGTAGATTGACTAGGATTTAGCTACTGGTTTTCGATTTTAATTTAATATAAACCTAAAGAATCTGAATCTAAAGGCTAACCTACTAAACTCTAACAAGTATCATTATCTATTTTCTAAAATTAGGTTTATTCTTCTAAACTATTCTTTTTTTATATTTTTAAGAAAAATAAAACAAAAAAAAAGAACCTATGTTTCTACATATTTTAACATTGTCTTGAAGGTACTTACGTACCCACTAGTCTAGGTTAGACTATTGTAGTTCTTTCCAAAAACTTTAATGTGTTGGCTTATTTTAATTTTTCAAAACCGATTGAGCTTACGTTGTTAATTGATTCAGTTTATTTAAAAAATCTAAAGAGGTCCTAACCCTTGAGTGATTTTATTTTAAAAAAAAAACTCTCTAAAAGTCCCAAAAATTTTTTAAAGGATTTTTTTTATTATTAATTTTTATTTTAAAAATTTTCTATGTGATGAATCCTTAACAAAAAAAAAAAAAAAACTAATCCTAACAATCCTTAAACTAATACCTATATATATATATTTATATCTATATTATTACTATTAAACAACTATCTACTTAAATTAATATAATATATATAATCTATATAATAAAGAAACTAATGCTAAAAAATAACACTTAAGTTAATATATATACATATATCATTACTATTAAACAACTATTTATATAAAAGACTAAGACTAAAAATAAAAGCTCCTAATCTAGTATGTGTGTATCTATTACGTTATCAACAATAACTAACTAAGGAAATAATAATAATAAGATAATAAATAAATAAAAAGTTCAAAACTATAAAGATACGAACCTGAATTTCAGCTAGTCAGCGATTTAGTCATACGCATCAACGAGGAGCTGGCATAGTCTCATCAGCTGGGGCGTCAATAGTGCTGTAGTGGAGAGAAATCGTATGGGCAGTACTAGTGTGATGTTTGGACGTGGATTGTATCCTATTGTGGAGTATAGCTATGTACGTGAGTAGATTGTCGAATCGTGTTGTGTAACAAGATGTGTGAATGTTGAGTGTGTAAGCCTACTGTTTATGCTACATAAAGGGGATGTGTAATGGCGTCATGGACATTAGGGACGGTGTTATGTGTGTACTGCTCAGTCGGTGAATCTATGGTCTGTACGTAGAGACTTATGTGTTATCTAGCTGTGGTTTATGTGACATGGTGAAGACAACAATAGTGCAGCAATATGTTAGACAGCAACGTAAAGTCTTCATACAGCAACGTAGATGGCATATCATGTATTGCTGTTGTAGGCTATTGGCAGTACGTGCATTTGGGGGTGGGAATTTGCTTAACTTGACAATTGGTTGCTGTTGTACGAGTACGAGCTTTTGTCGTTGGAAATTGGTTACAAAGTTGAGGCCGTGCTTGTGAATTACGGCAATATGAAGGTTTGGGCTCGTATTAGATTACAAGTTGGTGTGTTGCTGTGTGTGGACTCCTAAAGCTTCAGTGTTGGACCGTCATGGACCGTCATACACAATGGATGTGGAATGGTATTGAGTGAATCACGATGAAGGGAATTCAGTTCCTTTTTTGATGGTGTCTATAATTCCAACAAAGGTGTAATTGTGTTCCGCGTGATCCCTATTTATAAAACTTGAAACAAATCATATTGAATCAAATCTCTTATATTGATTCCAATCTGATTTGATAAAGATCAAATCAAATCCAAATCATTTATATCAATTTTTATCAAATTAGATCTGAATCATTTATATCAATTCAAATCCAATTTGATAAAAATCAAGTTAGATTTAAATCTTTTATAATGATTCAAATCCGATCAAATTAGATTAAAAAAATTTGATTAAATGTAGTTCCCATACGCTCAACTTGCTTTTTATAAAAACGAGAAGGATAGAAAAATAAAAGGCACATAAATGCCTAACAAGATTCAAACTCATGACTTCAAACTATGTCCAAGTCAATACTTAAGTGTTTTACCATAAGGTTGTTGGGTTGTGTTTTGATTTTTAATACAATTAAATTATATTTAAACCAAATGACTCTTTAAAGCTATTTGAATTGGACCAAAATTAAACTAATTGACCTTAAAATAATTTATTTCCTAAAAATCTAAAAATTTTTATAATTTTTTCTTTTCTAATTTTTTTTATTTTCATCATTTTTCAATTTTTATTATTTATTTATTTATATATATTTTTTATTTTTGAATTAGGACCCTATTTTTTTAAAAAAAAAAACCAAAACTATAACTATTAAAAACAAAAATCGAGTGTCTACAATTGTCTCTCTTTATGGTAAAGTTTAAGTAAAACTTTGCTATAAAGATAAAAGAGATACTGTTTTTGCTTCGAGATGACTCTATCCTAAGGATCATTACGGCTAGTTATCTATAATGCAACTGGTTCGTTGGGAATCTTGTGATGATAAAAAGCTCAAAGAGAATAGAGTCGAGGGTAGTACCCCTTTGGGCCGACAAGAACCCTAAAGAGAATAATGAGAACTTAGTTGTGCTCTTTGTGGGCTGATTAACTAAGGTGGGCAAAATGTTCCTTAAGCTGGCTAATAACTTAAAGATTTGAGAACTTAGTCATGCCCCTTATGGGTTGACTAATCAAGGTGGGCAAAGCACTCCTTGAGTTGGCTAAGACCCCAAAAATGAATTGAGAAGAACTCAATGGTACCCTAATGAGCTGACTAACTAAGGTAGGTGAAGTGCTCCTTGAGCTGGCTAAGGCCCTAAATTGATAATTAGAAAACTTGGTTGTGCCCCAATGAGCTAACTAACCAAGGTGAGCAAAGTGCTCCTTGAGTTGGCTAAGGCCTTAAACTGATAATGAGATGGGTAAGCGCTCCTAAAGTTGGCTAAAACCCTAAAAAAATGAGAAAACTCGGTCGTGCCCTAATGAGTTGACTAACCAATGTAGGCGAAGCGCTCCTTGAGTTAGCTAAAGCCCTAAAAGATAATGAAAAAACTTAGTTGTGCCCCAATGAGCTCACTAACCAAGGTGGGTGAAGCGCTCCTTGAGCTAGCTAAGGCCCTAAAATGAATTGAGAAAACTTGGTCGTATCTTAATGAGCTGACTAACCAAGGTGAGCAAAGCATTCCTTGAGTTAACTAAAGCCCTAAAATGAATTGAGATGGGTAAGCACTCCTAAAGTTGGCTAAAATCCTAAAATGAATTGAGAAAACTTAGTCGTACCCCAATAAGCTGACTAACCATTGTAGGTAAAGTGCTCCTAGAGCTGGCTAAAGCTCTAAATTGGATGAGATGGGTAAGAACTCCTAGAGCTAGCTAAAACCCTTGAAAAATGAGAAAACTTAGTCATTCCCCAATAAGTTAACTAATTAAGGCGGGCGAAGCCTCCTTAAGCTGGCTAAG